>CM064968.1:45303927-45686927 GCA_032847665.1 Solanum chilense | reverse complement strand
ACGTGTGGATGATAAACAATTACTATTACTAATGAATAAAAATAAAATAGATCTTAAATCTTTCAAGTGATCTATCCAAATTATATATTATTAAAATGTAAAATAAGTTGCACATATTACTTAAATAAAAATTTATATTCCTCTTATAAATAATTTGTGATAATAAAGAAATATGTGAATGATAGACTATTATTATTACCTATGGATGAAACTAAAATAAAATCTTAAATCGTTCTTTGATATATTCAAATTATATATCTTTAAAATCTATAAATAATTTGTGATGAGAAAAAAATATGTGAATGATAGCAAAATATAATTATTTATGGCTGTAAAATATAAATTAATTAACTTTTATTATGTTAACAGCTTTTAAGGGTATTTCAGACATTTTGATTTAAAAAGCTGTTTATCACCACTTATTTGCCAAACACAACAACAATTTTTTTTTTAACTTCAGCACTTTTATCCAAACGCATAACTGCTTATTTTAAAAATAAGTCTCAGCACTTTCAAAAGTACTTTTTTAAAGTTATTTTTATTAAGCCCATCCAAACGGGCCCTTAGTCAGATTTATGGCTTTAAGCGGGCCTTTCAACAATATTGCTATTCCCTTGTTCAATTTTCTTAAAAACAAAAGTGTGATTAAGAAAATGCATTTGGCAGCCCCCAAGGCTTAGCTCGAGTGACAAAAGTGGAGGATTTGTAGTTCAGTAGCAGGTTCAAGCCTTACACAATGCAAAATAAAGCCCGGTATTTAAGTGGAGAAGCGTAGGGTAGCTGGTTCATTATCCACCAAGTTTAGAAGGTTGTGATTGGTTCAAAAGGCGGATAACAAACGGATATCTCGGGTTATAAAAAAATGCAGCTTTGGCAGATTATGGAATAGTTTTCGTGAGAATCTAACCTGGAATGCTTTAATCTTATCTTGATCTGTTACCTAGATTTTTGAAGTCTATTGTGTTTCCCTTTTTATAATGAATTTAAGATTGAAGCTTATTATTTTTTATTGATTTTGGGGCAATATGTTTCATGTGTTAGTTTTGTTCCAGCTACCCAACTTTGAATCTTTCTCGACTTGTCTACATCGATATTTTGTAGAGGAAGAAGAAAAGAAAAGGAAAATAGTGGAGAAGAGGATACTGAAAATGGTGTAGATTAGATAGATCTGCACCAATAATTCAAAAACATTGTGGTTTTGGATAAGTGATGTATGAGTATTATGTTTATTACGTCTCGTCTTTTTGACTCTGAGACGTATGTAGAGAGTATTGTGAAGATTATGAATACATTTGTAAAGTTTTGCTAAATACGAGAATCATCTCATCTTTTTTATGTACTGGCTATACTAGGAGAAAATAGATTAGCCTATCATGTAAATACATGTCTGCTGATGGAAGCCTTTCACCATAAAGTCATTTGTAGATGCTGAAAATTCTATGCTTGGACCTGTTGGGACACTTATTATGTCCTTTTGGTTCACCTCGAAGAAACAACTTATAGTACTGACTTTGACCAACACGATAGTATCATTCACGATTTCTCTTTTATTTTAGTTAAGGCTAAGTTTCAACGATTCTTTTATGATTCAAATTGACGTTATCCATAGACTGACTGACTCTTGAATTAGCCAAAATAAAGTCAAGACAATCATTCTGTTCGAACAGACCCAAAGTTCCAATCAGGTCTCCTTCAAAAAAGATGAGATGATTCTGATATTTGTAGATGTTGAAAATTCTATGCTTGGACTTGTTGGGACACTTATTATGTCCTTTTGGTTCACCTCGAAGAAACAATTTATAATACTGACCTTGATCAACACGATAGTATCATTAACGATTTCTCTTTTATTTTAGTTAAGGCTAAGTTTCAACAACTCTTTTATGATTCAAATTGACGATATCCATACAATGGCTGCCTCTTGAATTATCCAAAATAAAGTCAAGATAATCATTCTGTTCGAACAGACCCAAAATTTCAATCAGGCCTCGTTCAAAAGGAAAACGAAAAAAATGGAAAGTCTGTCAGACAACCATGAGACCAATTGACGATATCCATACAATGGCTGCCTCTTGAATTATCCAAAATAAAGTCAAGATAATCATTCTGTTTGAACAGACCCAAAATTTCAATCAGGCCTCGTTCAAAAGGAAAACGAAAAAAATGGAAAGTCTGTCAGACAACCATGAGACCAATTGACGATATCCATACAATGGCTGCCTCTTGAATTATCCAAAATAAAGTCAAGATAATCATTCTGTTCGAACAGACCCAAAATTTCAATCAGGCCTCGTTAAAAAGGAAAACGAAAAAAATGGGAAGTCTGTCAGACAACCATGAGACCATCCTAGGCCTGAGATCAGGTCTAAGAACGATCATCTACTGCAATTGCAGCTCGAGAAACTACAATTAACTGTTAATCACGCTCTAGTCACATGGCTATGCTTCATCAACCAGACTTGATTTCCTGTCTCCTTAGAATTCAAGGTTTCAGTGGTACGAGCCTATAGAACAGATCCTGTTCAAGTAAGGTCGTGTCATACTGTACTGGTATGAAGCCTGATAAAGCTGGAGTTTATGTGTTGCATTACCGATGTGGGAACAATATGTTGGCCCCTGACACAGCTACGCTGACTACTACGCAATCTCTAAGGATAAAGTGCAATAAAGGTAATAAAATTTATGTCAGATTTCAGTATTTGATTTTTTATAGAAAAAATAATAATTATGCATTAAATTATTTTTTTAACGTGTGGACGGTAATTTCGTAGAAACCGTTCCAATTCGCAGTAGGAAAAACTCCATAGCAGTTGCCATGAACTCCATAATAAATTAGGAAAGAAAAAATTAAAAAAAAGAAGATATAAACTAATCAAAAATATAAAAATTGAAAATTTCCAATTCCAAGTTATTGAAGGAAAAACCAAAAGAAAAATAGGAAAACAATTCCCATTCCGAATTACAGAAGGAAACAACAAGTCTCTACCTATAAAGTCAGTTGCAAAGACTCATAGTTTCTCATTCAATTCAATCTTCAGTAGAGTCTGCAAATAATGAATTCAGAGGAACACCACACAATGCTCTCAGAGTTTATAAAATCAATAGCATTCAAGAGACAACACATAACAAAATTATTCCAAAAGGGCGATGAAGTTGAAGTGGCAAGTCAAGTATATGGCTTCATAGGTTCTTACTATGAAGCAACTATTATTTCTCCCATTGGCGCTTATCATTATAAAATCAAGTACAAGACTCTGTTGACTGATGATGAATCAGCGCCACTGGAAGAGATGGTCAGTGCAGCAGTGATCCGCCCTGTTCCACCTCATCAAGATAAAACAATGTCAGAAAACGGATTCCGTCTGTATGATATGGTTGATGTGTTTGCCAACGATGGATGGTGGTTTGGATTTATCAGTGGGAAAATTGGAGAAGAGTACTATGTCTACTTCCCTACAACTGCAGATAACATTGCATACCCTCGTCATGTGTTGAGATATCATCAAGAATGGGCTAATGGCAAGTGGATATATCTTCCCAAAACAAGGAATTAGGAATTTTTTTTTTTTTTTTTACCTATTTTTATGTGAATTATGAATCTAAGTTTAGTTGCAAAATTGTTACATATGCTGATAAAGATTTTGATTTTCTAATGGCTGCAACCATTTTATTTCTTTCTTTTCTTATGATGTACTACTATCACTTCATCTCAAATTAATTCACTTTTGAAATTCAAAGCTAAAATTAACAAATATTTTAATCATTCCCTTAATATAAATAAGAATGCAAGTATTTAAGAAGAAAAAACAGTCTACTCATCATATTCAGAAAGTTTTCCAAATTAAAATAATTCCCATTTTTTCCTTCACCCAATATATACATAACTATAAACCAGATTCATAGTGATTTAGCTTTGAAATAATTAGTAGTATGCATCAATAATAACATTTATATCTGATATATCATTCACAAACAAAATCGTAATGTATATGATAGAAGTGAAAAGATATATCCGAATATTAAGAGAGAGAAGAAAAAAAAGGAGATTTTCATAATTAATTTAAATAGTAGGGATTATGTTATTTTCAAGAACTCCATCACAATTTTTTCCATTTGACATAGTTGAAGTTCCTAGCAAATTGGAAGGTAAGAAAATATATTAACTAATTAAAAATATGAAAATAGGAAATTTGTATTCCGAGTCATTCCAGGAAAAAACCAAAAGAAAACAGGAAACAGAATTCTCTGCCTATAAATTCAGTAGCAAAGCCTAATAGTTCCTCACTTTTTTCATTGAATTGAATCAATCAATCTCCAGTAGAGTCCGCAATATGGCCTCAATCAATGGGAAAGAAATGAATTCAGAGAAACTCCATCAATCAAGAATGGCAACGCTCTCAGAGTCAATCAAATCAATTGCATTTAAGAAACAACAGATAATGAAAGAATACGAAAAGGGTGACGAAGTTGAAGTGGCAAGTCAAGAATTAGGCTTCATAGGCTCTTACTACGCAGCAACTATTATTTGTTCCACTGGCGGTAATTATTACAGAATCAAGTACAAGATTCTGTTGACAGATGATGAGCCTGAACCGCTAGAGGATGTTTTCTCTGCAACCGAGCTCCGGCCTGTTCCACCTCATCAACATAAAACAGTGTCAGAAAATGAATTTCGCCTGTACGATATGGCTGATGTATTTGCCAACGATGGATAGTGGTTCGGATTTATCAGTGCGAAAGTTGGAGATGAGTACTATGTGTTATGAATGGGCCTAGCAAGTATTGGCAAAGCGGACCAATACCGAATTAAGTATCGATGTGTGGGATTCGGGTTGATAAATAAAGAATAGTGAAAGCAAAAGAGAGTTATGAAGATTGTTGAAAAAAATGTCTACCCTCTCATCCCCTTTCTTCTACTTTTGTTCTTCAATTTCTATTTAGTTCTTAAATTCATTTGTAATTCGAATAACGAGTTAGTGAAATAGATTTATCGAGTGTTTGAATTTGAATTGAGTGGATCTTGTTATTGTGTTTGTTACACTATGTCTACTTCCCTACAACTGCAGATAATAAACATTGCATATCCTCCTCATGTGTTGAGATTTCTTCAAGTGTGTAATGAGATTTTCGAAAAAATAAAAAGATTTGTGAGTCTGTCAGACAGCCATGAAACCATCTTAGGCCTGAGATCGGTCTAAGAACGATCATCTACTGCAACCACTGAGGAGCCATGGGTTGGTTGTTAGTCACGCTCTGATCACATGGCCATACTTCATCAACCAAACTTGAAATCGTGTCTCCTTTGAATTCAAGGATTTAGTGGTACGTGCCTATAGAACAGATCCTGTTCAAGTAAGGTCGTGACATGTACTCCTCTTATGAAGCTTCATAAAGACATAGTTTATATATTACACTACCGATATGGGAACAGTATATTGGCCCCTGACACAGCTTCGCTGACTAGTATGCAATCTCTAAGGCGCAAATGCAATAAAATTAGTGTCAGATTTCAGTTTTTATTCATTATACAAAAAATAATAATTATGCACTAATTCATTCTAAGGTGAAGACAATTATTTTTTAAAAAAATATTCTAATTCTAATAGAAACCAAGGTTTTATAACGAATAAAAATAACAGAAAATATAAAGTGAAAAATAAGTATCTCGTAACTTCAAAAACAATTTTAAATAAATAAAAAAAAAGTATTTCGTATTTATTAAAACAATTTTTTCTCGCTTATAAAAGATAATATTTTTCCCTGTCTACTAATGACTAATCTCCTATTATTTAATATATGACTAAAATTACTTTATAACTATTTAGGATAGGATAGATAACTTCTAGTAACCATTAGGGGTGTGCATCGGTTGATTCGGTTCGTTTTTATGATTATCGCTTCGGTTTATCGATTTTTTATTTTTAAATATGCTAACCTAATAACAAATCGATAAGATATTCTTTATCGATTTTCGGTTTTTGATTTATCAATTTTTGATCATTATCGATCCGATTTTCGATTATCCAATAAAAAAATGTCCGTAAAATATTATATGTCTTATCGCTTCTCTAAATGCTTTGATATAGAGAAACAAAAAAAATAATAAGAAATTGCATAAAAAAATATATAGTATAAACATTCTTTGTATTGTTTCTTGTTTTTTAAGCTACAAAATTTGATGTTATTGAGAATGAAAACGATGTTTAGTCTGAGAAATAACAAATATACTACAATAATGTAAAACCAAAACTCCTTCAATGACTATTTCTGTTACCTTGTTTGTAAACCAAAACAATAACCATAGTTTCAGTTCTTCCGTTGAAAAGAACTTGTCCAGTTGCTTAAGTTCATAAGAAGATCGATGAAGTTTTGTTTTTGGAAGTTGATAGGGCACAATTTGGGAGGAAATCAATAGTGCAGTATATGGGAATTTGGGGGAAGTGATGTGGTTGACACATGTTTTTCTTTCTGTTAGTTTAAAAGAAAGGATGGTTATGCAAGTTTTGAGATAGTAGGAGGATGTTTTTTGGTCACAATGATATCACGAGGATGTAGTTTAAATTTTGCTTATACTTGAGAAATGAATTTAATCAAAATTCGTATGTAAGAGTAAAGAAGTAAATTACAATAATTTTAATGAATTATCAATTTATTTAGTAACTCAATATTAAAAATTTGAACTGATAGCCCCCTTTTTTTTTAAAATTTAACAAAGTCATTAACAACCAGTTAATTTAATAACGATAAATCAATAAAAAAAAATCTATTCAATTTATGAATGAGTTCTATTTCTGCACATCTTACACATGTAGAAAGGGCGAATTTGCTTAATGACTTTTATATTATTATATTAGATAGGTTAATAGAATAGTCTATTATTTTTTAGATTTCGCGTTATTTAAGAAATTACGTAAGTTTATCATTATAAACTTATTTAGTGATCTCTTAAAATTAAATTTTTAATAAATAGAAATAAATTAATTTATTTTGATTAATTAAACTATGAATTAATTATTTGATTTTCTTTATGCGGATGAAATTCATACTTTCTAGCTAATAACTCAAGGTACGATAGCAAAAATATTGTTATTTATTAATTGCTTTTATGAAATGACTAATATTAAAGAACATGTATTTTTGAGTAACACATAAATAAGAACAAAGTAAATAACAGATAAATCCGTTTAGAAAGGAGTATTAAGCTAGCGTTTGGCTATAAATTTTCAAATATTCTTGGCAAATATTATTTGAGTGAAAATTTGGGTGAAATTTCATCAAGTGTTTGGCCATAAGATTTGGAAAATATATTTCAAATTTTTAGAAAAATATGATTTATATCCATATATTTTGAAAACTATCAAAATTAACTATAAGTTTGTATTACAAGTCAATTGAATGTTCATTACGTTAATAACAAATATTGTCCATTACACTAAAAATAATGTGCTAATTTGGAGTGAGTGCAACAAGCATTATTCCATACATCGTGAAGTAGACGAAGCAAATGACTTTGTCAACAAGCATCATTCCATAAATCGTGAAGTAGACGAAGCAAATGACTTTGTAACTTTGAGCTAATTTTCATCAACAATCGTATCATTATTCAATATTCACTAAAGATAGAATATCATTATTTTGGTGTTCACGTAGAAAATTATGTAATACAACGCAAACGATTACTATAGAGGTTTGTTTTTGTAAAAGATAAAAAATTTGGGGAAAAATTTTAATTTTCAAAAGATAATGAGATTTTGCCCAAATACTACAAAAAAAAAAACTAATATTTGGGAATTTGGGATATTTGTCAAAAATATTTGCCAAATAATAACAAATTATAAATTATATAAACACAATTTTTTTTCCAAATATTATTTAGAAAATCTATGACTAAACGGGCCTTAAGAGTTTCCGAACACAAACCACATATTTAAATACAACAATCACTTTTTAAGTTTTTGATAGAAAAATTGTCATACATAAAAATAAAAACAATAACAATGTTGTAGCCCAGTTAACAAAGAAACCATAGTTGACTACCTAAAATCAAAACCAATTGCTAGTCACCAGCTTCATGGTATTGAGTCAAGCAAACTTGGCATTAGTAAGGCACTGGAAGAGGCCGTGGCAAGGCTCCATGAGCTGCATTGGGTTTCGTCTGGAATTTGCAATACTCCATTGATAACAATTGGCTTTCTTCAATGTTGATTGTGTTGATCAACTGTAGCAAAATGTGTTCAAGTTCTTGGCCATCCGTCCACTCGTGGACCCCTGCTTTTACTAGTGTCCTGTTTTTATTTATCAAATTCCAGGCTGGGAAATCTTTTCTTGGCATCACAAAATCTGCTTCGCTCAGCTTCAAACTGGGACAGAAATCTCCGATTCCATCTCCTAGATAAATCATTCTCTTCTTCCCTTCCTTAGCCATGGTGGCTTGAATTCTCTCTACTATCATACCCTGCATTAAACAGACAGAATCTCAATTAGGAATAATTAGTTAATTTCATATTAAATCTAAATTAAAGGATTTAGTATTTAGTTACCTTGCACATGTTGGGAGGGCAGAGATTGCATCCATGAGGGGATTTTTGAAAATCAACATAAGGAAGGATTCGTAGCCTGTCTTCCTCATCGACGTAGCCTGGATTAGTGTTGATCTCCGAGAAACAATCCCTAATTCCGAGATGTTTCAATATTGTTTCAATGAAGAATACATTTGCATCACTTATTACTCTCAAATCACACCTGAATTAACACAGATTTCTATTACGCAGATTTAAAGAAAACGGAGGAAATATAAAATAACAGTTTGATTTGCAAAAAAAATTATGAGATACGTTATACGTACCCTAATGCATGAGCTGATTTAATAGCTGGAACAATCCTAGGGTGTATGGGAACCCTTTTCAGTACCTCTTCAATATCTTTTATTGTTTTGCCTTGTGTTTGAAGCTCCTTCATCATTCTATCCTGTTATTTGAAATAGAAGAGAAATATTATCAGGTTTACTATTGGACAGTAATGTATGAGATTAAAGAGAAAACGAAAACTAACCATGAGAGAGTTCCATGGCATAGTGGGAAGAAGCTGATTGAATAAATCAGTGGCGCCTAATTCATCCACCACCCAGTTATCACTATCCACATCGATAATCGTCTTGTCGAAGTCGAAAACCACTACAATTCCAGCCATTCTTTGAGTAACTTTTCAGAGAAGAGAAAAGAAGAGCTCTGTTTGTTTGTTTGTTGTTATGGGATGTATTTGGGTTTGTGAATGAAGAGGGAGATTTATAGGTAGGGAAAAAAAAGGGAATTAGGTATAAGAAAATAAGATGCGAAGGGAATATTACACAAGTTAAGGCAAAGCCACTCAAATTCCTATACTCACTTGGTTTTCAAATAATTTTCCACATTAGCCGTTAGATTTTGATCCTGCGGTGGATAAATCTTTTTGATTTAAGGTATAAATTACTTTTCATTTATTAGTTGGGAGAATTTATAGAAATTCGAAGGAATATTCCAGGCAGGGAATGGAATTCTACACAAATTAGGATTGAACTAAATCCTTGTATGAATTACATGGGAGAATAAACCTATGTGATGTAATATACAATAAACTAGATTTATGTGATGTAATATAGAAAAAACTAGATTTATGTGATGTAATATAGATTTATTTGTTTTTTTTATTTTTTCTCTTTACCAACTACTTAAAAATCATTAATAGAAAATACTTAATATTTTTTTTAGTATAAAAATCAAAAAAGGGGTAAACTGTTACTTTAACCGTGGCAGTAGCAAATGACAATTATGATGATTTATAATATTTAAAAATATATATATATATATATATATATACTTTTCAAAAATAAAAAAATCGATTGAACCCTTCGCTGCCCTAGAACCGAATGAATCAATTCAAAATTGTATGTGTCAAGTGGTATATGAAATTAAAAGTTGTCGAGTGGATTAATAGAGCATAAATATTCATGTTTTGAATGATAATCATTGATTGTAAAATATCCCTTCCATTAAATAATTTAATAATTTATTATAAATGTTTAAATTAATTTCTCTATAAATTAATTTTAATATTAAATGTACATTTAATATTCACTATTAATAGTAATTTAATTCTCAAAAGCAATTTTTTAAAAAATTTAATAAACACAATTTGCTTATAAAAATTCTTTTCTAATGAATTAATTAAACACATATTGTTTTTTTCAAAAGCACTTTTCTATTTAATCAAACACAATTTGCTTGTAAAAAATACTTTTCTAATGAATTAGCCAAACACAAATTATTATTTTTTCAAAAAGAATTTTCTAAAAAGCTATTTTAAAAAAATATTTCTGAAAATAAACCACTTTTAGCAGTAATGTAAAACAGACTCGTATATAAAAAAAAATATGTAAAAGATTTATATAATTATTATGAAGCTATGCGATGAAAAAATGATTTTAATGATTGAAGTTATATATTCTAATATAGAATTTATCCATACAAATAATAGAGCACATACAAAAATTTTGAAATACTGTTTTTGAGCACTAAAACGAAATTTATTTTTACAACAAGCTCTTAGTAATATGATTGTGATTTGTCATTACGAGTACGATTATTTCCACTGTAGAAAGAAATGAAATTTCAAGAGGACATCTGGAGAACTCTAGGAAAAATGAAATTATGTAGCGATCAGTTTGTTGATTTAGAAGCATTCAGATTATTATTAATACTATTATTATTATTAACACGTCAATCAGATAAAAAGGCAATAAGCATGATTCTCGTTTTTATTTTTCACTCTATCTTGCCAGATCTTTGATTTACTTATCATGTGATATATTTCTTAGATGTTTACTTTTTATATATAGACGATGTAATGATCTTCAACAATATCAATTATAAAAGGTCAATTACATGTAATTGTTTGTGATAAACATGAGGTGATAACCCTTAAATAGTCCTTAATTAGTATGAATTGGACAAAAGAAAATTAATATCTTTTGGGATAATGTCCAAGTACCCCCTCAACCTATGCCCGAAATCTCAAAGACACACTTACACTATACTAAGGTCCTATTACTCCCCTGAACTTATTTTATTAATAATTTTTTACCCCTTTTTAGCTTACGTGGCACTATCTTGTGGGCCCAATGATGGTTGACTTTTTTTTTTGAACTAGTGTCATGTAGGCTAAAAAGGGGTAGAAAATTACATATAAAATAAGTTCAGGGGTAATAGGACCTTAGAATAGTATAAGTGTGTCTCTGGGATTTCGGGCATAGGTTGAGGGGGTACTTGGGTATTTTCCCATATTTTTTTATGTTTGTGTTAGTTCATTAGCTTTTACGACAATTATGGAGAAAAGTGAAGAAGGAAGATAGAGAAAATTCACATTTAGAGGTATATTGTGGTAGCCTGGTAGAGAAGTCATTAAAATTCACAAAATTTAATAACTTTTGCTAGAAAAATTATCAAAATTAATAACATTTTATGATATTATCTCAAATTTATTCACTACACAAAAAAAAGAAATTTTATTGGGAAGGAAGGTGTATGCTAATGGTGGTTATATAAGCTGAGTCCGGAGCCTAAAGGATATAAAATATTAACAAAAATTCTAAAACGGTATATATAAAATTTTATGTTAACCAAAACAACAAAATCGCTGGAACAACAGCGATTCACTCTACCGAAAAAAAAAGCAAAATCGCTACTACTGCAGCGATTTTGCAAAATGTGATTTTTTTTTTAAAAAAAAATCAAATCGCTATCTAGGCAGCGATTTTTAATTTTGTTTTTTAAAAAAAAATTGAAAATCGCTATCTAGACAGCGATTTCCATTTTTAAAAAAAATTAAAGAAAATCACTGCCTAAGCAGCGATTTTTAATTTAAAAAAGAAAAAAAAAATGTAAATCGCTGCCAAATGCAGCGATTTTCAAACAATTTTTTTTTCAGAAAAAAAAAATAAATTTAGAGTCACACATATCATTCGATTGTTGTATTTTGCATAGAACAAGTCCAGTGTTGTACATATTGCTGGCAGCTCGGTACTATACCAAAAATAATTTTTAATGACATTTAATTAATGTCAAGAACTTAATTGGAGCTAAATATGTATTTTTAGCAGCAATTAGCACTCTTTGTAAATGTCTTTAGAGGCTATATAATGACATTGAACTAAAATCCGTAAAAACTTTACTAATCTTTATTTATATATATATATATTAATGCTAAATATGATTTTTGTTATAGTCTAGAATCTAGATCAATTAACTTAGATTCAAATCTCCTTAAAAAACGAAATTTGTATGCCTTGACCCGAATATTATTTTATTTACTTTTACCATTTTAGTTTTCCAACTACAATTTACTATAATATGTGGTAATACAGAAACACAATTTGAATGAGCTGGAACTAAGAGAACGTAGGTAAATATAGCAGTTGACATGATCTAATTAAGAAGATGATTAATAATTTCAGCAAAAGACACATCCTCTTTGCACCTTACCTACCAATTACCATCAGAAGGCAGATATATTGTAAAAATATTCAATAAAAACAAGTATAGGAGTTTATAGAAAGGCAGGTACTGATCCAAGATTTTTAATACAAAAAAGGGTAAAATTATTTTTAAACTATGCAATATTAAATAAAAATAACCTCACTTATAATTTAGTTTTAAATATCTTTATCACTAACAATTTTGTACAAAATAAATTTTGTCCTACTTTCCTTTTTAAGCCGTTCAAAAAAAGAGTGACTCATTTCTTTTTTAGCAACCTTAATTTGTAATTTCAATTTTCAGATGACAAATTAACGCGCACAAAATTAAAAAAGTGTTTTAATACATTTGACTTTCTTCAATTTAAAAAATCATGAGATTTAACTCATTATTTTTTAAATTCTATGTCAAAGTCAGAATAATAGGTTAATGAAATATGGAGACATCAGCAGTAATATTTTCATAAGAAAAAAATTTGATAATATTGATTTAGTGTTTTACCTCCTAAAAGCCTGATCAAACATAATCTCTATAGGTTCAAAAAGTTTTAAGTTCATAGTATTAAATCCATTCTATTTTAAAAATTGTAAGTATTCTGGTGCGTCCAAAACTATTGAGTTAAATTGAATTGATAAATAGTCATTTTCCAAAGGAATAGTTGAAGAGTCTTCCTGAACTCAAACCACATGTTCAAATATGGCAATTAGTAGTTTTTAAGTTTTGATTGTAAACATGTCATACGTACAAAACAAAGTACAAAAATCTTGTAGCCATTAGTATTTAGTAAGGCACTGGAAGACGCCGTGGCAATGCTCCATGAGCTGCATTGGGTTTCGTCTGGAATTTGCAATACTCCATTGATAAAAATTGGCTTTCTTCAATGTTGATTGTGTTGATCAACTGTAGCAAAATGTGTTCAAGTTCTTGGCCGTCGGTCCACTCGTGGACCCCTGCTTTTACTAGTGTCCTGTTTTTATTTATCAAATTCCAGGCTGGGAAATCTTTTCTTGGCATCACAAAATCTGCTTCCCTCAGCTTCAAACTGGGGCAGAAATCGCCGATTCCATCGCCTAGATAAATCATTCTCTTCTTCCCTTCCTTAGCCATGGTAGCTTGAATTCTCTCTACTATCATACCCTGCATTAAACAGAGGGAAAACTATTTCAGGAATTACCTAATTTCATATTAAATCTAAATTAAAGGATTTAGTATTTAGTTACCTTGCACATGTTGGGAGGGCAGAGATTGCAACCATGAGGAGATGTTTGAAAATCAACATAAGGAAGGATTCGTAGCCTGCCTTCCTCATCGACGTAGCCTGGATTCGTGTTGATCTCAGAAAAACAATCCCTAATTCCAAGATGTTCCAATATTGTTTCGATGAAGAATACATTTGCATCGCTTATTACTCTCAAATCACACCTGAATTAACACACATTCAATTAGTTTTTATACAAAATTTAGGGAAGCTGAAATTATGAGATACGTTATACGTACCCTAATGCATAAGCTGATTTAATAGCTGGAACAATCCTGGGGTGTATGGGAACCCGTTTTAATACCTCTTCAATGTCTTGTATTGTTTTTCCTTGTGTATGAAGCTCCTTCATCATTCTATCCTGTTATTTGAAATAGAAGAGAAATATGATCAGGTTTACTATTGGGCAGTAATGTATAAGATAAAAGAGAAAACGAAAACTAACCATGAGAGAGTTCCATGGCATAGTAGGGAGAAGCTGGTTGAACAAATCAGTAGCGCCTAACTCATCCACCACCCAATTATCACTATCCACATCAATAATTGTCTTGTCAAAGTCGAAAACCAATACAATTCCAGCCATTTTTTTTGAGTAAATTAGAGACGAGAATAGAGAGAAGAGCTCTGTTTGTTGATGTTGTGTACACCAAACATATGAAGAGGGAGATTTATAGGGAGGGGGAAAGGGAATAAGGTACCAAAAAAGAAAAAAGATGCCAAGGAATATTATATTACATAAGTTAGTGGTGAAGTTAACGCAAATTCCTTTACTCACTTGGTTTTGATATTAACCGTTAGATTTTGATCCTACGGTAGATAAATCTTTTTACTTTATGGGAATAAATAATTGCATTTATTAGTTGGGAGGTTATGAAAATTAGTAGGAATATGACAGAATATTCCACATATTAGAATTGAACTAAATTCTTGTACGAATTACATAGGAGAATAAATCTTTATAATCATATAGGAATCACATACTTGCACGGAGTGTTTCACCCTAATCAATCTCAGGTTTAAATCTTAGATATGAAGAAAATTTTGTTGAGAGCGTTATTCCCATATGGACCCTGTAGTGCGCGATCCGAATATAATCGGCGCTCCAATGTGGGCTTCGAACACCAAATGAAAAACTAAAAAGAAAAAAAAAAGAATCACGTAACTATTTGTTTTACGGAGTTTTTTTTTTTTTTTACTCTATTGAATCAAATATTAGTTGTTCATTATTTTTTTAATTAATTACTTAAAAATTATTAAATATAAAAATAATAATTTAACTAATTTACTTCTTAAGAAACTTTCTTTTTAACTTTACCATTTTATGTTATTTTTCACTAGATTTAAAACGGATTTAGTTGAATTTTTCCAATTGATTTTGTAAATTGACAATTAATTTAAATCTCTATTTTTAATAAAATGTGTGGACAATTAATATAGAAAGAAAAAAGTAATTTAATAAAGTGAAAATGCATGTTTGTTAGTTATAAATTTATAATTAGATACTAATGTATAAACAACAAACACGTACCATGTGTCGATATATATAAATCAAATGCGGCTAAATCGTGGTTCTAGATTAGTAGATATTCGTGAATAATCCCAATTGTTATCTTAACAGTGGTAGTGGCAATTATGATAACTTAAGTATATAAAAGATAAATTTATAAATAATTTAAGAGGATATTTGTATATTTTATTTTATATATAACATATTTGTACAATCTTTTATTAAAAAAAATAACCAATTGAACAGATCTCTTCACTAGCACTAAATGAATCAAATTCAGAATTGTATGTGCCATGTGATCCGGAATATGAAATTAAATTTATTAATTAAATTAATGGGGAAGAAATACTTGTTGTTGGTCCTATATAGTATATTCCTACCGTAAGTTTTTTTTTTTAAAGAAGTTATAAGAAATAATAAAATTTAAAAAGTATTTTCAAAATTAGAAATTTGAATTTCAGTAAAGAAATTAAACTTGAAATAGATTAGAAATAATATACAAAATATTTTTCTTAAAAAGAAAAATCGACCCTAATGAAGGTACAATGTGTCTTTAAAAAAATCATTTCCTTCGAGTATCAAGGTTAATAAAATATATCCTTTCATAATAGAATAATTTTATTCATTGGTGCATTAACACCTAAATTACGATGTCGAAGAACCACTAAACGACAATAAAGTATTTAAAATACTAAATTTAGTGTTAGTATGTACCACGTAGAAGAATTAATCCAGAATTTCATTATTTTATTGTTGAAAATAAGAGGAAAATTGTCTTATTTATAAATAATAAGGGATAGTATAAATAAATATTACAAAAAAATAAAATCTATTATTAAAAAGATTACAACTTTTCATAAAAATTATAATTTTTTATTAAAGTCATAATTCACCTTTTTTTTTTTTTACATCTTTTAAAATCAAACAATATTTACGTGTTGAATGATGATGGTAAGGTAATGGATGTTGACTCACCCCCCCCCCCCCCTCCCCACACAAAAAAAAAAAAACCTATGTGGAAGCTTTGGCATAATTAGTATAAATATATGAGATGAAAACATATTTTTTATGATTGAAGTTATATACTTTAATATAGGATTTATCCACACACATAATAAAGAAAATACGAAAAACTTTGAAATATTACTTTCGAGCACTGAAATCCAATTCATTTTCATTTTTTTTCACAAACTTTTAATTAATACTCATGATTGTGATCGATCACTACGTGTAAAATTATCTCTACCTTAAAAGAAAATAAAATTTCAAGGGGGACATCTGGAGAACTCCAAAAAAAAAAATGAAGTTATGTAGTGATGAGCTTTTTTAATTTTAGAAGCATTCAGATTATTATTATTTTTGATATCCACCAGATTTAGTGCAATCTCATGGTTCTTGCTTTTAATTTTCACTCATTTTGCCAATTGCCAGTTTCATTTGATTTTCTAATGCACCATTATCATGTGATATGTTTAAGCAAAAAGTTACATAAGTGGTTAATATATACTTTCATGAAATTTAGAATTATTTTTTCCTTAATGACATGCGTGTATATATATATATATATATATATATATATATATATATATATATATATATATATATATATATATATATATATATATATATATATATATATATATATATATATATATATAGAATTAACATTAGTTGGAGTTTTTTATTTTATTTTATTCGATGATCAAACATGTGCTAAGCTATACTAGGATAGCACTTTCAATAATTTTTTCTCAATTTGAATTTAAAATCTCTAATTAAGGATATAACATTCTCAAGAGTCCGAAACTTAAAGGGTACAAAATATTAATAAAAATTTCTAAACGATATATAAAAATTTATATTAATCAAAACGGTAAAATCGCTACAGGTGCAGTGACTTACCTCACCTGAAAAAGTAAAATCGCTGCCTCAGCAGCGATTTTGCAATTTTTTTTTTAATAAAAAAATGAAATCGCTGCCTAAGCAGCGATTTCAAAATTTTGCTTCTTACAAATCGCTGCCTTGGCAGCAATTTCATTTTATTTTTTAATTATATTTTTTTTGAAAAAAAATAAGGTATATCGCTGCCAGTGCAACGATTTATAAAAAAAAAATTCTTATAAATCGCTGCCAGAGTCTGGCAGCGATTTATAATTTTTTATTTTTATTTTTATAAAATAAATCACTGCACTGGCAGCGATTTATAAGATTTTTTTTTTTATTTTTTTATAAATCGCTGCACTGGCAGCGATATACCTTATTTTTTTAAAAAAAAATATATAATTAAAAAATAAAATGAAATCGCTGCCAAGGCAGCGATTTGTAAGAAGCAAAATTTTGAAATCGCTGTAAAAAATTTTTTTTTTGCAAATCGTTGCTGATGCAGCGATTTTACTTTTTCAGGTGAGATAAGTCGCTGCACCTGCAGCGATTTTACCGTTTTGGTTAATATAAAATTTTATATACCGTTTTAAAATTTTTATTAATATTTGATACCATTTAAATTTCGGACTCACATTCTCAACACCCCCACATGTTGGTCACTATTGGACATTTGGACCATTATCATGTGATAGGTTTACTTTTTATATGTGGACGGTGTAATCGTTTTGAACAACATCAATTATTATGAAGTCAATTATTTATGTTATAAACATGATGTGGTAACCCTAAAGGAAAAAAAAAAGCTTGTACATGCAAAAGTTATGGTAGCTATGTCGCGCCTTGATATAATTTCGAAACGAGACATAACGTTGTGAACAAAACATTGTATGTAAATAGATTAGACTTGAGAATAATTTAACTAAGATATATAAGATAAGATTATAGTAAAATTATGGGCAACTTTCACATATAACAAACAAAAAATTTATATTTGTATGCTATAACAAAGTTTGCATAATTGCGCTCCATAGCAAACATAAAACTGTATAATTCGCTAATACATATACAATTGTATAATTCGCTGGCCTATTTCGCTGCAATTGTATAATTCGCTATCCTATTTCACTGCGATTGTATAATGCACAATTGTATAATTCGCTGCCTTTGATGCAATATTTTTATAAAATTTGTTTTGCATACAGTTGAATCGAATTAAAATGTATGTATATTGCATAATTATAAGTGTATAGCAAGAAGATATATGTTTTTCTCTCGCTTTATACAAAAATAGAAACATAGTATATACACTTCTGTTGTATAAAGCTAGAGAAAATTGTATTTCACTGCAATTGTATAATTCGTAATTGTATAATTCGTTGGCCTTTTTCTCTGCAATATTTGAAGTAAAATGTTTGTAAATTGTATAATTAAGTGTATAACATGAAGATATATATTTTTGCATGTGTATATACATTTTCTCTCGCTTTATACAAAACAGAAACAGAATTTATACACTTCTGTGTATAAAGCGAGAGAGGCGAGCGAGATTTTTGGAGAGAGACGCCTGACAAACTTTAGCTAACGTTTGCTATGGAGCACAATTAAATCAAACCCTAACTACTCCATTTATTTTATGTTATTAGTTTGCTATTATATACAATTTTCCCTAAAATTACTCCCTGCCCAACACCAACATATTTTGTTCATTCTTCCAATTGTGTGTCCTATGGACCATTTTAATACTCAGGCCCATAATATGCCGTAGCCCTTCCTTTTCAACCAGGCTTTTGTGATCACTTAGCACCAATTTCAAACTGGCCAAAACCATTCAAATATGGCTAGTAAATCCAAGCCCAAAATTTTTGGAGTTTGGTGGTTTATGACAAAATTCAAATTGTTAATGGTTATTGCCTACTACTATTAAATAACATATTCTTATCTACAAGAATATCTTTTTTGTTTGGACAAAAGTAATGGTAGGAATTCTTGACAAGATGTGAAACTTCACCTCTTTTTTCTTTCTTTTCACACTTCCACTTCTTGTTTTGATGATGAAAGGCCACCTTTTTATATGCTTCATTCACATTTCTGATCCCTTTCATTTTTTTATAGCTAACCCAGATAGGTGGCTAGTCCATGTTCTACCGGGCTCGAAATGAATCTGATTGGGCTCGCACACACTCGCTAATACTTGGCAAAACTACCTAGTTACGTATGGAAAACTAAATATTCATCTGAATTTCAGTACTTTAGATCCTACTTGTTAGAACTTTCGATAATTTATAATATGTAGTTGACCTAACTAAATTGGGATTAAAGCATAGTTAATTTACTTATAGTTTTCTCCTTAGATATTGATCTTTGTTTAGCCTTTCACGAGTCGTTGTGGTGAGATTATCTGAAAGTTGCGGTGCCTAGCTGTTGATGTTTATTTCACTTGAAACTTACCTCGCAAAATTCTTGTCATATGCATCAACCAGAATGGTTCTCAATTACTCTTTGTGCAAGCTAGTTTTATTTCTTTATGATGCATCTGGTTATTAATAATACACGTATCTCGAGATGTATCTCGCAGCTTAATTTGTAAAAAATTATACAATCTAACTTTAGAGAGACATAAACTCTATTTCAGATACATGTATAAATATGTATCTCAGCTTTAAAAGCTGTTGGATATATGTATCTTGCCATTAATGATATATGTATCTCGCAACCTAATTTGTAAAAGAAATAAAGGGAGATGGTGGACGTGTCTGAAGATCGTGGGGGGTGCGGGCAGTGGCGGACTGCTATCAAGGATGGAACACACAACCTCAAACAACTTTTGTAAACCCTTAACCACTACTATACCATACCTTTAATTTATGCTAATATATATACTCACTAAATTAAATTTTAACTTATATATACAATATAATTTTTTGACGAAAGAGTGTTGTTTGACACTCCTTGCTCTGGGGTACGTAGCTGCTACCCTGTGTGTGGGGTGAGAGATACAAAAGGTAATGGGATTGGGGGAGAGGAACGACAGATCAAGGTGAAAAAAATTAAATTGAAAATTTACCATTAATTAAGAAGTTCAAATTTTAAGATATATAGTTATTTAATATCATATTTAAGGGTTTTGAGTATCTAACTAAAATATTTTAAAATATATGATACAAAATACTAAAAATGATATTGTGTGCAATTTTTTAAAATTAGAGGTAAATTAAGTATATATGGTACTAAAGTATGGCTAAATAGTTTTTCCAACTAATTACCCTTGCCTACTCATTTATATTCATACAATTGCGTGATCTTTTATGTCCTGATTGGTCGAGCTTTTGAGAGGTTAGAAGATTTTATTTTAAAAAGAGTAAGGTGTTGTTTGACTATGTTTTGGGGGAGAAAACAAGTATTTTATTGATTACTGATTTGTTTATTCAAAATCAATTTTTCATAACACCCGCACTATATATATTATATACAAATTTTGGTATTACACTTTAGAAAGCATTAGTTCATTAGTTCAAAAATGATATTTAGTCATCTATAATACTCATGTGGTATATATTATAGCGCTAATTCATTCATTCAAAAAGCGATATTTAGTCATCTACGATAATTGTGTGATATTTATCATAGCATTAGTTCATTCATTCAAAAAATATATTTAGTCATATATGATACTCGTGTGGTATATATCATAGATGATTGATTCATTCCTTTATAAAATAGCTCCGTCTTCCACGTTATCACCCATATGGTATATAGAGACCAATTCATTTCTTTTTAAAAAAGAGTTCAGTTATATATATATATATATATTTATTTATTTATCAACATACTAACCTACAAAAAAAGAGTATAAGCTTAACTTTGATAATTTAAATTGAAAAAATTACGCGGTTAAGCAAACATATATTAGTTACTTAGCTAACGTAGCTACCGTTTGCACTACTTACAATTCAAAACTTACTTCTAGTTATAATTGCACTCCTCTCTCTCATCCTCCTTCTCTCTTCCTCTCTCTCTCTCTCTCTCTCTCTCTCACTCTGGCCTCTCTCTAGAATCTCGCTCGCCTCGCTCATCTTTTTCAATCATCTCTCCCTCACCTCTCTCCTTTTCTTGCATAGTCTATCTCTTGTCTCTCTTCTGTCAGTCTTTCTCTCACTCTATACAAACACAAATTATATAAGTACACAAATTATACAAATATAAATGTATAAATTGTATTTGTGTTTGTATAAAGCGAGAGAGATTGAATATACAAATTTAGGTACATACCTCCATGCCCTATACACTTATAATTATACAAATTCAAATCTCTTTTTGCCAAATTTCTTTTTCTCTCGCTTTATAGAAACACAAGTCAACAAATACAACGAATAATTGTGTTTGTATAAAGCGAAAGAGATTGGATGTACAAATACAAATGTTTGAATTCGACTCAGTTGTATACATATTTAAATTGTATATATGCATATTTACATTTACACTTATTGATACATATACATACTAGTTATATATGTACACACAATTATGTAACTGATATACATATATAATTTACCCCTCTCCACTCTCTTCCTTCTTTCGCTCACCTCTCTCTTTGCTCTCCCAATTTCGCTCATCACCCTCCTTCCTATGACATGCTACAAATCGTAATTAACAAATTAAAACCGGCTATGTCTCCAGGGTCTCGTGGAACTAATTGTGGTGCACCTGCCTTGAAACAGCGGGACCCGATGGGTACAACTAGTCGGGTTTACAAAGCGACACCCAGAAACCATGGCAAAAAAATAAAATAAATTAAAACCATAAAGCATAATAATCTACTTTTGAGTGACTATATGCGAAAATATCTTTTAATTTTATATCAATTAACAAGTTTTACTTATGAAAAAAATATAAAAGCATATTCATGTTTCAGTTAGAAAATATGTTTTCATTTGCATAATAATTTTTTATTTATAAAATGTATTTCCTAATTAATTTAAGTTTTAAATAATAAAAATAGTGATTCTAGTATTTTTCTCAATTCGTTCTTGTTATAGTTTAATTATTTTTTTCATTTCTATCTGTTTAATAATGATTTACTAATAATTTTATCTTTATGTTTAAATTTAAAAAGAAATATAAAGAGGCAAAAAAAGAAAGGAACTAAAAAGACAAAATTTGTTGAAAAAATTACATTAAACTACACATAATAGTGTGAAAACGTATTATTAAATTTCGAAAACATGATAGACTCGTGTTTGATCTTCTTTCTTAAACCGAATGGCGTTTTTGTTTGAGACTGCGTATTACTCCAACGCAACCCAAGCGGTCTCTAAGCACCAAAATGGATGCTTCAGCTAATTTGTTTGTGGCCTATGGATTATTTAGTTATATAATTCATATATACTATTAAAAAATCGAACTCGTAAACATACACATACAAATATGATTAATAGTGTGATATACAGGTGGCCCATTTAATAAATAACGTGAGATACATGTGTTCTACATGATCAATAGTGTAACATTTGCATTCTATGTTATAGATTGCGTGAGATATACGTGTTCTGCATGTTAAATCGCGTGATATTATTAATATTGCACTCGTGTGTCTGCTTTTAAACTTTACAAAAATTTAAATGTATATTAATAAATATTTAATGTTGAAGAGTCTAGTGTCAATTATAGTCAAATTAAAATATACACTATTTATTTATGTATTATGCTTATTTAATAGTTGAAGTTGTATATAATATATAAATTCGTGCAGGAAAATTGACAAAGAATTGTGAGATTAAACCATCATTTGATTTAAAATACTTATCAAAAGAGTTTTTAAATCATTAATGATTTAATTACCGGAATATTATTTAAAGTCTAATGGGAAAAAATACTGCATTTTTATTAATTTTTTTCCAACTAATTACATAATATTTCAATGTAAAAACATATTAAAGAATTTTTTTATACAAAAAGAGATGTATTTAATTTTAAATAGAAAAATGTCACGAGCTTTATGCATTCTTTATTTGTTTGGATTTTTGTGAAATCACATTATGCTTCATTTTGTAAAACACTTTTTGAAGAAAAAGAATCTTCAAAGTCCATATACGTTACGAGTTTGAGCTAATAAATTCTCTAGATTGCATCACTATTTCAAGAAAAAAGAATTCTATTAATAATATTTCTATTCTCATGTATTTTTTTTCTATATAAAGGTTTTTATATTTATGAATTGAAATTAAAACATTTAAGTAGTTTATTTAATAATTGTACGAGAAGCTAAAAATTATTTAACCTTTTTTTATAATTTACTATTATATTGTAAAGCAAAAACGTTATACCATTTTATCTCCATTTTAACTTTTTTTGGCTTCATATTTAAATTAATTTCACTATAGTCGACCAATTATTAATTTATTATAGATATACACACATCCATCAATGAGAATAAGCATTACTTTCCTTAAAACTTTAATTAGTGAGAGGTGTCAATAAATAAATTTTAAAGCTTAAAATCAATAAGTACAAAGTGTAATTATATCATTGTCTTATTATAATGATATTGTTACTAAACTTTAATGTAAATAAGCATATAATAAATTTTAAAAAGTTAAAAGTAAATAAGCATACCATAATTTTTAAAAAAGTTAAACGTAAATAAGCATACCATAATTTTTAAAAAGTTAAATGTAATTAAGCATACCATAATTTATGCAACTTTTTAATGGTATACAAACAATTTTTTTAAATGTACAAATACCCAATTCAATAAATGCAAAAATATCTTTTAATAAGGTTTACACTATATAATTATGATCAATTACATATATTTCTTAATCAATACATGCATAAAATGTATCTTTCATAAGAATTCACACTATATAATTATGATTAATTAAATATATTACTTAATTTTATCACCTAATTATGTATAGGTTTACACTATAATTATGATCAATTGAATATTTAATATTACTTAAATTTACCACTTAATTATGTATCTTTTAATAAAGGTTTACAATACATAATTATGATTTATTAAATATATTACTTAAGTTAACCATTTAATTATGTATTTTTTAATAAAGATTTATCGATTTACTATTTATAATGATGATTTATTAAATATATTACTTAAATTTACCAATTAAAATGAAACGAAGGGAGTATTTTTTAATGTGGATTTACACTATATAATTATAATTAATTAAATATTTAATATTACTTAATTTTACTACTTAATTATGTATCTTTTTAATATAGGTTTAAACAACATAATTATGATTAATTAAATATATTTCTTAAATTTATCACTTAATTATAACAAGTTTGATACCTCTATCCTGTTGAACTTA
Organism: Solanum chilense; assembly: GCA_032847665.1. Taxonomy (NCBI): domain Eukaryota; kingdom Viridiplantae; phylum Streptophyta; class Magnoliopsida; order Solanales; family Solanaceae; genus Solanum; species Solanum chilense. The sequence goes on along the minus strand of CM064968.1, from coordinate 45,662,432 downwards.
ATTTATTTTTTTTCCAGAATTGATTCTCCACTGATGTTTTTTTTTTCTCTTTTGACTCGACGATGTAAGGTTAAAGCAGGGCTTATGCAAAAAATAGGAAGTAGAGAGAGAAAGCTTTGTGTGTAGAGAGAGAAAAGAGTGTTCACCCAAGGCCGAAAACGGTTTTGCTACCTCCAAATTTCCCTTTGTTCTCTTTCTCGAATCCTCATCATCACCATTAGAGAGAAACAAGGGATACCGCTGTGAGAATCTCGTGTTCCAAGCAATATGTCGTTATTCATACTTGTAATTTAGTTGATTTTTGAATCCAGCATTTTTCTATGAAGTTAAAGCGATCTCAACGGATGACGGAGTAGTCGATGAAGTGATTCATATCTTATTTATCATTGTTGTGCCTCACTTGATTCTAGATTTACCAATTTTTGGATCCTCGCTTTTTCTGCTTCTTCTCTCTCTGAGGGCTATTGATTTTTTTTTTAATCGGTTGAGGAAAGATGAACGCTGGTGATGGTGGAGCTTCGGCGGGAACACCAGCTCCATTGGAGTGGAAATTCTCTCAGGTATTTGGTGAACGTACGGCCGGCGAAGAAGTTCAGGAAGGTAATAAACACTGCTTTGCTTACTTTGGATCCGTACTTATTTTTTGTGTCATTGTTGATGTATAGGTTTTGCTAACAGTTTTGTATCTGCTATTCTGATGTTCAATTGCACAAATGTTTAGTTCATTGTTCACAGCTGAGAAAATCTGTTAGATTTCGATCACGGATTTGATGGAGTGATTTGCATGCCGAGTTTAGCCAGTGAACTGGATATGAACAGTGACGTTAATCAACTCACCAAGTTCACTTTTTTAGCTCAAGTTCTATTTGTTTTCTTTCTAATTTTAGAGATCCTCGAACTTGTGTCTTGATGTCTGTCATGTTTGGTTGGTGAATCAGTACTTGTTAATAATTTAATTAAACTTTATTTAATTGCAAAGGTGGTCAACTGATGGTGCTGGTGATGTATAACCTTACTGTTTGTGTGTAAAGCTCTATACTTTAATCTAAGTCATAAGAGCATAAATTGTTTTTTACAAATCTGAATTTGCCACTCATGCATTTGTATGATAAGGTGGTTCCATGTTTTTCCTCTAGGTTTACTCTACCCACCAACCCACCCACCCACCTACCTGTATCAGTTTTGGGTACATGTACTCTCTAGCTTATGGTTGTTCAAGCTTTTACGATTCAGTCACTTGACATATTTTTAGCTCCAATAGTGAGTTCTTAAGATTGACGGGCGTTTTTCAATACCGTGGTCTGCTTGCAAAGAAATTTATACTGGCTGAGATGCCTAAATGGTCAAGGTAGACAAAAAACCTTTCTTGAGTTTTGTAAAGATTGGAGATTTCCCATGGGGGTGTTGCCTTGAGTCCAGCCAAGTGTTTAGCTGCACATGAAAAATGGAGACTGTCCCAGTGAGAAGACTTCGGTTCAAGATTGTTCTGCTATTAGAAGTTGTCCATTTCACATAGTTCCAAAGTTGTTGGATGAAAGTTTATTCAATGTTGTTAGGCTTCCTGATAGTATTTTGTATCTGCTCAGTCCTTTTTTGTGGTTTCGAGATGCTACATGAAGGGGAACCATGGAGCAACGGTATAGTTATCTCCGTGTGACCTAGAGGTCACAGGTTCGTGCCCTGGAAGAAACCGTCTACATCACACCTGTATGTGTGACCCTTCTCAGGACACTGCGTGAACACCGGTACTTTGTCCACCGGGTTGCCCTTTTTTTCTTTTCTTTTCGAGATGCTACGTCATTGGACTCTTGATAGGTGATAAGTTTATATATTGTGAATTCGATTGAAAGCTCCCTCTGCAGCTCCTACTCGTGTGCTTTAGCTTCCTCTTTTAGAACTATCCTGATTCTCTTTCCCAAAATCTTTTCATTTTCTTGGGTTAAGTAGTGGGATTTTATTGATTGCACCAAGAAAGTGCTAGTAGGTACATCAAACTACTTCTGCTCCCCTTAATTAAGAAGGGATTCCATAAACTCGTCAAAAGTATTTACCTCACACTCAATCTTTAGGTTACACCAAGAATTATATGTAATGCTCCAAACATGACCAATTGTATTGGTGAGTATTTATTTCAAAACACCTAATGTTTCCTTCTTTCTTTAATGACCAAAAAATGGAAAGAGGGATAGTGTTCCAGAAAGTCTTTGATATGCTTCTTCATTCTCTGCCTGTTCCAGCTATATACAGCTTCTTTCAGTATTTCTGGATGCACCCATTGCATCAATAACACATTTAGGAACAAGGTCCATGCCTTCCATGTGTATTGACTATACCAAAATAAAAAGATGAGCTGGAGATCCAAGTTGGATTCATGTAGAAAACACCTACCGCATAGCTGAAAACCTCTTTTTTTTTGTAAATTGTCCTAGGTTAGGAACGCTTCCTGTACGGCCAGCCAGCCAAAGCAAGGTTCTTGGTAATTCTTTTTTCTTCCTCATTGCTTTCCATCTCCAGATCTCCTGCCCACTGTATAATTTAGCTGCTTATAGCAAGATTTTATGAACCTTCTTTTTCTATCCACTGTCTATGCTAGAGAATCAGGAAACTGGCCGTATTCAGACTCCTTCTAGTCTGGATTACAGTTGCACGAATTTCTCTATTTCCCAATTGGAGAACTTCCTCCTCAAGACAAATTCCAGCCTTTATTACTCCAGCATTCAGTAATTGTTGTATCTTGCTTCAACGTCATGCCAAAATTTCAGGGGAAATTAGGTCCAACCAAGGATCCAGCTAGATTCTGCGTTTTAAGTTAATCTTCTATAACAATAAATCATTGATGCTTTAACATGAGATACACCGTATTCCCCATTAGTTTGTTCAGCTATTGCTGAAAAAATTATTTATGTAGGAGAAGTATATATTATGACCTTTGGTATAGCTTAGTTTATTGTGCCAGTTAAATAATTACTGAAGTACCCAAACAGCTTAAAAACGTAAAAGGTGAAAGTATTAAGTTGATTGACTGGTAGCTTTTTCATAAACTTCACAATTTAGGCCGAAATGCGACTCCTATCCAAGTTAAATCCAGATTAGATTTTTCTTTCTGACTTTATTCAGCCATTAGGGTTCCTTTTTTTTAGAACATGGATTGTCGTTGAAGTCGTTTTCCCTCAATATAAACCACACTCAAGCTCCTTTATCATCATGCCTTTTGGGTCCTTTTTCTTCATTCCTCCTGGTTTATAGGTCAAGCATGCAAAATGTGCACAGTGGAAGAGAAGACACACTGACTGATATAGTGTTGATCATTAAAGACTGCCGAAGAATGCCTAAAAACAACACTTTTAGTTGCAGAACTCCTTCTTCGTGGAGCTAGTTTGCTTGATCATGGCAGTCTTCTCTAGAATATTGGATGCTCCTTCTTTTATGTTGCAAGGCTCCGTGGAAATCCATGGCGGTACCAAATTCACAATGTTTCTTGGCAGTTATGCCTTGTTTGAATAGAGAAGAATTGCATTCCATCAACAATAATCCTCTTTAAAAAAGCACTCTGAGATTTTATTATGTGTTTAAAGTGACTGATCTCTTTCTTTTGTAATTTGTGTCTGGCTCGAACATTATTGAGATTTTGATTTTATCTCTTGTTTGAACTGAAGCCCACAAGTTGCGAAAAATATAAAAGTTACCAAAATATGATTTTGGTACTATAATAATTATATTCTAATTAACAAATTCTTTTTTAGCATTCTATATATTGATATTAATCTAAACTTCTTAAAGTTGAGATTTGAATAGTCAACCGATCCTCAACAAATCACTTTGCGCACACTTCTCTAAAGCATACACTTTTCTAAAGCATGTGGCTTCACCCATGAAGTGATGACCCCCTCGCTTTGCATTTTTTTGTCGCTTTAAGTTGTAAAGTGATGACATTTAATAACACTTCCTTCTTCAATAGTTGTGTAAATAAGTTCATGGAAAGTTCATCATTTTATTTTTGAAATTAAATGTTCATCATTTCTTTATAAGGATAAGCTTGTTATCTCAGAGCTTTCTTTGCATGGTATTTGAGTGAGTTCATTTAGTTTAGGCCTTGTTAGTTACCTATTAAAATATAAGTAACTAACAAAGTTACGCTTATTTTGATGTTGAAGCGTAATGATCATACATTTGAAATGCATTTTATGAAGGGACATCTTACGTTCTTGAACCAATGACCATCTTTTGGCCAACCTAAGCCTCATCCTTAATTTTGAACTTGTGAATGAGACTTTCATCTCATACGACTCCTTAGTGATAAAAGAAAGAAAATTTTCTTTCTTCTTTGATTACCTTCCTAGCATATCGTATAAGATCGAAGCTATTATATTTCTAAAAAGGACTGCTAACCCTTAACTCTTATTCTTTTGAGGAATCCTTTATTCGTCATTGACATGTTCACTCTTTTCGACCTTGATTTCATATGAGCAAGTCAAAAAAATCCTTGAGTTGATCTCTTAGGGTGATCATTATGTCAGCGAATGCTCTTTGTTAGACTCGTAGTTTCCAGAGGATGCAAACCAATTCTATAGCATCTACATCGAGAATTCAAGTATATTAATCTAACTCATCAAAGTTGAGTCTCGAATAATGAACCGGTTCTCATCAAATCACTATGGGCGCATTATTTGAAGTACACACTTCTCTAATGCGTGTGGCTTCACTAATGATCCACTCGCTTTGCATTGTTTCATTGGTTCAAGCGTAAAGTGATGGCATTTAATAACACTTATTATAGTTGGGTTAATAAATTCACGCAAATGCTCATCATTTCTTAACAAGGATAAACACGTTATTTCAGAGCTTTCTTTGCATGGAATTTTAGTGAGTTCATTTAGCATGGCTTGTATAGTGACCTATAAAAGAAACTGTAGGCTTTGGACAATTCATAACAATGTTGCACTTATCTTAATGTTGAAACGTAATGATCATACGTTTGAAATGCATTGTATGAGAGACACCTCACGATCTGGAACCAATAACCATCTTTCGGGTAATCTAGCCTCCTCCTTCCGTTCAAAACCGTGCATGAGACTTCTATCTCACACAACTCCTAAGTGATAACATAAAGAATTCATTCTCTTTCTTGTTTGATTACCTTCCTAGCATTTGTACAAGACCAAATCCGTTGGATTTCTAAAAAAAAGTTACTAATCCTTGTCTTTTAAGGGACCCTTCATCAATCTATTCACAATTTTTTCAATCTATCCGACTTTTGTTTTGTAGGAGCAAGTCGGAAAGATTGAGAATATAACCAAATGATTTTTAATTTGCTCTCCAATAGCCACGAGATGATCATCTTAGGGTGATCATTATATCGACAACTATATCGAGAATCAAGTAAATTAGTCTAAAGCCTCAAAATTGAAACAGAATAATCAACTGATTCTCATTAAGTCACTTTCTTCAAGCTGTTGAAGTGCTCATTCCTCTAAAGTGAGAGTGCTCATTCCTCTAAAGTGTGTGGCTTAACTCATGAAACGATAAACCCCTATCTTTTCTTAGTTTTATCGCTTTAAGCGGCAAAGTAATGTCATTTAATGACACTTCCTACTTCTATAGTTGTGTTAATAGATTCATGCAATGTTCGTCATTTCTTTATAAGGATAAGCTCGTCATTCCAGAGCTTTTTTTGCATGGTATTTCAGTGAGTTCATTTAGTGAATCTGCTGCCAATAACACTGTGTTGCGGGTATTTTTTTCATTATTTGAGTTCATTTAATATAGGATTTTACAGTTTAGGATATTTATTTATATTGATATGACAATTTTCACGTGAACAGAAAGAGACAGAGAGATGTCTCTCAATACTGTGCATGGATTCCTCTTAATAATACCAGCTTGTTCTTTGGAGTATATCATAGTTTGACTAGTAGTTTTGGGCAGTTCATGTTACCTGAAGATAGTTGCTGATAGTTTACAGATTTTTACGTGTAGATGAACCTTTCCTTGTAAAAAAACAAAACTGTCGGATCAAATATTACATAATGGATTTGATGACATGTAATAATGATGCTGATTCTTTCTGCAGTTGCATAACTTTCTCAGATAGTGGGAAAATATTTACTATGGTAGAACTGTTTAGAGAATTTTGACACTCCTTTGAGTCTCATGATTTGTTTTCTGTCTCTGTTTTTGCAGTTGATGTCATTTCAGCTATTGAGTTTGATAGAACTGGCGACCATCTTGCCACCGGGGATCGAGGGGGTAGGGTGGTGTTATTTGAAAGGACCGATGCGAAGGAGGTTGTTTCTTCAACCTTGTAGTTTATTCAGATTTGGAGGTTCTTTTGATTGACCAGGTCTTTTCCTTGCACTTATTTTTTTTTTTAGCATGCTGGAAGCCGAAGAGAATTAGAGAGAATGGATTATCCAGTCGCTCGGCATCCCGAATTCCGTTACAAGACAGAGTTTCAAAGCCATGAGCCCGAGGTAGGTGACTCATCTCTGTTCCTAAACTTCTTTCCTGCTAGATTTTTCTCTTAGGAATGCTTGCATTGTGTACTTGTCTGACAAACAATATTTTAAAGAGCTTTAGGAAAATTTTACCTTATTGTTCCTGTGTCCTAGAAAGAGATTGATATTTTCAGCCACCAATTTCCTGTATCAATGGTGGATTACTGCCCTTCTTTTTAATAATTGTGGTGTCCAGACCTGCTTGCACGCATCTTGACTTTTTCAACGGTAATACTTTCTACCGCTCTCCAGCACATGCAACCGAGTAACTCTGTCAAGGCTTAGAGAAAGGTGAAGAAATCACCTAGCATTTTTGCGAATGCTGAAATTTGAACCTTAGACGTCATGGTTCTTAACACTCTTCATTGATCACTGTGCCACACCCTTGGGTGCAAGTAGATTACCATTTTTTAACTGCGAATTTTTACTCTTTATCTGCTCTTATTTCCTCGTTTTGCCCATTCAAGTAGAACTCTAATTTCCTCTTCTGCATCATTCAGTTTGATTATTTGAAGAGTTTGGAGATTGAGGAGAAGATCAATAAGATCCGGTGGTGCCAAATGGCTAATGGTGCCCTCTTCCTTTTGTCTACTAATGACAAAACTATTAAGTTCTGGAAGGTAAGGTATCTAGTTCGATTTACTACTCCACAATCCTCATTCCTCAGTGGTAGTAAATGTAATATAGGTGTTTGATTACCCCTATCAAGTAAAATGAAAATATTATCCTATTCCTTATTTGCCTCTCCCTCAGTACTGTTGCATGGGAGAGTGAAACTAAAGCAATTTCAAGTGTGTAGTCTGACATGTCTTCATCTTCAAATTCATGATTGTATTTATAAACTTGTTGTATTAGGAAGAGGCAGAGAAAGTAGTGTGGTGGGATGCCTGGGAAAAACAATATTTGGTTTAATGCCTTGGAGAAATTGTCTTTTGTAGGGTGTATTGTTTCTTTGTAGTTGTACATCAGCTATGGACAAAACCTGCCTTCCATTCCTGTGGACTGCATATTAGTTGAGACGCGTGACTATCTATATTTGGGGCTGCCTATCAACATGCTGATTTGCTTCCTGATTATTTTTCCTGAATTTTTCAGGTCCAAGAAAAGAAAGTTAAGAAGATATCTGATCTGAATATCGACCCTTCCAGAGGTGTTGCAAAAGGTAGCATGCCCAGTTCAAGCGTTTCTTCCAGTCAAAAACAGTATCTTGCAAATGGGTGCTACGCAGATGGATCTTCTGAATGTTTAAGCAATGATTTGTCGTTTCCACCTGGTGGTCTTCCTGAATTACGCTTACCTGTGGTAATTGGACTCAAGCTATATATGCACTGCCTATCTTCTGGCATCAAGTTCTTCTATGTGCATTGGTTTTTGTTACGTCTACATGAACATTGGTTTTCTTAAGTATGTCCAGCATCACCCATAAAAAAAACAGCAACTTCCATTGGTATAAATTGTATATAATTGTCGAAAAGAAAATACTTTAGGGAGGAGATCTCACGAATTATTATTTGAGCTCAACTCGTATGTGATACTTCTTACTTTGGTTATCTTGAGAATCTGTTTTGATGACTGTACACTAATCCATATCATTTTGGTTAATTTGTTCATCCATGTTTTGTTGTTTACATTTTAGTATATTACAAATTGCTCCTTTTAAAATTTATTAATTATGCGTACAAGCTAGCATACATATGTACATGTGTATATGTGCTTGCATGGATATGGGTCAGCATATAGATGTGTGTATCCTCTACTTCTCTGGCTGGGTAACTGAAAACCCATTATGCCTTTGTTCTCCCTTGAACATTTGCGTCATTGCTGTAGGGATTATCATGGGGCTTTAGCTCATGTTCCCTCTGACAAGTGCTGTTCGTCGATTTTTTTTTTCTCTAGTTATTATTCTTTCATCTGCATCTTAGAGCTTTGGAATCTGATTGCAGGTTACTAGCGGTGAGACCAGCCTTGCTGCTAGATGTAGAAGAGTGTATGCCCATGCACATGACTATCATATCAATTCTATTTCAACTAACTGGTGAAGATCCATGCTACATTGAAATCTGATTTATCATATCTCTTCTATTTGTGAGAACTTTATAGTAATGTTCATTTCCTTCTTCCACCTAGTGATGGGGAAACATTTATATCAGCTGATGATCTCCGTATAAACCTTTGGAACTTGCAAATAAGCAATCAAAGTTTCAATATTGTTGATGTCAAGCCAACAAATATGGAAGATCTAACTGGTGAGTTTTTGATATGTCGATCTCAACTTCCATTTTGTTGTGGTCACATCACATGATAGTTTTATTAGCTTATCACTTGTTTCAGTGAATGCTCAAATGTGCTTAGATGTTTCTTATTGCAGAGGTGATAACTTCAGCTGAATTTCACCCTACTCACTGTAACATATTGGCTTATAGTAGTTCAAGAGGATCAATACGTTTGGTAGATATGCGGCAGTCAGCATTGTGCGACTCGCACTCTAAGTTGTAAGTATTACATTTACTTAACTTGTAGTTTTATGCTGATGGGTGTTTTTCTTTTTTATACTGCAAAACAAAACAAGATATCCACCTGCAAAGAAATATTCTGGAAGCGGGCTAGTTTCTTAACAGTATAAGGGGCCCTGGAAAATGATATTTTTCAAGTTGAGAGATACTTATTTTCTAATTACTTTCTCATAGCTTTTATAAGTTGAAATGTTGGTTTTCTCCTATACACAGGTTTGAGGAGCAGGAAACTCCTGGCTCAAGGTCCTTTTTTACCGAGATAATTGCTTCAATTTCAGATATAAAATTTGCAAAGGCTGGAAGATACATACTCAGTCGTGACTATATGACCCTGAAGGTTGGTCTTCCACTCTTTTCTGTAGGTCTAAACCTTTTAAATTGACTAATATGAGAGATGTGCAACGTTGTGTATCATATTCTTGACTCTCTTAAGTACTGTCTGATATGTATAAGTAAGGAAAACAGACTTCTCAGAAGGTAACATGACTCTAGTCCATGGGCAAAGTCCATTGCATCTCTAGGTCATATTCCTGGTAATTGGTTTAGGAACATGTTTGATGAATGAGCTCTGTCAAATTCTTCATTGACAGAGTGTGATCTCTTTTGCTAGTATGCCAGCGTTTGTGGTGCTTCTCTTATCTTCTCTGTTCAGTTTTTGCAAGTAAGTGTTGTTTTCACAAAATGGTACCAAACGGGTACTGCAAAACTTTCAAGAGTTTACATCTCTAAAGAGTTCAAAAAAGATACTCTACACCATATACACAACTTTGGTTACATCACTAAATAAAACCCCAAGACATCCATCTTAAAGTTGTAAAGCTGATAGTGCCTCTGAGACCCCTTCAGAGCATTTTCTGTTCTTTTCTTTTCATAGCGACCACATAATGCATAGATGAGCTGTCTAAGAAAATGCCTTACATTCTTCATTATGAATTGGAGAGCCTCTCCAATTGCAAATTAGTTACTCACAGTTCTTTCCATTGCCTGATGGAAAGGTCGTGTTCATTAGTTCATTAGTCATGTCAGATTTACAAACAAATAATTGACAGATTCTTCAATCATTCAATGCATGAATCACTTATTACAATACATTTTGACCCTTCTATTATCATTGTTATCTGTAATTGATTGGCATGCTTCTTTAATCCTTGTGTTTCCCTGTGGAGAACTTTGCAATTGAGTTTTTTTTTTTCTGCTAAGTTTCATCTTTCAAAAAATCTTAATTACATACAAACTCTCTTAGTTTCATTAGGCTAGGCTCCATTTGCATCTTATGTTCGCGAGTCTGGAAAAGCTTTTTTGAACTTAAAAGTGCAGTTTCTTCATGTTTTTTTGATGCTTTGGTAGTTGCTGGCAAGAATATGCATATGTTACACCATAAGGGTAACTATTATATTCAAGTTCCTGCTAGATCTCTACTTTCTCTCAGCTTTTGGTCACGTAGACCTACTCGTCAATTTTTTTTCATTTTGAGGAAAGAAAGCATGACAAGAAGTGAGGGGGGTATAGAGCTGGTTTCAGTATGAATTTGCTGGTCTCTTTATTCAGTGATTCTTTTTTCCTGACTAGGTGAGTCTAACCTAATTATATGTAAGATTGCTCCTTTATTACTGAAACTCACCTTACCTGCAGCTATGGGATATAAACATGGATTCTGGTCCAGTTTCAACTTTTCAGGTGCATGAACATTTGAGACCAAAGGTGAATTGCTTTCTCCCAAAGTTGTGTGTTTGTGCTTGGTTAGTTTCTCATTTGTATCAGCTGATTAATAACTTTATTGTATCGCTATTCAGCTGTGTGATTTATATGAGAATGATTCCATCTTTGATAAATTTGAGTGTTGCCTTAGTGGTGATGGTTCTCGAGTAGCAACTGGATCTTATAGGTGTGTAGACTTCTTCTTTTTCTTTCTTTCATTTTGTTTCTCCACCAATGTGATTTATTTTTCATCTAATAATTCTTCAATTTCAGCAATCTTTTTCGTGTGTTCGGTTGTGCTCCGGGAAGCGCAGAAGCGACTACATTAGAAGCGAGCAAAAATCCCAGGTACTTGTATTAAAAGTTTCAGCATGTAAATTTATATGGACATGTAGTAATGTCATGACTTTTGGTGCCTTTTGATTATTCTCTCTTAGGAGACAAGTTCAGACCCCTTCGAGGCCTTCCAGGTCCTTGAGCAGCAGTATAACCCGTGTTGTCAGGAGAGGTATGCTTTTCTAGATACAAATATATCGTTTCTTCCTATATCTGTGTATGCTCGTTATCTATATTTGCAATTTTTCCCACCACTCTAAAATATAGCTGAATCTTTATGATGCATTCCAGGATCAGAAAGTCCTGGGGCTGATGCCAATGGGAACTCATTTGATTTCACAACCAAACTGCTCCACCTTACATGGCATCCAACTGAAAATTCAATTGCATGTGCTGCTGCAAACAGCTTGTACATGTATTATGCATAAGTCATGACAGGAGGAATCGGGTTCTCTTGGGTTGCGTTTCTTGGAGTGCTTTTTCAGAAGGCTTTTTTTCAAACCAACTCGAGGTTCTACCATTTCTCACGTGCAGAATCCATGCCGGCATATATTACAAGTTCTTAATGTCATAGCTCAAAGAATGGTCAATTTAGCAACTTACTTGTCAACAACCCAACGTTCTTGTTCTCTTCCTACCTTCACCCTTCTCAAGATCTCCAATGTCTTTATAGTTCTCCCCTCAAGCAAAACTGTTAGATATGCAGAAATTATCACTAGATGTAAGGTAAATGCTGTTTTACTTTAAATCCTGCTGGAAAAGACCTGCTGGCTTTACTTTATTGGGTAGAAGTATTTTTTGTAGGATAATTTGATGTTTTTTTTCTTTGCTATAGATTATCGAACTAAAGTAGCTTTGTTTTCTTGTCCTGTAAAAGTTCAAGGGAGCTGGTATTTATTTATCTGCTTTCGTAAAGTGAAAGTTGCACACCTTTGTATCACTTGGGGTTCCTAAGTGCTTTACATCCTAAATTTTTTCAACGGACATGACTTAAATTAGGCTTGAAACTGAGCACTTCTGAAATTGGTTTGAGGGTATATAGAGATTGAGATTTGGAGTTTATCTTACACTTGAAGTTCAGTTAACTCAGTTATACAAAGACTAAATTATTAGATAGTCCCTCAACCTTAATGTAAATTGTCAGTTAGCCATTTAGTTATCAGTGGATAGAAACCTCTAGTTGTGTTTGATATAGATGCATCTTCTGGAGACCTGGGGTTGTGTCCATAGAAGTCTTAGTATAAGACCAAGTGCCTAAAAATACTTAGCTTTTTGGTCATTGATTCTCAAGTTGAAACTTGAAAAATTATGTTTGTGAAAGTTGTGATGTTTAGAACTTGTGTTTGAGAGCATGCATTTTACTTGAATAGATTTGAAATTTTTTGGGTGTAATTTCAATCTCTATCTTGAAAATATTTGAAGATCTAATCAAATATTATGGTAAAATAATAAATATTTGAAGATAAGTTTTTTAAATCTTTCTTATGTTGAACATTAAGTCTATGACGTTTTTTCATGAAATTATTTTAGCAAGTGAGGGTTAGGTCATCATATCTTTTATGACTAAACACTATCTTTGGCATCTGTTACATGACAAAAATGACACGAACCACAGCACATTTTTCTTCCATTATGCCCTTAGAATTTTCTCCTTTTCTAAAAGGATTATGCATTGGATATCAAGCACATGGACCCCTCATTTTTCACCTCTATTTTCACCATTAACTCCAAATCTTGATTGATGCCAATGAATGGGCATCTCAATTTTAAATTAGTTGAGGTTACTTTATTAAGTATTATATATTTTTTTGACTCAATCAAATCTATTAAATAATTTACGTTCAAGAAGTCAGTATTATTGTGAAGATTTACTTCAACTAATACGGCTTATTAAAAACACTTTTTTCACGGTTTTATTTTTAAAGTCACATCAACTACAAACACTAATCTCATGATATATTCTTCTTTTTTCTAATTATATTATTTACTGCTAATAAAGTACTCCTAATCACACAAATTGTTAGGAAAGTCGTTGTTACGCCTCAGTTGGATTTCATTTATATTTTGAAACAGTGACTGCCTTCACTAATCACTAGTGCATATGTAATATGGTTGTCAGAAATGATTCCTGGTGGCACAACTTGAGGCGTGTTGCTTGCTATGGATTTGACAGTTTGACACTCACACCCCTTTGTTTGATTATTCAAATGTGAAAAACGCATGTGTGGCAACATCGAATCAACAACAACCTTCCTTTGACTAGAGTCTTTCTGTCGGTTGATACGCGGGACGAGATGAACTATCAAACTATTATTTTATATAATCCAATCGTCTTATTATACACGATGAGATACAATAAAACAGCCATAGGTCACAAATGTGAAACTTATATTATCAGGGGTGAAGTTAGTAGCCTGTATGTGAGTTTGATCGAATTCAATAGATTTTGACTTTAAATATTATATTTATGTTAATAAATTCATTAAATAATACTGAGTTATTATGAATTAAAATCATCGAATAAAATACATAACTCGTAAATTAAAATCCTAGCTAGTTTCACTTCTCTAGACCTATATAATCATTGTACCTTTTGAATACCATGGCCGTGTCTATAAAACTAAGTGCGTGAAATTACTTGCCTTAGACGATCAAAATGAACCATTTGTTTAATGACAGGTATAATTTGAATTGAAATTAAATAAAAAGAAAAAGTAAAACTTTCTTGATTTATGAAGTGTGATTATTTTATAACAAGCTTTTATGACTAAAGTGATAGATTATGACTAAAGTGATTAAATGTAATAGAGAATAATACTTCATTTCTAATGGGAGCCGTGCATTTTTTTTTTCTTGATATTATATTTTCTTGCAGTGAGGGGTCAAGTCATCATATCTTTTATGACTAAGCACATCCATTGACATCTCTAATTGCACAATAAAAATGACACAAACAGTGGTACACATATTTTTAAACTTTCTTCCCTTCCTAATAAGATTTTCCTTAGGTATTCGATATATATATACTATAGTTTTGAATAAATGTGAATTCTGCACTGCAAGGTCTATTCTATAATGTTGATGTTTATAGCTATAAATTTGAGACATATAATTAAGAGCGGAACGCTCATGTCACTGTATCAACTCGTGTTTTGATATGATATATAACAATTAACAAGCACATGCAATGCTCATTTTTCACTCCAACTTTCACCACTACTTCCAAATCTTGATTGATGCAAATCAATGAAAAATTTCATTAGTTGTAGTTAATGACTATAATAATAGTTTATATTAATTTGACTCAATCAAATCTTTTTTTTCTTCCAGTAAACAATTTACTTATAAGAGTTCTCTACTATTAAATAATACACAGATGGAGATACTGTATGTTAATAGGAATCTTCTACGTGTTTTTTTACAATTAAAATAAGAAAAGGAATAAACAGCGTATGCATCTTTTTGAATGAATTTAATATCTTACGCAATCGTCATACTCTTCCTTAAAATGGAAAAGAATTAAAATGATCATGACATGAAGGCTAAAAAATATAAAAGAATTATTTTCCAATGCTATCAGAGCTTTTAATTTTACTTATTCTTTTAATAACTTGATATTACAATTTTAAAATTGAAAATAAATTATACCTATCGAAAACTCCCTCTTGTCATATATATCATGATTGACTTACGAATATATATATATATATATATATATATATATATATATATATATATATATATATATATATATATATATATATATATATTATTTTTTTTTATTGAGGATCATATTTATAACTTTCTTAAATAAAAAAATTGTCTAAAATGTTTTGGTTGGAGTGTTTCTTTTGGTTTTAAAATAAAAATAAAATAGGAAAGGAAGCAAAGAAGGACAATAGTCACTAGATTTAAGGTTAGTAAACATATTGATGACAAGAATTGACCTTTTGTCTCTTTGTTTGAATTTTGATACACCAATTTGGTTGACGAAATGTAATTATTCCTAAGTTTTTGCTTACTTTTATTTCTTTCTAATTTTCGATCGAGTAATTTTCACTTTACCTCATTAAAACTTTATATTGAAGATGACATATTTCTTAAATTTTCCATGGAGATAAACTTTTAAATAATTTCTTTATAATTTTGGACAATTCTAGTTTTATAATAATTAACATTGGTCCACTTAGTGCAATAATAAAAATTCTTTCATCTTTAATTAGATGTTTTGAATTTGAGATTTTCAGTAAAGGATATATAGTCATTTTTGTTGAGAAATACTTTTACTTTAATATGAAATTTTTATTAGAACTCGAATTTAATTATGCTCTTATATAGGTAGAAACGCGAATGAAAAAGAGGAAGAAGAGTATTTTAGAAAACATTTTTCATCATTTTGTCTCATTTTTTCGATTGGTGCTAAAATTAATGATACCACTTGATTAATCTAGAAGACTTTAAAATCATTTTGTTCAATTTGACATCATATCATTTTATTTATTTTTTATTTTGCAATAAAAAAAAGTCTTTTGACCAGGGGATTTTGTTTGTACATATACAAAATTTTTAAAATGTTTGGATAGATAAAGTGAAATTTGTCCTCTTTATTTACACCAAAATCCAAACTTTTTTGAGAGAGACACCAATAACACTCTGTTCTCTGAATAAGCCTAAAAAACAGAGCAAACAGAAGCTTACAATATGCAAGATCCATCATCAATATATTCACAGATCAATCCTCAGTTCCCAGATCAACAAATCTTGAAATGCCCTAGATGTGATTCAATCAACACAAAGTTTTGTTACTACAACAATTACAATCTTTCTCAGCCACGCCATTTTTGTAAGAATTGTAAAAGGTATTGGACTAAAGGAGGTATTTTGAGGAATATTCCAGTTGGTGGAAGCTCTCGTAAGAACACAAAACGATCTTCTTCGAATAGCTGTAAACGCTCGACGATTTCATCTTCAACTTCATCAGAACAAAATTCAAAAACAGAGCATTTTGATACCCCTGTTGTTCGGAACAGCCCGATGGTTGACGCCAGCGGGCCTTTCGGCTCGCTACTGGCATCAACCGGGCCGGAGATGGGGAATTTTTTAAATGTTTTGAATCCTAACGGGCCCGATTCGGGCTCAGACGCTGCTGCCGCTCAAAGTGGGAATAGTAATAATAATCATGAATTTTTGGGTGAAGATTCTAATTGTTGGAATGATACTAATGGTTGGGCTGATCTTGCTATTTACACCCCAGGTTCAACCTTTCAGTAATTAATTTAATTAATTAATTACAATAGATTATTAGAACTTTGTATTAGTACTACTAATACTTATGAAAATGCACTTATCTTTTTCTAAGCATGAATTGTGGAAGTGTTGTTTGCGGATTGTATACTATTACTAGTAATTTTTGGATCAGCTTATCGTGCATCTCAGTTTTTTATTAACACATGTACTGAGTAACTCAGTTCATGTTTACGAAAACTTAATATTTTTACTTTGCATCAAACTAGTTTTGTTTGGGTAATGCTTAATGTACGTACATAATTGTGTGTGATTTGAGATTTCATGTATGTTATTCCAAGGGAAATGATGAATTATGAAATTTATTACTTTTGTTTTTAATACTGATATTTTATTTATTTATTTTATTATTATTAATGAATTCATTTTGTAGAAAGATATTTTTGGTGTATTGGTGACGATAATTTCAAGATTTGCCGTTGCTCCAATAATGTAGGCAAATGTATTAGGCGCAGTACGTACGTAATGGCAGACGTCTATTGACCATAATTACCAAATATTAGTTTGAGTGGTATATATTAATAGTATAAATTACAAGTAATTCTTGAGATGGTAAATATTAGTTAATGAACAGATAAAATTTTAACTATAACTAATTTGTCATCACATGCTAAACCAGTTGTTTAGATAAATATCTACCTAAAAGTGGACTGAGAATTAAAAAATGAGATCTCTCAATTTAGTACATCCACCTTAACTTGGTAATTACCTTGTAAACAATTCAATTGTTATAATAGGCGTTTGGACAAAAAAAAATGAAAGGTTCAAAAATATCACTATTTGATAAAAGTCTTTTTTTTTTAAATAAAAAAAATTGTATGAACAAAGGGTAGCAAAATCTTTTTTCTTTCCTCTAAGGTTGTGTTGAAAAGAAGAAATAGTGAGAAGCACATTGAATTGTGAATGTGGTAGTTGGTGGAGCTGCTAGTCAGAATGTGATGTGATGATTATCAACTAAATAAATTTGTCAAAATGAAGAAATTTTTTATCAAAATGGTCCACAAATCATGATGTACAACTCCTATATATGGACCACTTCTAAGTTCTGGGGAATTTATATTTGATTAATTCCTTCCTATCTTAAACCAACTCACATGAGAATGTGGTCCTATTATTCACTTGACCTACTCACCCTTGAATACTATATATATATATATATATATATATAGATATAGTCTGGGCCGTGTCTCAGTTCCAGTGTGGTTGATCAATGTGATTTCTATGTTATGTATGGCCGTGCATATTATAATAGGCGTGTGTTTAATTCTTACGATTCCTTAATCCTTAATGTTAAAAAAAATACCATATATGTGTATGTGTGTGCGATGACTAAATTTCAGTCATAAATGAGTTATGATTCATGCAAAAGTCAGAGTGAATGTGTTACAAAATGGTGTAATATTTCAATTAATTAACTACTTCAACCCTAAAGCTACTGCTAGTGTGAGTGATTGGTCTCTGTTTGCCAACCAAATTTGCAGCCTTCTGACTTCAATTTCTGATATGACAATAAATGTAGTGGTCTATTTGTAAGGTGGAAAATTCATCATATTGTTTCTCATTTTGAAAAGAAATGAATACATAACCATCGATTTGTTTTGAGATCTTTAGGCAAAATTGAGTTGACTTTCAGTTCTTGAGGAAGTGATATGTCCTTGTGCCACTAACTAGTGGAGGGACGTAGCTTAGTCATTACTTTTGATTTCTTCAAAGAAGGGGAAGATTGATTGAGGGTCCGGATAGTATTATTATAATTTTGATCTTTTATCTATTGTTCGTTATTATTTATCGATTATAATTTATTTGTTTGCATTTAATAAAGGTTTGAATTCAGACCTTAAGTTATCAAGTGTAACTTTTATATTGAGACTTGAGGTTTTATTTGGTTTGAGAAGATTTTAATCATTGAGCTCTCTTTATATCATTAGGAGATAATTTGTGTGGAGAATTTTTATCATCGATTTTTTCACAATCACTGATCACTATCACTAACTCACAATCATTATCAACCATCACTATTGACACCAATAACCTGTGTCATCACAACCATCGCTGACAATCACCATCATTGTCAATCACTATTGTCAGTCACTATCACATTTATTATTTTTATTATTTATATCATATCCTTGTCACTACTGCCGCCTTCACCACTATTCTATTACGATCGATCCCTACTATCAATCACCCCACCATCTCAATTAACAATGTCGGCAATGACAACCAAACGTATCGTCAACCACGATCACCATCAGTTTTACACTATTGTGTAGTGATTATTCATCAATTATATACTATACGTATATGTATAAGAAGGTTTACAAGTAATTTGAAATTGTTTCAAACGAAGGTCAATATTTAAGTTTGAGAATTTTGTGCAATTTCTATTGTATAATCAATATATAGGATATACATATTGATTATACACAAATTATGTAGTGATTATTCATCAACTATACATTATAACATTATGCATAATGTTTAGAAGTAATATACAATAGATTCAAACGAAGTAAATATTGAAGTTCTCTAACTTCATAATGATATACTAAATGTACTTCGTTTATATGGATTTGAGCTCAAACTACCCTCATCGGACCTAAAACTTTCATCTTTGCAAGAGTTACACCTTGAGGAATCATTTCTGGACGAGCAATTACTTCAATATCTACGCACAACTTGTAATCATTTACAAGTTTTGTCTTTCAAGAGATTTCATGGACTAAACATCATGAGATTTCTGTTGCTAAACACCATGAAGATCTCATGTGACTGTCTCGAGCGCTTGGCAATCGTCGCGTGTGATAATTTGGATGTGGATGCTCCTAACTTAATGTTATTCACATATCATGTTCATTATGGAACCACACTCAAACTGAAAGGTTCACATTCGCTGGAAGCTCATCTCACCAATTGGGCACGAAATTTATACGATTCATAAGCTGATAAAAAGAGCTTTAACATTCTTTATACAGGTTTCATGATGATTGTCCATGATGACGATTGTGTTCTTGCAGGTTTTCGTTGTTTTGTAGTTTATATACATACAGAGATGCATCAGATAAGGATGAGAAACCTTGTTGTACATGCGTATCTCTACCTTTTAAGTGTTGGGAAGCATAAGTTAGAGAGAGTCAAATTACAAAATTTTACGAGCGCGGAGCTGGAGAAGTTGAAGAACTACATTTACATTTTCACAAATGCAGATGACTTGGAGATAATAGAAGTACACCACCAGAATGCAGACTTTGAGCCAAATGGTCCATTTCATGATTTCCTTGTTTTTTTTTTTAGTGTTGTTGCGTCTAGGCTTAATTTGAATAAACTTAGCATGTCTTCTTGTGATGACATACTATCAGCCCGTGTGATTCTATTACAAACTTTTTGCCTGCATGTTCATCCAAGGGGATTCTTAACCTTGAAAAGTTACTGGTTAAGAGGTACGTCATAGAAATGCAAGTAAAAAGATTTACATACTTTTAATGAGCTGGTGTTAGCTGGTCTTCATTTTGTGGGTAATACCTACTATGATGTCCGATGGAAGATTGGGAGGGTGGACTCCAAATGACCCACTATAGTATTTTTCAAAACTTAACAGTCTTCCACATCTACGCTGGGATTATAAAATCTTGGGCTAAAAATTCAACCGGTTTTGGTCTATCATATCATATCGTCCATTCCAACTTCCAAACAATGCACCAATATAACAGGTGAGTAATACGATTTAGAAGAAACAAACAATATACTGTACTCATGATCCACCTTGTTGAAAAGGTTTGGTCAATTTGTTCCAGTCCAACAAAATGCAGTCACAATAGTTGCATATTAGCAAGCTGGGTGCAACAACTTGCTGGCAACAAAGTTGGGATATGAGTACCTGACCATCGCCTCATAACTTCAATTATTCAACTTGAAGTGTATATGGGTATTTTACATATCCCTCACATGAAGGTTTTCAAAGGAAGAACTTCAAATAAGTATAAGATGAACAGCAGTTATCAAGACCAAAGAGTGAGTTACATTAAGGAAAGAATAAAGAACCAACAGTTTATATCAGAGATTTCAGATAACAAAGTTTATAGATGCAGCACAACAACGAGCACATTGGCAAGCTGATCAGAGTATCCCAAGTCCACTAGCAATGTTCTGAAAAGTCTCACGTTTCCACTAAAACCTACTTTAAGGAAACACAGACGGTAGAATTTAGAAAATTCCTAATACATATAGGACATCCCGTTACGATACTCTCAAGCCTCAGCTGCTAAGGTATATAGAGTTATAAAGGGTCGTCATCATCCCTAAGGACCACAACTACTTCAGAAGTTCAGATCATTGGACTTAGAGAACCTCAAGGATGACACAAGCTTTGTTGAAGAGGTGACCTTATGTGGGTATCAAACTCGATAATCAACTATATTTAATCTCACATCTTTCTTAAGACTTTGAGAATTCTGGGATGTACCAAATGTTCAGCATTTGGAACTTAGGCGTATGGTAAACATCCCATCAACAACAGGGAAAACACCAAAGCCAACCCACAGCTTCTTCACAATCGCATAACATCATAGATTCTCAAAATATCAGCCAATATCAGTTCAAATCGGACACTAAGAATCTTCTACTCTTCTGAAGAATAAGTCAGCATGGACATCTCCAAATCTACATGA
The DNA here is from genome assembly GCA_032847665.1 of Solanum chilense. NCBI lineage: Eukaryota > Viridiplantae > Streptophyta > Magnoliopsida > Solanales > Solanaceae > Solanum > Solanum chilense. Next base: position 45,641,420 of record CM064968.1, on the reverse strand, counting down.
GAAAAGGCTTAAGATGCTGCTGCAATGTCTAATAATGCAAACATACAGATGTCACAGGCTCAATTGGTAAAGCAAATTGACTACACAATCATAAGAGAGTAAATGTACATAGAAGTGTTCAATCTTAATGTATGCAACAGATAAAACTCCACATACTGTATCACATTACACCAATAACGAAGGTTTTATATTAACAGAAGAATCTTTAGTTTCTCAATTACCCACGCGCCTTGAGCTCGGCAAGACGCCTGGACAGATCATCCTCACTGACCTTCTCCTCATCCTTAGAAGATATAGCATGGCCTGCTGCTTGCGGAAGCCCCACGGACACCTCGAGTCCATAGTCATCAGCCACCTGTTGCATTAGGCTGCCCACCTGGTCCTCTGGGGTCGATAAGGAAGTACTTCCAGCCATAGAACTCTCCATAAATTCAGCTTGAACCTCCATATTCACAAACTGACGCTCGAATGAATCCATAGTCTCTGACATTTTCTGTAGATTCCCTGTGTTGAGTGAAGACTCCAGTGATTTGACGATCGAGGACATTGACTTGCTGATTGTCGTCATCTTCGCCTGCGTACACAAAATATATCACAATTTACTAGTTATATGTACAGAATCGAGATGTGGACGCATCTGCGCCACTGCTTAAATGTTGTATCGATTTTTACCTGAGTATCTAGACGAGCCACAACGGCGTCAAGGCGAGAGGAAAGACGGAGATAGTTCATCTGTTCGCTGCGCTTGCGGATGGCGTTTTCAGCATAAATTCTAGCGCCGTCCATATTACCTTTCTCTATGGCCTTCTTGACCTTAAGCTTCTCAGACTTTTCGTCTTTCTCGCATTTTCGGGCTTGGCGTTGGAGACTCTTCGACGTGAACTTGAGCTCCATGATCTGATTCATCAATTTCTCGGCGTTTCCCATTTTCTAACCTTTGGTGATTCGATTGTTTTTGGCGATTCTTCTCCTTTGATCGATCAATCACCTTTTCAATTTCTGAAGTTAGGGTTAGCAGTTCTCCCTTTCCGATTTTGGATATGCCCACTCAATTTTGTAGGGCCAGGGGCAATCAGGTCAAGTTTCATTTCTTCATTGCTAATTCTTTGCTTGATTTTTTGATCCCTTAATTTCTGATGAATTTCGAGTTTGCTCCTCTTACTTTGTGATTTAGCGCATTAATCCTTCAATCAAATATCAATTGAAGTGTACCCTCCTAGTCCAAAGTCACGGCAATTTTTAAGATTATATTACTCTCATGAATGAATTAACAACACATACTTAAATATATTAGAAATAACTTTAAAAATTCTTTAGTCCCTAAAGTATTTCAAGTTTAGAATTATTTACCATTAATGACACAATTATATCATGTAATTATGTTGTCAATTGAGGAACAATTTTAAGCTTAAAAACAACGTCAAATGTAAATTTGATTCAATGAGTGGAGGAGTAACTAATGACACTCCATTTTGCTCCATTTCTTTGTGGACAAAGGTAGGCGTTAGAAGCACTTTTTAAATAAATACCTGATGTAATAACAGTTAACAAATTGTTAAACTTAAAAATATTTAGCCTATAACAAGAATAAAGTACATATTTTCATTGATTGAGGTTTAATAGATGTAGTAAAAATATCACAATGACTAAATACAAAAGCTTATGATATATGAAGGACTAAAAATGCAATTTGCTTACTCGGTTATATCCTTTGCGTAGGATTTATGAAATCAATTTCTTCCGCGAGTTGATTTTCTGCTACACTCCCTTTCCTTTTATTGGGTCCATGAATAGTAGTGAGAAACAAAAGATTTTTATAAAAACTGGAACTCATTAATCAGAATAACTGCCATCTTTATAAAAATCTCAAATAGAACGTACGTTTTAGCCAAAAATCTAGAAAAATATGAACTCAAATAGCAAACTTTCGGGTACTCAAGAGGACATTGGGAAGAAAAAAAAAATCAAGTGCAGCTCATACAGCCTAGCCTAACATATTCTAGAATGGGAATCTAGGCCTGCCTGTTCCTCTTCTTGACACCAGATTTCGCAATCTTGAGACTCTTGTTCACAGCACTCAATCTTGCAAGGGATGCCTTCTTCAGATCTGGCCTGTAATAGTTATCTGCTACCTGTATCACATACAAGTTTATGCAAATTCAAGATTGCAACATCAGAAATAGTGAAGGCAAAGAAAAACCTGCTGAGAAAAAATAATCAAATTATCTAACAAAAATACTGATGCTGTGAAGAGTAGAGGTATATTCAACAGCATACTCCGCGAGCATGCCTGGCAAACCTTACCTCATAGAGATAGAGAGGTTGTTTCTACTAGACCACCCTCACAGCTTAAAATAGAGGATATCAGTTTGATAGGGAATACATAAATGATTAGTAAAACCAACGGAATAACGGGAAATGAAGAGCAATACATAACCTACAGCAGAAAGGTGCAGGTATATTCATTACATAGAATATGTCAAGCACAATTTGGAGAAAATGGTGAACAGTAGACAGTAATAATTAGTCAGACATATTTTAATGCTCAGATAACTCCAATTGCCAGCTCTCTAGAAAGTGAAAATTTGTAATCCTTTTACAACTTTTTGTATTCATCCAAAAAAAACGTCAAATAAATTACAGAACATATACCAAGCCTTTTGAAACAATCAAGAAGTGAACAATCAAACCCGTGATCATTATAAGCAGCTAATATGCAGCTTAAGACAAAACAAATTCATGTAAATATACACATTCTACTGGTCAAAAAAGACAATCACCTGGTTTGATACAGCCTTGGCCATGCGCCGAAACTCCTTCTTCATTACAGATTTATTCAGCAAACTTGAAGGCTTGTTCTGTTTCTTGGTCTTTGAAGTAGCAAGCAACACTGATTGATCTTTGCCTCCAGGCTGGATGGTCACAGTCTTCTTGTTTGCTAGACCTACAAAGTCATGATAACAGCAGTTCAACTAATGCTTAACGTGAGCAATGGAAAACCAAAATAACTCAAACTAGAAATCTAACTCATTCAGCAATGCAATGTTCCATTCAATGACTATTACAAATTCACGTTATTCTTTCATGAAAGAACATTCCATACGACATACTAACGGGCTTAAGAGGCTTATCCCACGTGCTAGGTGCTCTGTGGTTAGTTCGGTGTAAGGGGACAGTGGACAGATACTACATGTAGCCTTCCCCTTTCATTTCTACGAAGAAACTCAAACCCTTAACTGAATTTTGGTTCATCAGAATGGTTATTCCATCATCGAGAAATGGCTTGCCCACATAAAACATACTAATGGAATATGGAAAATAGCTGAACTTCGTTACAGTTTGAATGCATACATATTATATATCCAGTTTTCCAACATCACATTAAGTGCAAGTAATAAAAACAATATATTCCACAAAACAGCTATCAGTTTAGCTTGAAAAATAAAACATTTCCCCAAAAACCTATCAGCATGTATTACCGTATAAGCTCAAGGTACCACTAATCGCAACAGAAACCAAATTTGTTAAATTGACATAAGCACAGGGTAATGTTTACAATACTAACCAGAATGTTTGTAAGAGTGAAGATTGTAAAGATTGTTAGGCTCTTTACTGAATACGACACCGGCGGTACCATTACCAAACTCCTTCACCAAAAATGAGTTGTTTTTCTTGACGATCTCCCAAACCAGTTGCCCTGGAACTGTCGTCATTTCAACACCACCTACCCTGTCAATTGGATCACAAATAAAGCTTAATTAATCACGTCGATTGATCTGCAGAAAAGCAAAGATGCATTTGGGACTTACTGTGAGTAGCAAAAGGGTCTGTAGAGTTTCGATTCGACGGCCTGTGCAAGAAGACGCAATAAACTTAAAAGGAAGACGGCAGTGAAACCCTAACAGGGAAATTGGTATAAAACATTATATTATTGGAACTGCCCCTCTCTATTTTATTTTACTATTTTTTACTTTTTCCAATGAGAAAATTATAATTTTTGTTGCATTTATGTTATTTTCGACAAATTTTATTTGCAAATCTTTTTTATGCTGCTTTTTTACAAATAAAAAGAATTGAATAATTAAAAGAATATATATAATGAAGCACGAATCACTTAAAATTAAGGTGTGAGATTTGACTTTGTAGTTCATTAATTACATATTTTATTTTATATTATATAACACAAAATATTGAAAAGAAAATATTGTATTTATATAATTATATTTATACGTAACATGGAGAATATTTCCTTGATGATCATCTTTTGCGTTGTTATTATCATTTAAACACATAAACTTTGTTATAACATGTGTTTTTGGTTGTTGAATTATTAATTCAGTAATCTCTATTAAAATTTATATGAATTTTACGGAGTAAATAAATAATAGTATAACAATTAAAAATACAAATTACTCATTAAGATAACCTCTAATTAAGTTTATATTTGTGTAACCTAAAAGTCACGCAATCTATTTAATTGATTTTTCATTAAAGTTTAACGATATGAATTTTATTCAAAATTAATTTCTTTAAAGAATAAAAAGAAATATATTTAAACCATTTTAATGACTAGACCCATTAGAAATACAACATGTTTTGTGATAATGTACCAAGATAAAAACAAGATTTAGATTAAATTTACCAAATTGAGTTTTGAGATTTGGAACTACAGTTAATAATATACTAACAACTTAATATAACTTCGATTATAAATGATTCGTTAGGATAATGTTTAGCCAAATTCAGAAAACAAACAATTTGATTAATTGACATCTTACTTTTGGAGTCGAATAACAATAAAGAGAGAAATTTATTTCAAAGAGATCACTTTGCCTTTCCATGGATGAATTTTTTTTGAATCCAGTTGAATTACTGAATTAGGATTTAGAGATATATAAAACAAGTTTAAAAAAACATGCTACAAAGTAAAAATAAGGAGAAGAAATAAGTTTAAATAGATATTTTTTTTCCTTCAAAATTTTTGTTTTAGATAAAAAAAATTGGCATTAGCAAAAAAAAAAAAAAATTGAATAAATAGATTGAGTAACTTTGTAAGTAAATTTTAATAATTTTAAATTATTTTTGAATTAAAAATTAAAGTTAAATAGCTTTGTAAAAAAAATTATAGTTAAACGACTATATGAGATGTGTTATCTCAAAAAATAAAAATATATCGTTAAGCTCGATTAAAATTTGTACCATTATAATTGCATATATGTCATTGTAGATACAATAGTGCTTTCTTTTTTGTTATACCAGAAAATACACTCCAAATGTTTGTTAGGTTTCTTTCCAAAAGATCGATAGTTGGCCAAACTAGTCAAATTGGACCATAAATTAGGTAAATGAAAAAGCAATTGACGGCTAATAATTGGACACGTTTAATTTGGGTAATTAATTGTTCTTAAAGTCGTTGCCCGTATTGGAGATTTTACAGTTTTCTCTAATTTCCTAGTAAGTACATGTGGTACCCAAATTAGATGATCTTATCATCTTTGCAAAAGGACAATTCAAGACAAGTCTGACAAAATTAAAATATTAGATTCAGAAATTTTAGATTTGAATATTTTTGAATATGAAATAATTTTTATTAATAAGTGCTTATTACTCAAAGCGAATCTATAAAATTTAATGACTATATGACATATATAAAATGTATCACGTAGATAAAGCTATTTTTTTTATATATATATTTACAAAGTCACTCTCGACTAGTGTTACGAAAGGCGCTCGCCTCCTCGCCAAAGGCGAGAGGCGAGGCGAGGCGAAGCTTCATCGCCATTCTCAGGCGAGGCGAGGCGAGGATAATAAGGCGACCCGTGGCGAGCTGTGGCGCTGAAAAGGCGAGAGAAAAGGCGCCGCCTTTTTGATTAAAAAATTTTGACTTAATAATATTAGTCAAAATTAGGGTTTTTTTTTTTTCTCTCTCTCTCTCGATCGATTACTCTCTCTTCTCCTCCATCTCGTCTCTTCTGCCTCGCTGTCGCCAGCTTCTCCTTCTCCCTCGCTCTCCCTCGCAGCCTCGCTGTCGCCTTCAGCTTCTCCTTCTCCCTCGCCGACGACCCCCGTGAGTCGCGACTGTAGTTCCCTCCGACGTCCGACCCTCGCGACTCTCACTCTCTGTTTTCAGGTAATGTTTTCTGATTTCTGTTCTTCTTCTTCAAATTTTTCTGTTCTTCTTCTTCATTTTTTCTGTTCTTTTTCTTCATTTTTTTTTCAATTACTGTTTTTTTGTTTACACTTTACAGCAGTCAGGCACTAAGTGCTTACTGCTTTGGCCTTTGTGTATCTGTAAAGTGTAAATTTTTTTAAAAAAATTCTTTTCTGTTCTTCTTCTTCATTTTTTTTTTCAATTACTGTTTTTTTGTTTACACTTTACAGCAGTCAGGCACTAAGTGCTTACTGCTTTGTGTATCTGTAAAGTGTAAATTTTTTTAAAAAAAATCTTTTCCTAATTATTTATTCCAATATTTCTAACAGCGAATTAATTGAATATTTGTTAATATGTGTTATTGCTATTAAGACTTTGGATAAAATATGCAATTAAAGATTTTTAATATTTGGTATTAATTGGCGCCTTTATTCAAAAAGGCAAGCGCCTCGCCGCTCGCCTCGCCGCGTGGCGAGGCAGGCCCTTGTCGCCTTTTGTCGCCTCTCGCCGTCCACAACACTGCTCTCGACAAATGAAATATACATAAGAAAATTCGCCCAATTAGATTATTCAAATTATCCTGGCAATTAGGCGGAAGCAACAAGATTAATATTCACCACTGAATTAATGCTAATTAGACGAATAACTTCAAAAGGAAAAGTATTTTAAATTTACGGTCAAAATTTCCAGAAGATAATGAGATATATATTACTGAAAGAAGTACAAAAAAAATAAAGATTGGAACTGAAATAGTGAATTTTTGGCTAAAAATGATTTCAGGTTTAATTGAAGGAGCCGTTCTGGTTGATTGTACTTTGTAGTATAATTAAGTCATAAGATACAGCATAATATAATGCAATGTTTAGTTAGTGGTAAAAGAAAAAATGAGTATCGCATTAAGTTGTGCATAATTTTATGTACGTGCGATTAAATATGAAACAAAAATATGTGTATTAGCAATACACAAATTTGACTATTATTTAAATTAAAGGACAAGAATGCTTTTAGAGCAAATAATTCTTGTATAACATCAATCCTTTCTTTGGTCCATTACATAATGATTTTTTCATTATTTACTATTGTATAACAAATAATTCATTATTAAATTCAGATTTTGCCTCCAAAAATTAAAGGATATTCTAATATTCATAATTTGAAAACAATTTTCATAAGTTAATATTTTACGATTACAAAAGATATTGGTCAAACAAGTTAATTACTCATTAATTCGTACTAATATTTTTCTTTTGCGATTTTCATCACATATATACTCTAAATTAGTTATATTTTTTTAAAAAATATTAATTCTAATTAATATGAAATACACGTGCTTAACACTTCGGAAAATTAACGATATAAACCCAATGATACGTAAGGTGGAGGTAGAGGAGTGTTATTTCTATTCTAACTTGTAGGAAGTGACAGTTGACACCAAGAGATTGAATTCTCCATGGACTTCTCATCCACTCTAGAAAATAGAGTAAATTAGGCACTTTCTCACCGTTAAAATTTGGAGAAAAAAATATTCTCCGTTTATTTTTACTCAAGAATTTTTTTAAAAATAAAATTTATTTTTATTTGTTAATATCAATTTCTCAAAAAATCCTATTTTTTAAAAAAGAAATTAATTTTAAATCATTTTTTGAAATCCAATACTAAATATTAGTTTGTCAATCATTTTTTTTAACGTGTCTAAAATCCCATAGATAAGTAGGAGGGAAAATAGAGAGTATACTCTACGTCCTAAATATAGATCATGCATTTCCAAGCTTAAAGGGATGACTTTTCATGTAAAAAGCTTATGGTTTTAAAGTTTATTTATGTTAGCAACTAATTTGGTTCATGTGGACTTTCTCTTTATTCATGTGTTTTTATTGATCTTTGTTATATATAATGGAATTTGATTAATTTAAATTTATATCGTGTATAACTTATTTAGAGAAGTGCTTTTTATTAAGAATTTTTTCATACTTAAAAATTTAAAATAAGATTTGAAATCAAGAGAAAAACAATCTCATCTATTACACCGTATGCTTTGCTAATATTGCACATGTATAACTAATTATATACTTCGAACTTAAATTTGACTACGACTAAAAAAGGAATACAAAGATATGTGAAGGAACGAGTAATCAAAACATAATTAATTGCTTAGACGCCTCTTGTTTGAAAATAATGACAAGACTAGATTATACACGAGAATCTAACACTTCTAATTTTTTTCTTTTATGTGAATTGACTTATTGATCCTTTAACTAAAACCCCATATCATAGTATAAAATAATACGAATTACAATTTTACGATTAAGAGAATTTGATGCAACAGTTTAAAACTATAATTAATGGTTACAAATATAAATGCCTTCATTTGATATTAAGGTACCTTTTTTGTTTCGGAAATTTTCTCTCACATTTTAAATATTTTTTTGGCCTAAAAAGAAAGTGAATATTTCCTTCCTTTTTGTTTTATTCTTTTGAGAATCTGTTTTTGCAAAAGAAATTTTAAAAATAGTAAGTGAAGTTTGGTTTGGTAAAAGTTCAAATTTTAAAACCTTTTTGTGATTTTACTCCATTCAAAATATTTTTTACTTTTGTTTTTTGAGATTCAAATAACTTGTTGTTTAATAGTTGATTTCTAATTTTACCAAAAGAAAATTTATAATCCCTATTTAAGCTGTTTATATGCTCGCAAACTTTTAATATTAGCTTCCCACCATTGTGATATAATTTTTTTTTTTTGCAATTTATAGTAATATTTTTATTAAATTAAAATATTAAAATTATTATAATCTAATTCAGTTCCCAAAAATTAGTCAAACTAACCTAAAAAATATTCATTTTGAAAAGGCTAAAAACATTAAAATTTTGGACAAAAGGCCACAAATCGGAAATTTCAAAGGCAAATTTAAAAGACAATTATGTGTAGAGAAAAGGACGCCTCCATAATAAAACCCCATGAGAACAGAACATCAACATTGGGAACTGTGCACAGACTTCCAATAAATTTTCATAAGAAATTTTTATTTCAAGATTTTGTCAACTCTGTTGAAACAAGAATTAGTTTTCTTCTTCAAAGTTCAAACCCAAACATCTCATTATTGTAGCTTGGATTTTAGTTTTTTATCTTCTTCTTCTTATTTTTTTCTTGTTAATGACAAAATAGCAGCTTCACATTTTTGATAATATCTGTTTTAAATTTTAAAAGCTTTTGCTAATTTAATTAATTTTCTTAATGAGTAATGTCTTCTTTTTTTTTTTAACTACACAAGAAAAAAGGAGAATTGACAGATTTTTTTTTTTAATAATTTTTTGCCGATTTGGTGTTTGATTGAAAGTTGAGTTTGCGAATATGGGGATTTTGGAGAATGGCAAAGACAACAAGCCTTTATCATTAAAAGTGCTTCAGTTTCTCTTGTTGTTTTTGGGTTTAGGAATTGCTTTATCAATTTTAAGTATGTTTATGCTTAGATTTTCAGAATTGAAAAATGTACTCCCTGTGGTACAATCTAGAATAAATCCATGTTTTGAACAACAAAATAGTTTAGAGAATTGGATTAAGCCTCTATCAAACTTGCATCATTCAATGAATGATGCTGAGCTTTTTTGGAGAGCTTCATTTGTTCCTCAAATGAAAAAATTGCCTTTTAAGAGAACACCTAAAATCGCGTTCTTGTTCTTAACGAGAGGGCCTCTCCCTTTGGCTCCGTTGTGGGAGAGGTTTTTCAAAGGGAATGAAGAGCTTTATTCAATCTACATTCATAATTTGCCATCTTACAAACCTGATTTCCCAACTTCATCTGTGTTTTATGGCAGGCAAGTTCCTAGTCAGGTAATAATGTTATTGTACAAATTTTATTCAAAATTATGAAAAAAAAATAGTTTCCCTGAACTTTTAAATTGTGCGAATCGTTACGTCTTCAACACGGTGATATATATGTTCTGATGTCATGTTGAAGATTGTTACTAGCTCATTTAGAAATAATAATTATGAGTTGAGTGATCATCTGAAAATTCACCTTGGAGGTTACTATTGTACTTGGTAGTAATAGTATGGGTTTGATTTCGCGTAGGTGGCAGAGTGGGGGAAAATTAGTATCACTGATGCTGAAAGACGGCTTCTTGCTAATGCATTGCTTGATATCTCCAACGAATGGTTTATAATCCTATCAGAGTCGTGCATTCCTCTCCACAACTTGAGTGTTATCTATCGATACATATCAGAATCCAAGTACAGTTTTGTGAATGTGTTTGATGATCCTAGTTCTGTTGGAAGAGGGCGTTACAATTGGAAGATGTCACCTGTGGTTAAAATCACTCAATGGCGTAAAGGATCTCAGTGGTTTGAAGTTAACAGGAAATTGGCTGTTGACATTGTTACAGATGACATATACTACCCTAAATTCAAACAGTTCTGCAAACCAGCATGCTATGTTGATGAACACTATTTCCCAACAATGCTGCACATCCAATCCCCTCATCTCCTGACAAATACGAGCCTCACTTGGGTAGACTGGCATAGAGGCGGTGCTCATCCTGCTACATTTGGAAAGGCTGATGTTACAGATAAGTTTATGAAGCAACTTTCGGAAGGCCAGAGGACGTGTGTCTACAGTAACAAGACGATTTCATATTGTCTACTTTTTGCTAGAAAATTTTCTCCCAGTGCATTAGATCCTTTATTAAAACTATCGTCCAAGTATCTAGGCTTCTGAAATTCCATTGCTTTGTTATCTGATATATCCAAGTATAAAAATCAGCCTTAAACATACATGATTGCTGAAGGCCTCATCACATGATAGACATTGTCATGTTATACTAAAGATATATCGATATTGATGATAATATTATATGAAAATCCCAGTGTTTAGTATATGAGTTGGATGTCTACTGTACTTGCATGTATAAACTTTTTCACATCTATCACAATTTAGATCCTCTATTTGCAGTATGTTACATCAATACTATTATGACTCAGAACACCATTTGTGGAAACAAAACTGAACTTAATAATTATTTGAAACAAGGGAATGATCGACACTGAAGTTTTTTTAACAAAGGGTTGTAGGGAATCATTTACATACTAAGACTATTCATGTGTGTAGAATCAGTAAACTAAAGAAAGCTACTTACAAGACATTGTATATATTATGCTACATTCCTCCACTAACTTCCACCTTAATTTCATTTCAGAGAAGTTGATCTCTTTCTTTTTTTTAATCTAAGAAAACTTGTTTAAAACTATACATTCTCATGTATCCTTACCGCCGTCCAACACATTTAGCAAGTTTCCGGTCAATGTACAGAGTCAGAAAGTATGATGGAGCAGGATGATTGAAAGAGAAAATCAAGAGAATGAAGAAGTAGTAGAAAAAGAATGAACCTGTATTGCTTTTCACTTTCAATTGAATATATTCACAGTAAAGAGCCTTTTAATCCAAGAGGTAAACTATAAAATGAGGGAAATTTAGATGAGGGAAAACATACAGAAGAAAGGGCTTTTCTTACAACATTAAGTTGTAAGGTTTTGCATACTAGTAATTCATTTTCCTTTCTTCTTGTATAGATCTAAAAATCCGCGCTGCAGATTCAGATGCTGACTTTGGATTATGGGGCACAACCTTGATGACTTGAATTTGCTGCTCCGTGTCGTTATCTTGAACTGGTTGATCTGAACCTTTTGCAGTTGGTGTGACAGGAAAAAGAGAGAGTGCACCCTTTTGCACCCTCTCAGGAGGACTACTTGCGGTACTTCCTTGCATGTCACTCCCTCTATCCGCCTGAATAATTCGATCACAATCTGACATGACCGCATTCTTCTGGCATGATATGTTGCATGATTTTTGATGAGGCCTAACTAAGTTGACTTCATGCATAAATGGACTATTCTCCTTCTCACTTGACCTGATCCTAGAAAGTGGATTCATTTGCTCGATAGCTGAACTTGAAGCAGATGGCTTTATCACAGGCATGGAATACGGTTGAATGCAGGATGGATCAAAGAGTGCAGGACCAGGAAAAATCCCAGCACCCTGCTTGTGGGAAGTCGGTACACTATAAGGCACATTCGCGAAGTCTCCACCTATAGGTGGAGATAAGGTCACAGGCCTGCAATTACCATAAGCTGGCGCTATGATCCCTCCAGGCGGTGGACAAGGTCCTGTATAAGGTTTATAAATAAGTCCTTCAGAAGGTGACCTTATTGGAACTAACCACTGATATCCAGGAGGTGGTTGGAAGGATCGAGGTGCTAATTTTGGATCCGATAAAAAAGATCTCGATGTTGGTGTCCCTACATTTAGTTTTTGAGATGACTGCTGTGGTATATTCTTCTTATCATTATCTTTGCGGAGGGGAAGATAAACATTATCAGTCGTAAGCTCAAAATTGTTTGGTTTTGTAGAAATTTTTTGTTCCACGACAGGAGGTTCAAGAACATCATCACATGCTAAATTCTTCAAAGAAGAAAATTTGATAGAAGGTTGGTGGAGATAGAAGTTGTCTTTGAAAAATATATCTGGTGATCTGGCTATCATTTTCTGAACCTGCAATGATGCTAAAATAAGTAAGTTCTTTCAAAATTTAAGCAAAACACTAAAAGACCTCCTTTACCTATTTTTTACTTATTGATTTTATTGCACTTGCACTTTGTCTCTTCAAGACAACAAAAGAAAAAGGCAAATCTAACTGATGAAAGTCTTTTAAGTACCTGTGTTAGTCTGTGTAGCTCAAATAGTTGTATTGCAAAGATCCGCTGCTGGCTGAAAAATAGTGAAACACAAGTTAAAAGGTAAATTTCAGAAAACATATTGGAAGACGAAACAGAATAAGATCAGCCTAACATAAATAATTGTTCATCATTTCAGCTAGTCGTCATAGGGGCAACAACTATAAGATAGTAAAGATGGGATCTCTGTCTTGCAAATTAGACATTATTAATTCTCAGAAATTTGTTGAAGAATATGATTTTAAGGTTTATTCAAGTGAAGCAGTGACGACAACAAAATATAGACCTAGAGGCTAGACTAACATGAAACTTCATATCGATATTACAAATTAGAGGTCCTTGTATAAGTATGAATATGGTGTTTATGCCAATTTGAGTACTTTAGATTTCATCTACTTTTATATGTCATAGTTCCCGAAGATGACACCTTTATAAAGATGAAACAGATGTAATGGAGCGAAAAGAGAAATATATGATATGAACATGCATGATATAGGTTGAAAGTAGACAAATTATGATCAGCAGACATCTTCGACTAACCCCTAGATCAAGCCACACGTTTTCATTTCTACTGTAACGATAAGTTGAATATATACATAAAAGATGACCAGTTAAAGAGACTTACTGTGCAATGGTTCTTCTTGTTTTCCAGAATATCTCTTGACCTATCAATGCTATGACATTATCTGAAGACATTTTTTCTACTAATCTAGAGTTCAAGGAGGAAGCTTCTGAGATCCCTTCACTTCTCTCTTCACCTGCTACATCTAGAGCCCCACTAATCTGGTCTTCAGGACAGTCAGAAGAGGATTTAGCTCTCTTCGGACTCTGATGGCTGTTTCCGTGAGGCAGAAAGGAACACGACGGACCTTCCATTATTGAAGCACATCTCTTAGTCGAGGCATCTTCATGCTTCGCTTTAGTAACAACTTCTGCAGCCTTCCTTTTGTGTAAAATCCAAGAGTCTTCATCAGATTCAGAATTAGAATCACTACATCTATTCAAGTCACCTACTAGACCACGTCTATTTTCTGGAGCACTTGATACAAATGATTTACTAATATTTAGCTTGCTATGTCCTGGAGTTGGAGTTTCATGCACCACAGTTGTCTCTATAGTTGACAGATGAGGAGCAGGTAGTTTAACACAATGTTCTCTCTTTTGGTACTTTGCTGGATCTCCAGCTTGACTTCCACTATGCTCCCTGCAATTTAGTTGCATCCTGTCTGTATCCTTATATTGCTTTTCGAAAACGCTTTGAAATTTCAAAGAAGGTTTGGAGTTTGTTATAACCATTTTTTCCTTGTCTGCACTTTTATGTATGTTACCATGATATAGAGGTTTCCCTGATGTGACGAAATTTGGACCACAAAAATCATTTTCCCTTCCTAATTTATTGGCAGAAGGGTTACTATTATAGTATGATAAACTGTGTCGCTGAATGGGATTAAGCTGAGATGTAGCATGCAAATTCCCTTTAAGACATAAAACTTGAGGATTTAGCGACTTGACTGGTGGAACATCAGGATGTCTCATAGTAAAGTTTATCCCTCCAGAAGAAAAGGGAGGTATCTCAACCAAATGAGAAGACTCAGATGAATTGTGGAGAAAATAATTCCTTTTGTTGCAACCAACCTACAGGGTGTTCAAGAGCTCGTGTGAGCAGATCGAATGGGACAGCATAATGAACTTGTTGGTGATAGCAGTCATAATTGGTCGTAAGACGTTAAGTGTTCAAGAAATTCTCAATCTAAGGAAGCACACTGCATAATCTATGAAGCAAACGTACAATTTTCTAATACCTTGAGTTGGCAATGAATGAAGAGGATAAACAGATTCACTCATCTGAAACAGGACAAGCAATAAGTAAACAAAAAGGAATGGAAGTAAAATTGAAAATCCAAAGGTCTTGGGATGATTAAAAACAAGAAATATTTCAGTATATGCTCTTCTAATATAGTTTACCTCCTATTTCTAAGACCATACGAATTGCATAGATCATACAAAACTCAAAATGACAAGTAGATAGATGATCATTTTACCAAACAACATACTACCAATACTTGGACCGTACAGAAGAATTAGTACTTACAAGAGTAGAAGATGCTGCAGAAATAGAGTTTCCACTATTAGGTAGCATTGGCATGGTTGCAGGAGTAGAACTAGAGGTGAAACTTTGAGGCGATCTTGATGACGACTGTTCACAAAGAGCCATTTTGTTTCTAGGAGGTGCTCTTGGACCTCCTTTATCTGTATCATTTATATGTAATCTAGGAAACAAAGGATCCATATGCCTCTCTTCCTCTTTTTCCGCCTTCATTTTTCTCTGCTTGCTTCGCGTGTTAATTAAGATTAGTAACATAAAAGGATGAACCATTTCATAGCTGAACACTAACAACCCAAATCTCTGTTCCACTAACCGCAACAATTAGTCATCCCACCTCAAAAGATTGATTCTTTTGAACGTAAATCAGTAGTAATAAGCAAAACCACATGGAATTACAGTTTGATAGGCGAAAACTGAATGTTCATGTGAGCAAATTTTCGACCTCCTGGAATAGAGGATCCCAATCTAAAATGCTTTTTAGCACATAAAACAATATGGAAATATAAAGAGGAAATCTTAGAAGAAGATCACATCAAGAAATAGATGAGAAGGAGAATGAAATGAGGGGAATGTGAGGTGGGTAGAGAATTAGTGGAACTTCCATGAGTAAGGGAAGTTAAAAGGCAGAGAATTATTAGTTAATAGCAGTAGGTAAATATTTTTATTGTAATTAAAAGGAACAGATTAATAGTGACTGACTCGCTCTCCTTTTCTTTCTCTCTTAAATGCAAATGCCGAAACAACTGTGTACGCGTTGTTAAACCACATGTAAGAAATTGTCCAATCTTTTCACGAAATATCTGCCAAATCTCACCATACGCTTTTTCCTCGACGGACTAAAAACTTACCCGAACCCGTCGCTTATTATATCGCATCATCCATCTCAAACTATTTTTTACATTTAATATATCGTTATTCAAAAACATGTTTTCTAATAATTCTATGACGTGTACTTTTATTTTTTAATTCTACTTAAAAAAGGCTGTTTTGCAACTTTTTTAATCATAATAAGCTCATGAAAATATGACTTGTTAGAGCCATCCATGTTAACTCGTAAATTTTGCCGTCTAATCATTGAGTTAATTTGTGCTAGACATGTAGCCCAAATACGAGTGTCAATAAATAGAAGGTTGAATGTGGAAATCAACAAATAAACTCATCAAAATATGGCCCGTTCAAGTCATCCATGTTAACTCGATCGATAATTTGCCATTTAATAGCTGATTTCGGCTAAATATGCAGTTGAAATATGAGTGTTAATGAAGATAAGGTTACGTTGAATGTGGAAACCAATAAAATAAGCTTATTAAAATTAAATATAACTCATTCGAATCATTCATATTAACTCGATAATTTATCGTCTAGTAATTGAGTTGATTCTGGGGTAAATATGTATGAGTTGATTCTGGGCAAATATGTAGCCCAAATATGAGGGTTCATGGACGTGCATCAACGCTACCTTTAATGTGTTTTAAAATTATGATTCGTAATACTATACTTGATACATAAAGAAAACATGTTCAGATGCTCTAATCTACGTATTATTTAACCAGTATTCGCTTTTGATAAGTTTCCATCAAACCTCTACCGACACCAAATTTTTACATGTATATCTTTTAACTTCAAAATTTTGACAATACCACTTTGTATTGCTTGCTCTTTGCATTATTTCATCACCATGAAAGAGCCATAATCACCAAATAAGATACAGAATGTTCACCTTAACAAATAAATTATTGATCATGGACCCAATTGACAATGGAAGTCATAGATATAACAGTTATAATTCGAAAGAGAGCTAAAAGTTGAAAGTCTGTACATTTCTTGCAAATGGTAGTATCAAACATAATTCAACTTATTTTATGCTAAAAATTTTAAAGTTTAACCTTAGAATAAGAATATGTATCTTTAAGTGGTCTTGTTATTTGGTACTCCAATTTTGATCGAATTGAAAAAAGTGATATTTAAAAAGTCCGTGAAAATAGAATGGTGTTTAAAAAATCCGTAGAGACTTTCTCCCAAATCCACAAGTTTAGTAAGCAAATATCTTAAATATTAATCTTATTAACTTCTTACCAGAGTAATTTTATATCTAAAGCTTTATAGGTCATATATCATATAAAAATATCTAATTTAGATGAAAATCTTAAACATTTTATGGTCAAACTTCAAACGAAAATTCCCAAAGTAATATAACATTTTGACTGGACAGGTATTTATAAATTTTTTAAGCAGTGAGTATAAATTAAATAGAGACTCAAAAAAAGTATTTGGAAAATTTTGTCACCTTATTAGTCTTCAACTAAATACAAGCGCGACACTTAACAACTTGTGCATAAATCGCTAAGAAAATAGTAGAGAGAAATTTACTCACGTATCGCTAAAAGAATGATAGAAAGAACATAAGAGGATTGATAGAATTAATTAAGTTATAGAGCACTTTATTCATTTTCTCCTGATGATTTTACAAATAAATATCCAATTATATATGTTATCCGTTTAGGGCTAAAGTGTAATAATAATTTTTGCATAAGTCCCTACATAAATACATTTAAATTCTTTCTCTAAAACTCTTTGCATGCCTAAAATATTCTAAAAATCCTGTACGCAAATCTATAATCTTCTATGAAATCTTTATATTTGCTAGAATCATTCACAAAGACTAGCCTTTTTCCTATGCAAGCCCTCCACTCGCTCATTTTCGATGACGATATCATCGCCGAGGATAGCGTAACGTGTAAAAGGAACTCCTGGATATACTTGGGCTGCTACGAACCAAATCACCAAATGGTGAATTAATGCGAAAGCAGGTCAAGCTCCGTAAAGGCCCCGTACATGGACAATTTTATGTGATATGGCACTTATTGTGTGAAAGATGAACAAACCAATCAAGCGAATTGAATGACGTCATTTGCACTTTTATTCTTCGGTTGGGTTCGTGTTTTTCAAATATAAAATTAAACCATTTGTTTCAGTTTTTTAATTTTATAAACTAAACCAAACCAAAAATATTTGGATTTTTCAATCTCAGATTTTTTTGGATTTTTCGGTTTCTCGAATTGTTTCGAATTTTTCTGGTAAAGTATTCATACAAACATATAATTTACTTGTACTTCAAATATTTCTTTAGTCCTCCCAAAATATAACTATATAAGATGTTTCTCAAAAAATAACACAAAATATGATATTTAATGACACTAAATTATCCACAAAAATAATAATAATAAAATGGAATAAAACAAATATTACTAATTAACAAGTCATAATGAAATTATCATAATTTAAAAGTACTAAGTTATGCTAAAATAAGTTCAATAAGTATTAGTTACATGATTAATTGTTAAAGAAAATTAAAATTATATTATGTATTTTAATTGTCTAAACCAATTTAAAACTAAAGAAAAAATATTCAATCTTATTGTCATTCTTATTGTTTGATTGATTTTCTTTTTGCATTAGTATTAATTTGATTTTGATTTAAGTTTTATTATAATTACCAATATCTGTGGACTATAATCTTTATTGGACCATTAAAAATTATAAATTTCAATTTTAAAATAATATATTAAAAGATAAAAACTATGAAAAAGTAAAAGAAATATTTAAAATTATATTAAACTAAATATTTTTATGTATAAAATATAATTTTAAAATTATATATATGATGTCGGATTGGTTTGATCTCCGGTTGTATCTTTTTTTGTTAAAACAAAACAAAATATAGTCAGATTTTTTTCAATACCAAATCAAATCAAAACAAACCACTAATCAGATTTTTTTTTAACTCAATTTATAATTTAATTCAATTTTTGATTTGATTTTGTACACCCCTAATGTCATCTTAATAACTTAGTTTTTTGTCTCATCATAATTGCACAAGGTATGCTCCATCTCATTATAAAATGGAAAAATTACTTATATACACAACATCATTTATCATATTTTCTATTTTTCCCTACTATTTTAAAATATTTCAAAACTCCCTATTTTTCATCCTAAATCCAAATGTGCAGATACATTACTACTCTCCACGGCAATCACATCTCCACTCCTATATTCACTCCTTCAGTCTCTCCTATTTTCACTCCTATAATTTAATCAATTATCTTTTTCATTCTAATTTAAATTTCAAAAGGTTTCTCTCTCTAGTTAATCAATTTCAAATATTTTCAAAATAGTAGTTCATCATCTTTTATTTTTGTTGTTTTTAATTTTCTTTTTTTCATAAATAGTTATATATCATGGAATAATCTGTTAAGCATACACAAATTCAAATTTATACTAAATGTATATGATACATAACAATTACCACATGAAACATTTATCCATCAAAGTTATGTATTTTTTCAGCTTTTTTGTATGTTGTATCAATGTATAGTGGATACATTAATAATTTAGACTCTTGTTTCTTCACCTCAACAATGTATTATGACTTACAATTTTTTTCTCAATTCATCGATTTATAATCAGCAGCAATGGACTGATTGAATAATGATAGTGTGTTATAATTTATCAATTAATGTATTGTTTAAAAACCAAACAATCATGTATCTATCTAAAATCAAATAGTAATGTATCAATATCTTGACCAACAACACTTTTATCACTTTTATATTGTTCATACCTCACCAAACTTTTTTAGATTTTAAAATGTCTTGACAAGATCGACGAGTTCATGTTGTATTAGTACAATTTGTCGACAGATTTAATTTAAAATCTGAGAGTTTTTGAAAAGAATGAGAAGAAGAATTTTAAACTTTGAATAATGCTAGTATGTTACAATTTTTAAATTGATCTATCTATCGATCTTAAACTGAACACATTATGAGCAATCTTTACTACTTTAATGTATCATGTGGGATTATGATACTTATTTTAAAAATACTATATATCATAAATAATGTATCCATCTTGAGATCACAAATTAAAAAATCAGACTATAGAACACAATACATGCAATTTCATATATTTCATTTTCAGATATTTTTACCTTAAAGTTAAAGTTACAAATAGTAACGTATCATGCACAATTTTATGGACATGATACATAACTACATAAAAATTGATACATTTAAATTTATCCAGTTACTATATCAATGTTGTGGTCTTCTATTTTGCAGAAGAAGAGAGATTTCGTATTTGAAATTTAGTTCAAGTGTATAGTTAATGTTGATAGAGGAGAAAAGGGTCATAAAGGCAGCAGTGACGCGAAGAGAAAAATGAGAGTTATTGTCGATCATGCACTAATAAACTCGGATGATGGAACAACCTGCAAACATTCAAAAAAGACAATCAGCAAACATTCAAAAGCTTTCATGCTTCATCCACAATCAACATAAAGCACATTAACACATAGTTATACATTTTTTATCATATTAATGCATCTACCAGACATTTGTAATACATAGCAGTACAGTGATTCACAATATCTCAAAGAATGATATACATTAATGTATCATTCGTAATAATGATTACTACAACTACTTGATACATCTAAATTATTACATTGGTTGTATGTATCATATTCGCAGCATTAGCTTGATACACGTTATAGAAATTAGTGTTACTCTCACATAGAGATACAAAATTTATCTGATACATGGTAATTCTTACTCTTTTGAAGTATGTATCACGTACAGTTCATTATGTTTATTTATACTGCTATTTCATGCTTAACTATACACATTCTCTCAAAATGATTTATAGTGTACCACCAAAAAATCTGTACAAATACTAGATACAAAATTAATTTTACACTATTGACAATTTACAACTAATATATCATGAATATCTTATCAATATCATATAATCATCAAAAGCAAAAAACAACTATCAACATAATACATCTGGTAATAATAATAGTAATGTATCATACTAGATTATGTATAGAGACTAAAAAAAGTCACGTACCTTTTTTTATCAGATCGCTTTATCAAAGTTATGTGTCTCTCTATCAGTATTCTCTGTTGTATTAATAGATAAAGGATACATTGCAAATCAAGGGTCGTCTTTTTCTCCATCAAATAAAGTTTTACACCTTCAATTGTTTTTAGTTTTCCACGTGTATCTAATTTGTAAAATTCACCTATGCTCATTGATCTCCAAGTTGACGGAAATGACGACTTTGAGATTGAAAATTTCATCACTTTTGTAACCTTCATAACTCATCTTGCTTACAAATTTTTTGATTCTCTCAACAAAATCGATATAGATTCATATTATATCAGCCAATATTGTCGAATAATTTGAATTTTTCACGAATTGGATTGTAATGACGGCTTGATGGAGATGATAAAAAGTTGAATTTTGAAAGACATGAATCTGTTACGGATTGGGATGGATTGATAATAATGACTTATGCTTGAATCATGGGATCTAGGATCAATTTTAGATTAATTTTCCTAATAAAGTGCAACAGCCAACTGTTTTCCTTAAAAGGTGCAAGTGTCAGCTATTACAATGTATCACATCTAATGTATCTGCATGAAACCTATGTATCCGGATGACTTCTATTTTAAGGGATTTTTGTAAAATAGAAAAAAGTAGGGATAAAATGTAATTTAGATATTATAATATGAGATTTATGTAAATTATACTTATAAAATTATATAAACTCGCTAAGACATAAGTTCAATTTTAAATGACAAAAATTAAAGGCCACAAAACGATTTCTAAGGCCTAAATATAAGATGGATCAAGTCCTTTTAAGGTTATAGACTTATAGCCCACTTCCCAATTATGTTGAGTCCCTTGGAAAGCCCAATTTCTTCGCAAACAAGAGCCCATGTGAACGGGTAACAACTTCAGACAAAAATATCAAAATATCATTGTCTAACTTCAAATACTAAATCTTACAACTTCAATCACAAATACTTGATGTTAGTTCTGAAGCAACTAACCTTAGCATATCTATATATGACCACATTTAATTAGCTACTTTTTAGTAGTGTTAATTATCATCTTTGCTTTCTTAGTAACTCGCACTTATAATTTTAAAATTGAAAGTGAAGAGTGTTTACCATCGAAGCAACTCTATTTTATCAGATATAGGTCATTAGATATTACTTTCATTACTAACTCCTTCGACTCACCTTATTTTCCTCCCACGATTATTTACAGTTCAGCAAGGTAACTTTAAACGTAAAAGGACTTATTTTGTCATTTTATTGAAATGTCACGCAGGTGGTAGGTCCCAATCACACTGCCAAGGAGTGGGCAAGATTTTGGGAATTTAGGAATACAACAGTAAGTAGAAATATGCAGTGAACTAATAATGTACTAGCAAACAAGATGTAGTTGGGACAGGGTTGGTGTTTAATTAGCTAGGTTATTTCTCTAGAAAATTTTTTAAGAAAGTGACTGAACCAGATCACCCACCTACAACCTGTTATGGACACTGAATATGACACACTCTGACTTTGTACAATGCATCTTCATCAAATCAAAGAACTCTCGTGAATTCATTTCATCTCTAAGGAATATCAAGTAGGTCTGTTTAAAATCGAATTGAAAATAAGTTATTAGGTTAATGATAATGGGTAATTGGTTGAGTGGTTTCACTTCACCAGAGGTTTTGATTTTTTCTTATTATCGAGTTATCAGTTTGAGGTTTTTTCTTAGCGGTTTAATTGATAACACAATAGTAAATTAAATAAATATATTTATATCATTTGGAATATAAAGTCCTTGATATAGTGTTCGGTTTCATACTCTTATTGTTGGATGTCTTAAACTCTCGGTTATTCTATAATGTGATAAAATTTGAGCGTTGTCAACTCATATGCATAATTTAATATTCATTTGGTTTGTTATCTTGTTTCAAAGTAAATTTCAATATTTTTTTTTTTGTGAAATCTTAACTATTAGATCAATAACTAAATTGATAAAAATGATGATCGATAATAAACTTCAAAATTAAATCAATTGATGCACGGTCATAAAAGTTACAAGTGAGTCCATCAGCAGATTTGAAATGTTGTTAATGTGCGTTTATCACAGAAAAGTGTATTATTAATTATATACAATCGAATAAACAAAATCAAATTCATCTAATATGAAAATAGGAGTCAATATTGAACTATTTCAGGATCAGCCAGCTCATGCTTATCATCGTATCTGCCAACTTCAAGCAGATTCTTACTATTATATGAACAAGCACGGGCGCAGCTATGTATGTCCAAGTAGTAATGATATTATGTATGTAAATTTAAATGTTAAATACTTTATTATATATATACTTTCATTTAAACTTTGAAATTATTAATTTAAACTATAATATTTATATTTAGTCGAATTCTAAAACAGACAAAAGTCTCGAAAAAGAAAACCCCAATTCTCATGTAACACGTTAGCCAGTATCTCTGTACGTGGCATATGAGATAGTCCAAATCATTGATTTCCCATGTGGTATAATGCTATCTGATTGTGCGATTGACCAATTAGAGCCTCCCACGTGTGCATTAGGCTATTGTCTTCACGTGTAAGTGGCAATAATAGGAAGTGTTGAATGTAGTGAGGAAGTGAAATGACACGATTCAAATTAGCGGTGCACTGGTCAGAGTGTTTTATACTTGATTAAAAATTTCAAATTCAAGTTTTGTATATAGAGGAAATCTTATTGAGAGTGCTATCCTTAAATAAATTTTGCAGTGTATAACTTAAATTTAATTAAAAATCTAATATAAACTCTAAATACCCGACGAAAGAAAAAAAAGGTGATAGGATTGAAGCAGACAAATCTAAGGGCCCGTTTGGCCATAAATTTCGCAAGTACAACTTGGGGAAAAACTTGGTAAATTTTGTTCGTCCATACACTTTTTTATTATTTGGCAAATTTTTTTGGCAAATTTTTCCAAATTCCCAAATACTAGAAAAAACTAGTAGTTGGGCCAAATTTCATTATTTGGAAAGTTTTAGAAATTCAATTTTTACTCTTAACTTTTTATTTTACAAAAATAATATATTTATTGACACCAACCAATATATTTTTACGTGAACACCAAAGTAGTGATGAAATATTCAATGAATATGAAAATGATGATATGGTTGTTGATGAAAGTGACGAACTATTGGCTCGGGGTAACAACATCGCTTCATCTTCTCGATCATCTGATTCGGAAATGCAAGCTCATCGAGAAGAGATTGTTCATAAAATGTGGGAAGATTATATTAAAGAATAGGTTGAACTCTTTCAGATGAGAAAACATAGGTTTGTTCAGTGATTGCAATACTTATTTCCTTTTGTTTTCTTCTCTTTTTTTCCCCGAATTTATATTAGTTGTATTTTCATTATCATGATTTGTACCAAGACCTTTTCACTATACGAATATTTACTGTAATGATTCTTGTTGATTTGTTGCGAAAGTCATAAATCTTGTTACATGAGATTTCTATTGTGCTATGTAATACAAATTTATGGTTAGTTTGATAGTTTTAAAAACTTATGGGTATAAATCATATTTCTTAAAAAAATGAAATATATTTCTCAAATTCTATGGCCAAACACATGGTAAAATTTCATCCAAATTTTCATCCAAATAATATTTGCCAAAAATATTTGAATATCTATAGCCAAACGCTAGCTAAGAATAACTTACCATTTACTTTTTGAATTTGACAATAGTAAGAATGATAGAAAGTATGTGGATGGACCACTTCCTTAAGTGGGCCGACTTAAGTTAAATTCTGCCCCAACATTAAGGACCACTATGTTTATAGGCCCACAAGGAAGACTCTAACCTAAGAATAAGAATTCTTTTATAAATAATTATCCGTTTGTTTAGTTTGTTCGATTTATTTTGTTTTGATATGAAAGATTAATATAGTAGAAAGATTGATCTTAAATTTAAGAAAAAAGTATTGAAAATATTTTTAAATTCAGCATAAATAATTGATTTCATCTCTAAATTATTGATAGTTTTAAAAATATATTTTTACTTGACAAACTGAACTAAACTATACCACTATTTTTCAACATTAATGAAATACACCCTCAAATTCTCGCCAAGTTTAGGGTACTTCCTTTGACTTTTGTATTAAGAGTCTCATGCTCGTACAATAATTTGAGATCGCTTGCTATTTCATGTGACATATCAGGTGTGTGTCTAAATTTAGTTAGTCAAGTAGAAACGTATTTATTATATTGTCAATATTTCGAAAAGAAAACTGATAATTCACATCAAATTCATAAATATTTTCAATACTTTTCTCTAAATTAAATAGATATCACAATTGTACAGTCTTAAATATACTATGTAAAAGATTGAGATAAAAATTTATTAAAAAGAGAAATATATATTTTTTTAAACAGGGTAAAAAGAAATTGTAATAGATAAGAGTACAGTACTCTTGCCTAGCCTGTGTACTTTCCAATAATAATTTGCTTCTTCTCCAAAAGGAAAATATTTTTAATTTCCTACTTCTCTTAGAGTGATAGAATATAATTATCAATTTTTTAGAATAATATTCCTTTAAAATGAAGAAGAGACAAATGAAATAATACTTGGTAGATCCTTTGAAACAAATGTGTCCTTTTCTCTTCTTTAAGGATTGTAGTTTTATTTTCCCTCGACTCGATCTAGCTTATTTATAGTAGAGTGTATCAATTTTTTATTTCCTATTTTTGAAAAATAATTTCTCCTATTCCTTAAAAGTTAAAACACTTATTTTCTGTAAAAATGTTTATATCTCATTTGTTAAAAATAATATTTTTAACCTCTCCAAAATTTGACAACACTATAATCTATAATGTTAATATGATCGACGTTATCCTATAAAATGTGCAACTCATGTGAAAGTATTTGTTGTATTTGATTTAGTTGGAAAGTGTATTTGCATCAGTGAAATGATACTCACGTGATTTCCTTATTTGGATTTTTCAATACCTTCGCAAAAAGATGAGAAAATAAAGAAGACGATAATTATGACTTTAGTCATGATATATTCGTGAGGTTGTTGTACATATAAAAATATTAAAATTATTTAACTCATAGATATGCATATATTGTAACAAATATTATTACCTACTTTATTATAAGTTTTCGTTTGATTTTAAATGGCATATAGATAATATTATATGTCCAAGTAAAAATACTCCCTCTCTTTCACCTTTACATTACCTACTAGTTATTTTATTTGAAGAGTCAAAAGGAGATCACTGTTTAAATTCTTAGTTCTATTTGATGTATAATATTTTTACGTAATTTTTAAATTTGTTACTTAATTTATTTTTTAGAACTTAAAAATTGTATATTTTAATTGACAGAAAAATTAAGTTGTTTGACCCTTGTGCTAGTCTATATAAGCATGTTTCCCAACCAACATATTGCAGCTTAAATTAGAACAATCTCCTTCATCAACAACTGGGCAATTCTGTTACATCTCTGCTGCTAGTTCTTCACTTATTCAGATTCTGCACACTTTATCAAGCTTAGTGTTGTACAAGTCATACCGTTTTGGCCCTTTAATTTCAAATCAGCAGCAAGTTGATATTGGCGAATCAAGCGCGTCTTCAGCCATGAATTTTCAGGAATTTGGAGCTGCATTTGATCCAATCGATATCCTTTCTAGTTGGAATATCTCTCAGCGTCAAGAAGCTGCGACGAGATTGGCTGCGGACTCTGTTGCTGCTAAATCAGGAGCAGGTTCAATTGGGGATTGTTCTAAACGTAAAATTTACTCTTCTTCTTCTAATTTTCCTCCAGGGAACAATTATTTGCCTTATTTCGGTAATAATCAAGTCCCAGTTTGTAGCCTAATGGCGGATCTTAGTTCTATTTCCTTATTCTCTAAAACCAAATCCCCTGATTGCTTGCTCTCTGCAACAAATACAAGCAACACCGACACATCAGGCGAATTAGATGATGTGATTTTTTCTGATGATTCTCAAAGCTTGTGGAATATCCACACTAGCAATGTAGTTTCATCTGGAGAATCTGCAATTGATGCCTACAAATCGAAACCCATTGATGCCAATGACAACAACGATATTCACTACTCTGTTAATGAGCTTCATGCAACAGTCTCGTGTAACAATTTAATAAGATCTTCAGAAGCAAAACATTACAATATGGACAAGAGAAGCCACGATGCTCTGCTCGAATCAGGTGAGAACACCTCTTGATTATCTTTCGGCACACTTTTAATTGCTTAAATAAATAGTACATTAATTTCTCTTACACTATACTATTCCGGAGTAAAAAAAAAACTCTTATTTGATCATGTTTTTTCGTTTTTAAAAGTATTTTGAATCAATTTATTAATATGGTGACTTACTATATTATTTTCGTATATATAAAAATTTATTGAGTCTTTGTCTGAATACAGACTAAAAATTAAGTAATTTGACATTCTTACAAGAAAAGTCGCCACTTAAAATGGAAAGGAACGAATCTGTCTAGATAGGCCCCTCACTTGTCGGATTACTAATTTTGGATGACAGTGAGATTCGAGTTTAAGACCTCTAGCCAACTTTGCTACCATATTGAATTGTTAAAAGTTCTAATTCGTTACGAGAGTTGAGTGCAAGGCCTCTTTTGTCTGGTTTAAAACTTTTTTATGAAGAATATGATACACTTTCAAATACTTAATTATATTATGTCACAACAGATTCCTCGAACAGAGACTATGTAATCCAGCTCATTTCGGAAAATGATCAACCTAAGTCCAAGAAATCCAGATCAGAATACAAGCTTCCACGTTCATCAAACATCAATTTCCAGCAAGCAAGTTCTTCGGCTTGTTCAATAGTTGATCGTGATTCAGAAGCAATTGCACAAATGAAGGAAATGATTTATCGCGCAGCAGCATTCAGGCCAGTGAGCTCTGTCACGGAAGATGTGATGGCAGAGAAGCCGAAGAGGAAGAATGTAAGAATATCAATGGATCCACAAACAGCTGCAGCGAGACGAAGGAGGGAAAAGATAAGCGAAAGAATAAGGATATTGCAGAAGTTGGTACCAGGAGGAAGCAATATGGACACTGCATCCATGCTTGATGAAGCTGCAAACTATCTCAAGTTCTTAAGGACACAAGTGAATGCCTTGGAATCCTTTGGCTTTAATATAGACCCAATTATCATTAACAATGACTTTACTACTTCTTTATCTTCAATACCATTAATCAACTACCCATTTCCCTTGCAACCACATTTTCCTATGCAAAACCTCAATCCAATCCATCACCCTAAGTGTTGATATACGAGATCCCGGAAAGAGTTTAATTAATATATGTTGTCAGTGTAAAAATAAAAACATATTATCAGGTCAAATATACATGTTACAACAGGTAACATGTTCTATTATCAAGATCATAAATCTCATATTTTAAGGAGGCTTACTTGTAGATATCATTTGCTTGAACTGATAGTGTATCATATTTTGATGTGATTACTACATTATATATTTAGTTTTGTGTTCACTGTATTTTGGGACTTTATTTAATATGAATATGTCAGCTAGCAAAGAAACATTTCTCTCAATACTTGTGGATTCGAATTACACTTACTCTAAACTAGTTTAAATACTAAAGTTCATTCTTAATTACTATTTTTTGGTCTAGATTCCAACTAAATTCAAATGTAGGACCCATTTCAAATATTATTAGTAGCGTGTTTCATGCAAAATTAGAAGAAGAAAAAAATTGAAACCAGAATTATACAAATTTTGTTGATGAAAGATGTGATGGTAAAAGAGAAAAGGATGTTGAATTGGACTTTGACAATACAATAATCCTTGCTTTTGCAAATTCTTTTTGGGGATGGAGGAGGAATTAACTTTGATTGGATAGAAGAGGTTACTGATATTTTTGGCTAAAAATAGGAAATTCTGTTAAGAAATAAAGAAGTATTTGAATTCTTGGCTTATTGCTCTGCCAACTTGCTCTTTATTTTATTTTTTTCAAGTGGACAGTGTCTAGAAAGTGATTTTGTGTGTGTGAAAAATTCAAAATCAACATATACATGGTCCACTCTCATTTCTGAGAAGTATTTTCAGTAAGATTTCCAACACTATGACCTTATGAAATGGAAAAAAGGCATTGACTTTGGTTAATATAAAAATATGTTGCTTGTCTTAGCTGACATTTTCATTAACAAAGATTGTCAAGTGTCAAACATTCTTTGCAACTGTCTCTTGACAATTTTATTAAAAAATGCTTTCATTTGGCTGGCAATCGTTTTGATGCAGCGTAGCCCCACTTCTTTTTAAAATTATTTAGCCGTTGTCTATCTAGGAGGATCAACAGGAGCAATATGTTCTATTTTTCAACATTGAAATTTGTTGAATCTCAGAAATAATAAAAGGAGTGGAACATAGATAAGTAAATTCAACAAACTGTACAGTAAAACTCAAAATTAGCTAGCTTTCATCCACATAGATGAGTAAATTCAACGAAATGTACAACAACAACACGCACACCCAAAAGTTCTCCATCTCGACCTTCAATTTCCTTGATGAATAATTCACTTTATTTCACTTCCACACCATGGTCAGATGCTGATTCATTTTCGGTTCTCTATCTTAAGTATCCGGTTTGTATCCTCTTATCTCTCTAAATATTTCGATAGCATTAATGAGTGGCGGAAGAGTTGAACTCTCAGTTTTGTTAATCACCACATCGTACCTCTCGATACCACTGCCTGGATTCACTGTGTACACCGTGGTCGTGGACAAATAGGCAGGAGACATAGGTCCATAATAAAGGTTGTCATTGACATAAATACTAAATTCCCTTGTCTCTGTCTCTGATAATTTAACAACTTCGGCAAAGTGAAAGTATAAGTAGTACTTGTCCGTGGCATTAGTAGAGTACCAGAAAAAGGTCAAGGTATCGGGACTGGAATCAGTCTCCGGATCAGGTATCAACGCCGTGCTCATTACTGACAATGGTAATTGGAAAGTGTTCTGAAGTATTTCGTCTGTTGTATTAATAATTAATGTCCCCGGCAATTGAAATGGTCTCCAAACTCTATCCCATGCATCATTGCTGTACCTGTTATGTGATTAAAAAGAAAAACAATTAAGTGTTCACTAGAACATCTTGATCTTCAAGTTAAAATAGATTGAAATAATAAACGTATAGTACCTAACGTACTGATTGGTTAAGGAACCAAAGTCAAGACGGATAAAAAGTTCCATTGAACTGTTGAGTATTGCTTTGTATATGGTATTATTCAAAGGCCTTAACTCTAAGGCTGAAATGAAAGGAGTTGTTGTATCTAACTTGACAAGGCAAATATTTATAGAGGCATTAGAAGGGGTGTGTATAATTTCTTCTTGAATTGGTATAGAAGCATTATAAATTGAGATTGTGATCCAATATTTTTCTTCAATGTAAAGATCAAAATAGGGGAATCGATCATTTCCATTATCATAATCTCCGTAGAAAAAACTTGCCCTTATCAAGTATCTGCCAGAGTTCCCTTGAGCTGGAGTTAGAGTGTAACAATTTTTGGTCCCTGTTGGAAAGCTTGTAACTGTGAGAAATTGTCTTTCTAGGGAATTGGATTGGTATGTTGATGATATGTTATTTTTCACTCCACCACGGACATAACCTACATCTGAAGTGTAAAATAGTCCTGTTGTTATATCTGTATAGTTTGAACGTGCTGGTATTCCACAATCTAGGCTTATGAATCCTGTAAAAGATGGACATAAAACAGAACATGAGCATTTAACTAGGTGTAGAAACACAGATGGATCTAGTATTTTAAATTTACTCATTTTGTTACCGCAACCATTCAGAGTTGTCGCTTGTACTTTAAAGTTTATGAGTTCTGAATTAGTAGGTTGTACATGTTGAATGTATATACTTGAGAGATATATGAAGTTTGAACCAAGTTAACAAGGTGGATCGAACCCATAGCTAATAAGATCTGAGTCAAAGTTATTAAGTTCTTTCGGACCCTGTGCAGCGTAAATTAAATGTATATACTACTAATTAGCATTATACCTGTTTGGTTGTTTTGTGCAACAGCTATTGTTGCTAAAGAAAAAGCAATAAGCCAAACAGAGAGGAAGCCTTTCAACATCTGGATTAATCTGTTATCTTGAAATTTTGACTTTTAGTTGTTTGAGTGAGAATAACTTTGAGGCTTTGCCTTATATATTCTACGCTGTTTCCAAGTGATTTGGTAAACGCCATCATGATATCAATTGCTGAGCAAGGTGAATGCAACACTTATATTATCTTAAAATGCTTGTGTCATGAAGTGTGCTTTCAATTTTAATTGTTCAACCAGTTTACCTTGCTTTATTAGTTATATGATAACCGTTTAAACAAAGTTTAACAATAGGTTTTATTAGTTTATGTCCAAGATGTTATTCCACCAAAAATTGCAGGTTATAGAATTCAAAAATTATTTCTAACTATAGATCATTATGTCTGTGATCTTGATTGCTCCCGTGTTGTACATATAAACAATTCTTGGAATGAACAACTTAACCCCTTCAATTATGAAGTTGTGGAGCTAGGGTACGGTTCAGCCGAATTCAGCAGGTTTTGCTCAATTATATTTGTGTGTTAAGAGATTCGTTAAATATGTAAAAATATTAAGTTAAGTATCCGATTGTGAACACTTGAAGAGTCATTGTGGAATCCAGAGTTCATAAAATTAAAATTCTAGCTTCGTGTTTGATTATTTATTTAAACTAGCTGATTACTATGGCTTGAAGGGATGTTGTACTCGTTTAAACTGATTTCAGTGAACATTATTTTTGGGCCACAATCATATTCTTAATTCCTTGAAAAATGAAATAAGAATATAATCCTATTACAATACGTTATCCAAGTCAACTCATTGTGGCTTTTGCTCATTCCAAAGGATAGCAATACAATATTTTCTAACGAGCAAAAATATATGCATTATCGACAATTTGGTGCGTCTGCCACTTCACTTCTCGCTATGTTGGAGAGCAGCTATTTTAGTTGCCACATTTTCACTGCTATATAGAATTATTTACAGGGTCAAAATTATTCCTCAATTTTTGTTTAATAGCTATATTATACGTCCATTTATACCTCACTGTTACAAAACTTATTGTGAGGTCCATCCCCATGTGCCAAACTTCGAATAACTTTGTGCCAATTTCAAAGTTTGGTAGAGTTGGTAATCTATAAAGAAGAAAAACTTGTTTTGTGCCAATTTCAAAGTTTGGTAGAGTAGGTAAGCTATGAAGAAAAAAAAATGTTTTTCTTCTATAGCACATTTGGAGGGTAGTGTATTTGTTCTCTATAAAAGGGAGGAGAATTCTTCATTCTAAGTACACCAAAAAAAAAAAGAATTACAAAGGAGAGAAAGAAGAGTGAGGCATCACAGAGGAAAATAATCTGTGAGGAAAAATAGAGAGTGTGAGCTATATTGTAGTGAGGTGGAAAAATCAAAAGAGTGTTATTTCTTTTGAATGTGTAGTGGTCTTTGGAGTTTTACTCAGACATACAAGTGTAAAATCCTTACTATAGTGATATTCGTTGCTCCTCTCGGGTCGTGGTTTTTCCCTTATTTAGAAGGGTTTCCACGTAAAATCTTGGTGTCATTATTTCTCTTTTATTCTCGTTGATTAACCGCATTGTTGTGTTCCGCATTTGTTGCCTTTATTACCGCAAATATTATTTCTGTTACGGATTTATTCCCAACAATTGGTATCAGAGCACAGGTTCTGCTCATTTACAGAAATATTTTTTGCAGCTCATTGTACTATACTCAATAAAAAAACATGTCTGGAGTAAAGTACGAGGTAGCAAAATTCAACGGTGATAGCGGTTTCTCAATGTGGCAGAGAAGGATGAAAGACTTGCTCATCCAACAGGGTTTGCATAAGGCACTAGGCGGCAAATCCAAAAAGCCTGAATCCATGAAACTTGAGGATTGGGAAGAATTGGATGAAAAGGCTGCTAGTGCAATCAGATTGCACTTAACAGATGATGTAGTTAATAACATCGTCGATGAAGAGAGTGCATGTGGCATTTGGACAAAGTTAGAAAATCTATACATGTCCAAAACGCTGACAAATAAATTGTACCTAAAGAAACAGTTATATGCACTACATATGGATGAAGGTACAAATTTTGTCTCATTTAAATGTACTTAATGGACTAATCACGCAGCTAGCAAACCTCGGAGTAAAGATCGAGGATGAAGATAAAGCCATAGTGCTCCTAAACTCGTTGCCATCTTCCTACGATACTTTATCAACAACCATTTTACATGGTAAGGACTCTATTGAGTTGAAGGATGTCACATCAGCCCTTTTGCTTAATGAGAAGATGAGAAAAAGGCCTGAAAATCACGGACAGGCTCTCATCACGGAAAGTAGAGGCAGAAGTTACCAAAGGAGCTCAAGTAACTATGGTAGATCCGGAGCTCGTGGAAAGTCCAAGGTCCGATCAAAATCAAAGGCCAGAAATTGCTACAATTGCGATCAACCAGGACACTTCAAAAGAGATTGTCCAAATCTAAAAAGGGGCAAAGGGGAAAGCAGCGGCCAAAAGAATGATGACAACACAGCTGCCATGGTGCAAAATAATGACGATGTTGTTCTCCTCATAAATGAGGAAGAAGAATGCATGCACTTGGCAGGTATAGAGTCAGAATGGGTGGTCGACACAGCAGCATCTTATCATGCCACACCGGTAAGAGATCTTTTTTGCAGATATGTAGCCGGTGATTATGGCAATGTGAAAATGGGTAACACAAGTTACTCAAAGATTGCGGGGATCGGAGACATTTGCTTAAAAACAAATGTTGGATGCACATTAGTGTTGAAAGATGTGCGCCACGTACCTGATTTGCGGATGAACTTGATCTCGGGAATTGCTTTGGACCAAGATGGATATGAGAACTACTTTGCAAATAAAAAATGGAGACTCACCAAAGGGGCATTGGTGATTGCAAAAGGAGTTGCTCGTGGCACGTTATACAGGACAAATGCAGAAATATGCCAAGGTGAATTAGATGCGGCTCACGAAGAAAATTCTGCAGATTTATGGCATAAAAGAATGGGTCATATGAGCGAGAAAGGATTGCAAATTCTTTCCAAAAAGTCACTCATCTCTTTTCCCAAAGGTACAACGATAAAACCCTGTAACTACTGCTTATTCGGTAAACAACATAGAGTCTCATTTAAGACATCATCTGAAAGAAAGTCGAATATACTTGATTTGGTATATTCTGATGTTTGTGGTCCAATGGAGATAGAATCGATAGGAGGTAATAAATACTTTGTTACCTTTATTGATGACGCTTCTCGAAAATTATGGGTTTATATCTTGAGAACCAAAGATCAGGTGTTTCAAGTATTTCAAAAGTTTCATGCTCTGATAGAAAGAGAGACAGGTCGAAAGCTAAAACGTCTCCGAACCGACAATGGAGGTGAGTACACTTCAAGAGAATTTGAAGAGTACTGTTCAAACCATGGAATCAGACATGAAAAGACAGTTCCTGGAACCCCACAACACAATGGTGTAGCTGAGAGAATGAATCGCACCATTGTTGAGAAGGTGAGAAGCATGCTCAGAATGGCGAAATTACCCAAAACATTCTGGGGTGAAGCAGTTCGGACAGCGTGTTATCTTATCAATCGTAGTCCATCAGTTCCGTTGGAGTTTGACATTCCAGAGAGAGTTTGGACCAACAAAGAGATGTCTTACTCGCACCTAAAGGTGTTCGGTTGCAAAGCTTTTGCACATGTACCGAAGGAGCAAAGAACCAAGCTAGATGATAAATCAGTTCCTTGCATATTCATCGGATATGGAGATGAAGAGTTCGGGTACAGACTATGGGATCTTGTGAAGAAGAAGGTCATCAGAAGTAGAGATGTAATCTTTCGAGAAAGTGAAGTTGGAACTGCTGATGATCTATCCGAGAAGGCCAAGAAAAAGAATGGTATAGTCCCTAATCTTGTTACCATTCCTTCTTCTTCTAACCATCCCATAAGTGCAGAAAGTATGATTGATGAAGTTGCTGAGCATGAAGAGCAACCCGATGAGATTGTTGAGCAGAGGGAGCAACTTGGTGATAATACCGAGCAAATGGAGTACCCAGAAGAAGAACAATCTCAACCTCTGAGGAGATCAGAAAGACAAAGGGTAGAATCAACCAAATACCCTTCCTCAGAGTATGTCCTTATCAATGATGAAGGTGAGCCAGAAAGTCTTAAGGAGGTGTTGTCTCATCCAGAAATGAGCCAATGGATGAAAGCCATGCACGAAGAGATGGGATCTCTACAGAAAAATGGCACATACCAGCTAGTTGAACTTCCAAAAGGAAAAAGACCACTTAAGTGCAAGTGGGTCTTTAAACTCAAGAAAGATGGAAATGGCAAGTTGGTGAGGTACAAAGCTCGATTGGTTGTAAAAGGCTTCGAACAAAAGAAAGGTATTGATTTTGATGAAATTTTTTCACCTGTTGTCAAAATGACTTCTATTCGAACTATTTTGAGCATAGCAGCTAGTCTAGATCTTGAAGTAGAGCAATTGGACGTGAAAACTGCATTTCTTCACGGAGATTTGGAAGAAGAGATTTATATGGAGCAACCAGAGGGATTTGAAGTATCTGGAAGGAAACACATGGTGTGCAAATTGAATAAGAGTCTTTATGGGTTGAAACAGGCCCCAAGGCAATGGTACAAAAAGTTTGACTCTTTCATGAAAAGTCAAACGTACACAAAGACCTATTCTGATCCATGTGTATACTTCAAAAGATTTTCTGACAACAATTTTATTATTTTGTTGTTATATGTGGATGACATGTTAATTGTAGGACAAGACAAAGAGCTGATTGCAAAGTTGAAGAAAGATTTGTCCAAGTCATTTGACATGAAAGACTTGGGCCCAGCACAACAAATTCTAGGGATGAAGATTGTTCGGGAACGAACAAAAAGAAAGTTGTGGCTATCTCAAGAGAAGTACATTGAACGTGTACTAGAACGCTTCAACATGAAGAGTGCTAAACCTGTAAGCACGCCTCTTGCGAGTCATCTGAAGTTGAGCAAACAGATGTGTCCTACAACAAAAGAGGAGAAAGAGGGAATGGCTAAAGTTCCTTATTCTTCAGCAGTGGGGAGTTTGATGTATGCGATGGTGTGTACAAGACCTGATATTGCTCATGCAGTTGGTGTTGTTAGCAGATTCCTTGAAAATCCCGGAAAAGAACACTGGGAGGCAGTTAAGTGGATACTCAGGTACCTAAGAGGTACCACAAGAGATTGCTTGTGTTTTAAAGGATCTGATCCAATCTTGAAAGGCTATACTGATGCTGATATGGCAGGTGACCTCGATAATAGAAAATTCACTACTGGATATTTGTTTACATTTTCAGGGGGAGCTATATCATGGCAGTCAAAGTTGCAGAAGTGTGTCGCACTCTCTACAACTGAAGCAGAATATATTGCAGCTACTGAAGCTGGCAAAGAGATGGTATGGCTGAAACGATTTCTTCAAGAACTTGGATTGCATCAGAAAGAGTATGTCGTCTATTGTGACAGTCAGAGTGCAATAGACTTGAGCAAGAACACCATGTATCATGCAAGGACGAAGCATATCGACGTAAGATATCACTGGATTCGTGAAAAGATAGAGGACGGATCTATGCAGGTCATGAAGATCCCTACTACTGAAAACCCTTCAGATATGCTGACCAAGGTGGTATCAAAAGACAAGTTTGAGCTATGCAAAGAACTTGTCGGCATGTACTCAAGCTAGAAACCTGGAGCTACCTCCTTCAGGTGCAGGGGTCTGGAGGGGGAGATTGTGAGGTCCATCCCCATGTGCCAAACTTTGAATAACTTTGTGCCAATTTCAAAGTTTGGTAGAGTTGGTAATCTATAAAGAAGAAAAACTTGTTTTGTGCCAATTTCAAAGTTTGGTAGAGTAGGTAAGCTATGAAGAAAAAAAAATGTTTTTCTTCTATAGCACATTTGGAGGGTAG
Source organism: Solanum chilense (assembly GCA_032847665.1). Classification (NCBI taxonomy): domain Eukaryota; kingdom Viridiplantae; phylum Streptophyta; class Magnoliopsida; order Solanales; family Solanaceae; genus Solanum; species Solanum chilense. The sequence continues at coordinate 45,604,516 of CM064968.1, read as the reverse complement.
TGTATTTGTTCTCTATAAAAGGGAGGAGAATTCTTCATTCTAAGTACACAAAAAAAAAAAAGAATTACAAAGGAGAGAAAGAAGAGTGAGGCATCACAGAGGAAAATAATCTGTGAGGAAAAATAGAGAGTGTGAGCTATATTGTAGTGAGGTGGAAAAATCAAAAGAGTGTTATTTCTTTTGAATGTGTAGTGGTCTTTGGAGTTTTACTCAGACATACAAGTGTAAAATCCTTACTATAGTGATATTCGTTGCTTCTCTCGGGTCGTGGTTTTTTCCTTATTTAGAAGGGTTTCCACGTAAAATCTTGGTGTCATTATTTCTCTTTTATTCTTGTTGATTAACTGCATTGTTGTGTTCCGCATTTATTGCCTTTATTACCGCAAATATTATTTCTGTTACGGATTTATTCCCAACACTTATAACCCGTACCTGTCAATTGGATCGAAAGCCCCAAAATGAAATTTGATGTCAGGGTGGGTGGTCTTTAATTCTTGTTGGTTAATCCTTAGAAATGCCTCCAACATTTGAACGTCTCGAGTCACAACAGATAGTTTCTCCCTAAAAAACTATACCAAAAGCAGAACAAGAATCACAACATTGATATTCTTTTACAGTAGAAGAAATAAAAATTCTATACTCTATATTCTTAACCCTTTGTTTTTTTGAAGCCCAAAATTCTATAACAAATGGAACATCACATCAAAGAACGCAATATGGTGGGGGTGGGGGTTATGAGTTTGAGCTTAATTCGCAAAAAAATCAATTCTCCCCACTCTGCGTTGCATAATAATTTTTTTCATTTTCTATCTGCGAGGCCCCGTCCCCACATAAATTCTTTAATTTGTAACCCCATGTGTATCTATGGGTTTGAAATTAGTTTTAAGTTGATTTATTTTATAAAATCATTGAACTAAGTGGATGATTATTCATTGAGTTTATTCATATCTATTTATTATGACACTTTTGGTGTGACAATCAGCAATTTAGGGATAAATGTTCTGAAATTGGGGGGTTTAAGCTAGAGTGCCCTCTTATTGTTGATCCTATGAAGCTTACTAAATTGAGAGAGCTATCCCTAACTGATGTATTTTGGGAAGAAGGGACAATCTTGGAAATTTGTTCTACTTGTTCAGCGTTAGACATCTCATCAGGTGTCAAGGAGTATCTGATGTCCCTAAACTTCTAAAGCTTACAATACACCAACCAGATGAAATAGGATATATACAAGCCTCATCATCTCGAGCCTCGACCATTTGTTTCAAACAGACATGGCAGAATATGCTGACATTGGAAGCGCACTGGAAAATTCATTCTTTTCTGTTTTGATTTGCTTATATTCCACATGAATCTGCTTCGTCATTATTGACATCACAAAGTTGGATTATGGTGTAGTGATAATGTTTTTGCCCTTCTAGTTTTTAACCAGATAATGTTGTGTCTTGTGTTTTGGTCTTTCCGTCTTCACCATACTAATAACCTTATTTGAAGCAATTGCTCTAGTGGGCGCATGTAACAGTAATTTAAAGTATAATTGTTTAAAATTTATAAATATACGATTCTATAAATTGCAACAAAGAAAATAAATAAATAAATCATACAAATAAAATATGAAGAAATATAATTTTATTGTTAAGCTTCAAAAGACATACAAAATTAAGACAAAGTCTTTTAAAATTTAATTATTTGACAATCTAATAAGTTTGAGCTTGAAATGTTTAAGAAACCTCAGAGAATTGAAGAACAAATTTCAAAATATAATTGATTCAAATTGAAGTGAACTAAACAAATTAATAATAAGTAGAAATGTCAGGCCTTGTTTTCTAGGTACCTAAAGCATTGCTTCTGTGGCTTTAGAGTTGAGCCACCCCTACTTATAATGTCTTAGGTGTTTAGTGTTATTTTCTGTTTAATATGTGATGCAGTGGCTACATGTCCTTAGAGTATGTAGTCCATGGGAGCTAATTGATGCACATCTAATGAGTTCTTGTTATACTTCTGGATTGCTACGGTTAATCCATGTCGCTCTATATTCTTTAAACAATAAGGTCACTCATTTCGAACGTCATGGTTTTCTTTACTGGAAGTGTAAATCAAGAGTAGAAAATGAAAACTAAGAGACTTTTGTTTCATGCACAGAAATTAGAATACTTGAAGTGGGAAAGAACGCCCCTGATTAGTAGCTGGTTTGAAGGTGAGTTATGTATATATTAAATTCTGCGTAAGTGAATATTTTAAAGTACTATCACTATGAAAAAAATAAAATCGGTCTTGGCGATTGACAAAATCCATGGCTAGAAAGAACTTGTTGATTTTATTTGGGGGAAATGTTATTAAGAAAATGCAGAATGAACTCACCAAAATTTGTCGCTATTTTGAAGTAAATTTACAAAGTTATATCAATGAGCCATAAAGCAGTCACATGGATCTCTAGTTATGCAAAATCATCTTCATCCTATAATTTGCATCTATAGTGAAATAATAAATGTTCTTCCAATTAATATATTGGAAAAATGGTTCAAAACATATAAATTTTGATCAAAATTATTATTATATATTGATTTTGTGAATCTTATGACCCCCTAAATCATATTTTAGTGTATTATTGAAAATATTATCAGGCTTGTTGAATGAGCAAGTGATCACACTCACAGTTATTGCGTAAGAATGAAATCAAAATAAAATAACCCATATTTATTTATCATTTGGCAGTCCATATCATTCGTCTTTTTCTCTCATTTAACATCATTGATTTTAGATGTTAAGTTAATTACTTAATTTTAATTTTTAATTAGGTAATATCTACACATGTCGACTTTAGATGTTAAGTTAATTTTTTTTTATTAGGGAATGTACACATTTGTCATAAAAGAGAGACTCAATCTGATTATTTAAGTCACTCAATTTTCGTAAGTATTCACCATTAAAGCTTTACTTATTTGTCATAAAAGGGACACTCAATCTGATTATTAAGTCACTCAATTTTCATATGCATTCACCATTAAAGTTATTTGTCATAAAAGAGAGACACTCAATCTAATTAGTTTTTAAGTCACTCGATTTTCATATGCATTCACCATTAAAGCTTTCCACATTTGTCATAAAAAAGACACACTCAATCTTAGTAGCTCAATACATTCAAATATTGAGTTGTACATTGTAACAAATCGAAATTCTCACTATATAAGAGCACTAGAAAAGGATTACAACCTTAAGATTCGAATTGAAATAATCAAATTACGGATTACAATGAAAATATTGAAATAACAGTAATTTAAGATAAAAGGAGAATGGAGATGAAGACTTAGATTCTAAAAGAAGAGGAGAAGACAAATATTTTCTTCAATATACATAAACCCTTCTTTCAAACTCATTCTTTCTTTTAACAAGATGTTAATTAGGCCTAAATACCAAATAAAACACTTCAACATTTTACTTCGCCCAATCTCATTCACCACTTCTAACTATAGGTCTTTATAGAGCTAGTTTGGTTCACAACATATATCAAAATAAGTTATTTTATAGTATTGTGTAATTTAAAATATGGAGATATGTATCTTTATTTTTATTTTTTTTTTATTTCGAGATCCCGCAGCCCAAAATATGAATTAGCTAATACCTCGTCTTTAATTAAGGTTTAATGAGACTTTAATTTGATTGATTTTCATAATATACTAAGAGCATGTTTAAAATTATTGTTAGAATTTTTATTTTAAAATTAAATTTTGTTAAAAAAAGCAAAAATTATTTTCAAAAAATGTTTTACACTATATCAACTTACCAGATGAATATTCTCTGCCATTACTTATGCTCTCCATTTTTTCAATTACACACTTGAATGAAAGTCGTGCCTCGTAATTAAAAATCCAAAGTCACCCAAGGTCATCTCTCAATAATGGGACATCACATGCTGACGATTTTGACAACAAAGGATTTTTTATCTTACACTCTTTTTTCATCAAATTCGTTATTCTGTTTTAATTTGACTGATTATATTATGCAAGTCAACTTTGATTAATTATATTTTTCCATAACTTTATTTCGTATTTGGAGATGCTCCTTCTTATTTCTGTTCGTCTGATTACATAAAAGTCAAGTTGAATTTTAATTAAAAATTAGATAAAATTCAGTTTTAATTATAAGAAAAGAACTATTATGGTCACCAGTTAAATTTCGGAGAAGTATTAAAAAAATATATATATAGGAGAAAGACTTGTTGACTCATTTCCCAAAGTTGGCTAATGTATCCCTTTAACAAACAAATGGTGGAGATTTCTTTATGCACCAGCAGAGGACAAAATACATCAGTGGCTTTTATTTTCAGGTTTGAACCAGTGAAGTTTTGCAGATTAATTTGTTCTTGATTTGGGGATTTGGTTTTTTGATTTCTTAGTTTTCTTACCAACAAACTGCAGCCTTGATTTTGAACTTTTGCAGGTATTTTTATGTACAAGTATTAAATAGTTTCTAACCAGCTAAATTTAGGTAAGTACTTGACTTTTACAAATTACAAATCTGATTTGTACTCTGTTTGGATTGTTGTTATATATTGTTTCACTATCGTATTGTTTTAATGTATATAACGTTTGGATAGATTGTATCGTTTTCTGTTCTACAAAATATGACAGGATCATCAATTTGAAGAAAGGGGTAGAGTAGAATTACTATATACAAAAAAAGTAGGGTAAAAGATGAAACATTGTTATTAAATAATAACTAATTTTTTAAGGTAACTACGTTATTACACGGAATTGTTTGTGAATTGTGATAGAATTCAGTAAAGTTTAAGTAACTACACAATACAACAGGTAATGCTGCTGCTCTACTAAATTGATGTTTTTTTGTTTACATAGAGATGGCTAATGCTGCTGTGATTTCTCTGGTACGATCTTTGGAGCAACTCGTGCAGCGAAAACCACATTTGATAAGTGATGAAACAAGAAGAATGGTGGACTCTGTCCATGATAGTCTTGAATATTTCCAAGACTTTCTTGAGAGCACTAGCAAGAGAAGGCAAAAACATTGTAGAAAGGTTGAAGAGTTGGAGAGAGAGATTAGAATGGAAGTCGAAAAAGCAGAAGATGTGATTGAACTAAAGATCATGTATGGAATAATGAAAAAAAAAGGATTATCCAAGACTTTCTTGAGAACACTTGTAGGAAAGATTGATGCAACAAGGGAAAGAAAGGCAATACGCAAAACGTTGCTACCATTTGTAAAAAAGATTGATGCTGTGAAGAGTAATGTGATGGGCATTAGTTTTGGTACAAATCAAGTTCAAGGCTATGATGATACTACTACGAATGAGGATTTGTTGCCTGGTCATTCATCTAGAAATGTTGCAAAACTGAATCCAGAAAATATTGTCGTGGGTCTTGAAGATGACCTCGTGAGAATAATCAGAAGACTAAAAGGGCCAACATTAAGTCGAGAGATTATCCCCATTTTAGGAATGGGGGGAATAGGAAAAACCACTCTTGCTAGAAAGGCATTTGATGATTCTGAAACTAGGAATCGATTTGACATCCATATTTGGGTGACTGTATCTCAAGAGTATCGGATAAGAGGTATGCTGTTGGACATTCTTCGTTCTACTTCAGAAGAGACCAATGAAGAGTCTAATATTGATCGGTTGATGGATATGATATACAAGAAGTTAAAGGGTTGGAGGTATCTTGTTGTAATGGATGATATTTGGAGTAGTGAGGTCTGGGATCTTATGACAAGAACTTTTCCAGATGATAACAATGGGAGCCGAATTATTTTGACTAGTAGGCAAGAAGAGGTGGCTAGTCATGCAGATCCTGATAGCAATCCTCATAAAATGAACCTCTTAAACTCGGATAATAGTTGGAAGTTAATCCGTGACAGAGTGTTTGGGGTAGAACATGCATGTCCTCCTGAATTGGAGGATATTGGAGAACAAATAGCACAAAGATGCCAAGGACTGCCCTTAGCTCTTCTAGTGGTAGCGGGACATCTCTCTAAAATTTCTAGAACACGAGAAAGTTGGAACGATGTTTCCAAAGTGTAAGTAAAGTTGTTGCTGATGAATCAGATATATGTCTAGGAGTGCTTGCTATGAGTTACAATTACTTACCTGATCATCTTAAACCATGTTTCCTTTACATGGGAGTCTTTCCCGAAGACAGTGTTGTTAACATTGTTAGATTGATCAACTTATGGATTTCTGAGGGTTTTATATCAGATGAATTAGTCGGAAGAGATTGTATGGATGATCTTGTTAGCAGGAATCTGGTAATGGTTAGAAACAGGAGTTTTAATGGCGAGGCAAAAACATGTGGTGTCCATGATCTGATTCGTGATTTGATTTTAAGAGAAGCCGAGAAAGAGAAGTTCCTAGAGGTTACTAGAATTCATGAAGCCACTAATCCTTCGGCAGAGAAGCTTAGAAGTACTCGTCGCTACTGTTTCCATTCACACAATCAGGCTGCTTTTTGGAAGCTATCCAGTATCATCCGAACATTGCACTTCTTCGATGGATTTCAAAAACTTTCTAAACAAGTTCCTCTTTGGTGTCCTTCAAATTGCTAAGAGTGTTAGCAATCCTAAATGATACATTTCCAACGTTCCCACTTGAGATAACAAAATTAGTACAACTCAGATACCTTCAATTCACTTGTTATGATAATATTCACTGGTCAGTGTCAAAGCTTTATAATCTGCAGACGCTTCATTCTTGGTTACGGAGTTGCAGGTTTATTACCTCCAACCATTCCTGAGGGAATTTGGCAAATGAGAAACCTAAGGCATCTTCATATCGGTGACTTCTTTTCTTTCCCTATTCCATCAAACAAGCTACAAAATCTACAGGAACTCTCTCGTCTAGCTTTGAGTAGCTGCACTTGTGAATTATTTTCTGCTATTCCCAATCTTAAAAAGCTGAAAATTATTGGAAATTATCTGATGGAAATGAAGAGAGAGCGCCTAAATAGCCTTTCCTGTTTAGAAAAACTTGAAATCTTGAAGTACAGGGATGACGGGATACAACCTTCTCAAATCCCAAGTAAGTATGTTTTGCCTGCATCACTGAAGAGGTTGACTTTAAGTTGCACTAGTTTACCATGGGAAGACATGGCAAATATTATAACATTGCCAAACCTCGAGGTGCTTAAAATTAAAGACAACGGATTTCTTGGTGATGTATGGATGTTAAACGATGAAGAGATTTTCAAGCAACTTAAGTTCCTCCTAATCAGTTGGACAGGTTTGAAGCACTGGAAAGCTGGTAGCGTTAACTTCCCAAAGCTGCAACGCCTTTTTCTGAAAAGATGCATGAACCTGGAGGAAATCCCTCAAGACTTTGGGGACATATGTACCTTGGAATCAATCGAGTTGCATAAATGCAGTATATCCGCTGCTACATCAGGCAAAAACATTCAAGAAGAACAGGAGAGCATAGGGAATGAATGTCTTAGTGTCCTCATCTATAATCATCCGTAAGACTCTTACTGTTTCAAAAATTATTGCTACCTATATCTATGTTATGTGCTTTGTTTTACTTTCAAAATTGTCTCATGAACATACTCAAGGAAGTCTCTGACCAACTTAGGTTTGTTATATTGTCCTTTGGACATCATTGATCTGATTCAAGAATCATAAATGAGTTCCCTTCTGCTGTTGACAGGTGATTAACAAAGTTGTGGAGAAAATGGCGTGCGTATGATTGACTCGACTCGACTCTCTAACAAGGGGAGATCACTTGAACTTGTTCATTCTGCAAGTTAAGTCTCTTTTATGTTCCTTATAACAATGTTTAAAGGACCTGATTGTTATGTAGGTTGTGTTGCTCTTTAATTTTGCAAGCTAAACATTTTATGACTAGAATTACATTGTCATTTCCTGATGAGTTTGATTAGTCTGATTTATTTACTACTCTTTAAAAATTCATGGTTATAGAATTTTTGTATGTGGCTCATTAAGAATACATTAAAGAAATTTTATAACCATTCTTGCAAACCAACTTTCCTTATGTTGATATATGATATTATTTGAAGAGATAACCGTATTAATTGTCTCATATACATTTCGATCATATATATAATTAGGTACGTAGTAACCTTACCCAAAGTTTAGTTCAAAATTTATAAATTGGCAGTCAATAACATTACTATGAGAATGCTTCAAATAACAACTCAATGGTGAATAAGCAAATGATAATCTAATAACTCAACCTCAAAAACGGAGAATCACACGTGTAACTAAGACACCAATGCGCATATATATATACTAGTCTCCGGACACGTGCGTTGCACGTGTATCCCAAATAAAAATCAATTAAAAAATAAATGAAAAAGTATATAATAAATTATTAGGAGAATTATGATGTTTTTTCGAGTGTTCTTTCGATATTTTCGATCTACTGCACATTAGATAAGTCGCCAAAGCTTACCCATTTATAAGCAATTAAATATACAGACAGTCATCAACAAGTAAAATTTCTAAGTAAGACACATCAAGTTAAAGAATTAAAAAGGGAAAATGTGACGTTACTTAAAGTCATCTTGTATCCTTAATGTGTGTCGTTACAAATGTAACTACTTCCTTAAAAACTTTCAAATATACCCAGACTTACATTTACAGGCTTACAACTACTATCCATCACTGTTAGAGAAGACTTGGAGTTGCTACATTTGTTGAAGAAAATGTGATATATTTTGCTAGCAAACATCTGCAATTTTAATTTATTATTAATAGTTTAAAAGTTTAAACATGGTTTCTTTTCTGTGGGAAGCTATGCGTAGAGAGTTTCAAAGAGAGTTGATTATCATTCAGCATCAAATCATACGTGTACAACAACATTCAATTTTTGATATGTGTGATTATACCTTTCAAGCTATTTATTTAAAAAAGTTAGAAAGTTATCATTCAAATGAAGTTAGCAAATCAAACGGAAAAATCTAGACTTAATAAGATTGTACCTGAAAATTAGAAGACCTTCTTGTACCCACTTAACAATGGAAGCTTGTGTTGAATGACTAATATTGAGTATGTTTATATAGTGTAGTCTTGAAGATTTGTTGATAAAAACTCTTTGATATTCCTCAATTACTTAATTTGATCCCTTTCAACTTCTTATAATTAGCAAAATACGTTTCAACTTCTATATTAATTGAAACTTTAATAGTGTTCATCCTATTTGGTTGTTTCACACATAGTAATTGAATAGACTGCTGAACTTCTCATTTTGCTTCTCTATTATGTAATTCAATATTACTATTTAATTAGATATTTAATTTATATTTGGGTAAAGTATTTTATTACTTTTTAATTTAGTATAGGGACAAAGTAGTAATTCAACTTTACACTTTAGAGCTTCATGCTTATAATAATATATGATATATATATATATAACTAAAAGCATGAACAAAAAAAGTTAAAAGTTGAATTACAGTTTTACCCCTTCTATAAATTAAATTGTTATAAAAATATTTAAATATTTGATTGTATAAATTTAAATAAAAGGTTAATGACTTTTAGACTTCTAAAGATTAATTTCTAATTAAATATCCAATTAATTAATATTTATCATCTATAATCTATATTTATATAATAATTATATTTTTTTTTTTAAAAAAAAAGTCTTTACCTAAATTGCTATATTTTTCCTCTTCTCGTAACTTTTTCCTTAACCCCTCTCATGAATAATATAATTTATGTGGATAAAGTATTATCCTTTATGATAAATAACGAAATTTAATAATATAAAGAGTGCAAATCTGCAAAATGGAGACACACGTTGATAATGTCCTCTCGATTATTATTAAAGAATGACTCTATCTTCACAAATTTAAATTCATTAACGCTTAATTACGTGATAAGAACTTTAGTTGTTCTTTCTACATGATTTGCTAATTTTAATTTCTTTTTTCATATTCTTCATTTATTTATTATTATTTGTTAATTACTTATTCAACTTTATACTCTTAATATTCATAACTCTCATCTTTTCATATTCATAACCTCCAAATATTTAAACTAAAACTTTAAGATATTTTTTGATATTCCTTCTATTTATCTATATAAATTCAATTTTTTTAATCTCATGAAACCCCTACCAAGATTATTAGGCTATCAATTTCATTCTATAGTTAAAGTAGATGAAGAAACCTCTTGAATTTTGATAGGATATGAAAAGAGTCGATAAGAACTCAGAGAGTTATGTACTAATCTTGTACTTATTTTTTCATCGATATATAAATCAGTCTTATAAGAATAATGTCTACATTGGATCTTTCTTAAATCTGTTTCTTTTTGTCTCTTTTTTTTAATCTCCATCAGACTTCTTAATTTAATATTTTTATGAATATTTTATTGCATAAGTCTTTATTCTTATTATGTAATTGTTACATTTTATTATTCATTACAATTTACATATATATTTCCATGAAATTTTGTCATTATAACATATCTATAAAAATTCACATAGAACACACGTGCGAAGCACGTCCTCAGAAACTAGTATATATATATATATATATATATACAGGTATATAAAGTGTCTTCTTTGAATATCAATATCTTAAAAACGTAAAATTTAATGACCATTTCTTACTAGGAAAGTTGCATTTTGAAAATCGGCATAATACATTAATTTGCCCTTTAACTTGGCTTTAAATTATATTTATGTCCTTTAATTTTGGATATGCACAAATAGAGTTAGACACTTAAACTTGTATAAAATTGAACAGATAAACACACATGTCCCACATGTCATCTCACGTTATTTTTTGTCCTACGTTGTGTTTTACGTGTATTATTCCATGTAGGATTCATGTGTTTATTTATTTAAAAGTTGGATAGTTAAAGTGCAGGTTTGTGCATTATAAAATTTAGAGGTTAAAATTAAAATTTGAAGTAAAATTTTAAGTTTAATATATATATATATATATATATATATATATATATATATATATATATATATATATATTATGCCTTGAAAATCTAATGGATTAAGCCCTTTAATTTGTTTGTCCAGCTCTTCCACTCCTAGCAATCGGCTGCTAATTTTTTAGCCTTTTTAGATATTTTAAATGTATAAATAAAATAGAAAAAAGAAGTTAATAACTAATAATAATTCTCTTTCACTTGAGATAGAAAGAGAAATTAAAATAGTAGTAATCAATGGGAGAGATTTGAATCTACAACAGTTTGAATGTTAACTTGAAATTGTAAATGTTACACCGTAAGTTTTAATTCTATCTTTCAGGCCTACAATATCCTCGATGTCAGAGGGGTACTAAGGGGTTTTTATGGGTTCACGTGAACTCATGTTTTCCTCTATAAATCATATATAGTAATGTTATAATTTTTAAAATATATTTAAATATAGAATTATGAACTAATGTTAAAAATATCATAAAATAACATAATGATGATTGGGTACATCTTTCTAAGCAAAGATAGAAATTTGAATCTAATATTATTATTTTTTAGTCAACACTCCTCCAAGTAGTTATCACTTATCAGTAACACTTTTGGCATTTGAATAATTTTATTTTTTTTGCTTTAGTTTTTCAAAAATTTTAAGTGTGTTATATTGGAAATTCCTAAAAGAAAATAGCACTGTAAATTTTTTATATAATTAAATAAAATGTGTATATTAAAATATAAAACTAATAATATTATATATATTGGCCGGTAAATTTTAAAATTTAACGGTTCAATGTTAAGAACGTAAAGATTAAATTGATCAAATTTATTATTAATTAGATGCATTTTTTTCATAATACTGCATCCATTCTTTTGAAATCCTAAATATGCCTTTGCTCAACATCAACCTTTTAGCTTTATTTATCCTTGTCTATAACAAACTAAATCATAATGTCAATTAACAAATTAATCATATATCACTATCCTATGGCTACACTAACAATTAATAAAAAATAATTAAGAAAATCTAACCCACCCAAAAGCCCCACAAGTAAATTTGGGTAAAACTTGTGGAAATTTGGTCTTTTCAATTATTTTAATTAATTTTTAGGATAGCCAATTAGAATAGTAACACGTCATTAATAAATTTATTAATTAAGGTTATGATATAATTGATTAAAAATGAGCGCAACATAAAACAAAAATGGTTGGCGTTGATTAGGCATGAAATATAGTAGAGTAATTATCAATTTACATAGTTGATTGAGGTTTTATGCCTTTTTTATATAATATTATATACACGGCTAACTGATTAAATATTTTCAAAAGTTATATATTTCTTAAAATTCATATATATATTTGAAAAAATAATGATATTTGACTGAATATTTTCAACTTATGCATGAATTAAATGTGTCTTATTAGTCACTTCATATAAAAATTATGTTACGGTCAAATATGTTGTAATAATATAGCTTAAAATAATACATAAAAAAATAAATTAATTAAACATGAGTTATAATTATGATAAATGCATATGTTTAAACTGTGTAATGGTTATATTTAGGGGCGTATAAAATTGAATTGAAAATCGAACCAAATTATAAATCGAATCAAATCAAAAAAATAAATTGACTAGTGATTTGGTTTAATTTGGTGTGATATTGAAAAAAAATCCAATTATATTTGGATTAATTTGATTTCAACTAAAAACAATCGACCCAAAATCAAATCGAACTAGTAATTTGATTTTTTGATGTTCAGTTTAAAAAAATGTGACCAACATTGTGATTTATGTGCTTTAAAGATTTTATCATACTTCTATTATGATTTTCTGGTGAATCTAATTTATTCTATATTGTGATTAAACATACATACGCTAAAAGTGGCAAGATTAGTTTAGATTGATCACAATAATTCAACTTACGGAAAATATCTTAATTAGAAAGAAAATCCCCATTATAATTCCATCTAAGAAGAGTAAAAAATTAATAATTAAAAATTAATTATCAAGGATGGTATTGCATTTATGTACCCTACATTATGGAAATTTTTTTTTTTAAAAAATGAAGTACCAAATTGTAAGTAGTGCTCTCTAATAGAGTTAAATTAATTTGATTAGGTGCAAAATGAAGGCAAATAATCTCTCTACTTTGTACTTTTACATTTTTTTTTTTGAAATCAGAAATTTGGGAAAAGCTTATTCATATTAAACATTATTAACATTCTTATCCAACATTATTTAAAAAATATCTTTTGGAATGATATTAATACATCTTATTTAATATTATTTTAATATGATTTATATCGTCATTCTCATAATTTCATGAATTCTTGTGATCACAAATTGCCAGTAAACATTCTATGGTCGAATGGGCTTGTTTGTATTTTGTCGGCCCAATAGTAAACGGCCAGAAAATTGGCGTGAAGAAATGGTAAATATTACTCTCTCCATTTAAAAATGTTGCGCTTATCAAAAGTTAATTTGACTAATTTTTAAGAGTAATTAAATTATATTAATTTAATATTTAAAAAAAAAAGAAATTAGATATTTTAAAACTATAAAAAATACTATAAATTATAATTTTTTACATATTAATATGATAAAAAATAAAAATCATTTACAAACATACACGGATATCTAAAATAAAAGGCGTGACTGGGATCCACCTCATAAGTGGGACCCATTCCTTGAAGTACGTAACGAAGAAGATATAAAGTATCCTCCTACTCAAAGCTGAGTCAGGCTGGGCCCTATACTCACCAATATACTGCCAATGAATTACCGCAATACCAAAATATTATATATTTTATTACGTAAGTTGAGAGTTTAGTTTGGTAATAACGCATTAAATATTTTATCCTCTTTTAATTAGAGGTATTAAAAAATTTAAGGATTACTTATTACACTATTTATATTATAGTAATAAAATAAATATCAGAATAACTTAATGTTAAAAAATAAATATTATTATTTTTAAATTTAACGTAATGATTAAATTCATCTTTTAAGTTTTTGACAATTTCATAAATACTCCTTGATTAACTATAACAAAATATAATCCTCAAGTCGACCCTAACGGTACCAAAATACAATCCTCAAATTGACGAGAACTCAAGTGAAGTGGTAAGATTAAAGTTGAATTTAAGTTTAGTTAGTCAATTAAACAGAGGATACTTTTAAGACTGTTAATAATTTAAAGGGATAATGCTCAAGTACCCATCAATCTATGCCTGAAATTTCAGAAACACACTTATACTATACTAAGGTTCTATTACTTCCTGAACTTATTTTATTAATATCTTTTTGCCCCTTTTCGACCTACGTGGCACTATCTTGTGGGTCTAACAATGATTGACTTTTTTTTTTCAAACTAGTGCCACGTAGGCTAAAAAGTGGTAAAAAATTACTTATAAAATAAGTTCAGAATAATAGGTCCTTAGTATAGTATAAGTGTATCTCTGAAATTTCGGGCATGATTGAGGGGTACTTGTGCATTATCCTTAATTTTTTAAAGGATAAAACTAATTATTATTTTAGATAAAAGATGAATTTTGAGATTATATATATATATATATATATATATATATATATATATATATAAGTATATATAATATATATATATATAAGGAGGTTAGCGGGTTTCATGGGTAGGCTAGTTGCATGAGGCAAGTTGGTCTGACTTCTCATACTGTACTTGGGAGAAGGAAGGAAGGAAGAATGTGAAATGTACTGGGATACAGCTTAGCATATATTTGTTAGGTTCCTAACGTAATGGAAACCTTCTATCTATCTATGTTAATCAATTACAATATAATTTTATATATCATATAAAAACAAATAAACTAGTTAGGTATACAATACAAACTTTGCGATTTTCAGGGAAGGACTCAAAACCTCCGAAATCGCAGGGAAGGACTTTCCGGCTGCTATAAATACTCTCTTATTTTTTTTAACCTAAAATAAGCCACACCGCCTACTTTTCTCTCTATCTAATACTACTACTACTAATTTTTTATTTTTTTTTAATTGAAGTTTTGATTTTAGCTCTGTTTTTTCATTCACCATGACTATACTTATTGAGCAGCTTCCTGTTGGTAAAAATTTCTTTCTTAGCTTTTTTTTTTTTTTAATTATAGTATTTCTTTGTTCTTCAAAATTGGTTTTTTTGTATTTTCTGAAACAATGCGTGTTTCTCAGAGATCCAGGCAGATGAAACGAATATTCATGCTCAGAATCAAAAGGAATTGGTATTGGGTGATGGATTTGCAGTTCCTGAAACCAATGCATTTGGCCATAATTTTAGGTCTCTATTATACTATAATATTCTCTTAAATCTCTAATTACGACCATTTTCGCGCTGAAATTGAGGACGATACTCTGTTTAAACCCATAACAGAGGTTATATTATTTCCAGATTTGTACTAAGTAATTAATTTTATCTAACAATACGTGATATGAAAATTGGGAAAAGGTAAAATGAGAAAAATATGGGTCTGATTTGATGAACATGTTTACCAAGTCTGTAGTCTACGGACAGGTCGTTATATTTCGTGATATTAGACTGGATATGTTGTTAAGAATATATTTCGTGATATTAGACTGGATATGTTGTTAAGAATATTTATGGCCTGGACATGATTCGCTGAATGCCTGAATTTCTATGGATTTATGTGACTAAGGAATAAATAAAAACTCCCTTCAGATTAATTCAGTGTCATTTTCTTAATCAATCAAGTGTTAGAATAAACTAACCAACAGCTCATGTCTAAATTTCGTGATTAAAAAAAAAATTCTTGTCTCTATGTGTAACATTTTTTTGTGTGACAAAAATTGACCTAGTAGCAATATTTAAAACAGGGACTACACTGTTGAAAGTGCAAGGCAACAAGGGGTAGAAAATTTTTACAAGATCAATCACTTAAATCAAACCTATGATTATGTAAGTAACTTTGTTTGGTTTAGCAAAAATGTGTATTTCATTTATTTATTTTTGTTTAAAATTTGTCCTTTATGATGTGTTGCAGGTAAGTAAGATGAGGGTTGAATATGCAAAATTGGACAAAGCAGAAATGAGCATCTGGGAATGCTGTGAATTATTGAATGATGTGGTTGATGACAGTGACCCTGATTTGGATGAACCTCAAATTCAACACTTGTTGCAAAGTGCTGAAGCCATTAGGAAAGACTATCCTGATGAAGATTGGCTCCATTTGACTGCCCTTATTCATGGTACCATACTTTTCAATTCTCTTTTTTGACTCGTTGTATTAATGTTAGTGTTAGATGTGCTGAGGGTCTATAAGAAACAGCCAATCTGATAGAGTAGGTAAAGTTGTGTTCACATCACTCTCTTCAAACTCCTCTTGCGGAAATATACTAGTTATGTTCAAGCCAGGATTTTCAATTAGTGATTTGAAATGTAGAAATTAAACACACTAAGAGGCCAAAGAAGGTTCAACATCTATTATATATACGTAAAATTTTAATTTTAGTCGTTCGGGACTAGACTAGTAAATCCTAAATTATGTGCGACTAAGCTCTAATACCATGTAGAAATCTCACGTCCAGGATTAGCAAAGTCAAAGATCGTATTGATGATTATACTGTCACGTCCAGGATTAGAGAAATAATTGATTTCTCTAATTCTAGACATGAGATTTCTACATCATCTACACGGATGACCCGATATTGATCTCTCCTCTATGTTTTCTGATTCGAGTCTGTCGCATAAGGTTTGCCTAGCTAGTGCAGTTTACATCACCGTTATTATACAGTGGGAGTTTACCTCGTTGTTTGCACAAAGTGCTCACTCTGTAATGGTTGTGAAAGAGGTTGTAGTGGCTGCGGTTATCCTGAGATTCTCAAAAGTAACTTAATTGTAATCGTGTATAGATAGTGTAATTCAAGAATTCACCCGAACCTTCTTATCCCTCCCTAGTTCCGCCCCTGATTATTGTATTAAAATTAAATGAGACTAACTAAGATTATGGTACAATTTTTTTTTTTGCAAGACTTGGGGAAAGTGCTTCTTCTTCCTAGCTTTGGAGAGCTTCCTCAATGGGCTGTTGTTGGTGACACATTCCCTGTTGGCTGTGCTTTCCATGACTCTATTGTTCACTCCAAGGTTCCCTTTTCTACTAGCTCAGTTAATAAATACCTTAATCACTAAATTAAAACACATTTAAATTTAGTTAATTAGTACTATTTTTGTCTATTTTGGTGTTGATCCAGTACTTTAAGGAAAATCCTGACTACAATAATACTGCTTACAAAAGCAAATTTGGAGTTTACTCTGAGGGTTGTGGACTAGACAAGGTGTTGATGTCATGGGGTCACGATGATTATATGTACTTGGTATATTCTTTACACCATATTCATTGCTTAATATTTCGTAAAATCTGATTAATCTGAATTTATACTAGCTAACGCTCAATAAAAAGAAGAACATGTCACGATTGTGGTCATTATTATTCACATGCACAGGTTGCAAAAGAGAATGGGACAACGTTGCCATCAGCTGGTCTTTTCATTATTAGATATCATTCATTTTATGGTAAGGACAAAATAAGCTACTCTTTGAGACTTTACGAGATTAAAACAATAACTCACGCTAAGTTTAAGATTATTTTTCGTATTTATTTTTTTATTTAACTATGTATAAGTGGCTAAATGCTAAATGATTTATCAAATGTGGCAGCCTTGCATAAGTCTGGAGCTTATAAGGAACTAATGAATGAGGAAGATAAGGAAAATCTTAAGTGGCTTCATATTTTTAAGTAAGATTTAAAATTCCCAAATATTAATTATTTAATTAATTAAATTTATTTTTAGAAAAAAAAAAAAGAAACAGTTTATAATTTTTTAAAAAAATTGTGTGCTGCAGCAAATATGACTTGTACAGCAAAAGCAAAGTTCAGGTTAACGTTGAAGAGGTCAAGCCTTACTACATGTCTCTAATTGAAAAGGTGAGCATTTTAGTTAAAATTGTTGATATAGAAAATCAAAAATATTTTTTCCTTCAAATCAGTAATTTTTTTTTAAATATATGAATAAATTGTAATATTCAATTTCCTTTTTTTTTTTTTTTTTTTTGTATCTGATTGAAATGTTATATTGTGCAGTATTTCCCAGCAAAGCTGAAATGGTGAGGAGGAGATTGCGTTTGGTAGCATAGGGAAGAGCTGACAAATGAAAATAAATAATAAAGACTGTAATGGTCTATAGTTTAATAGTTTTTTAATTTTTTTTTTAAATTTATATGTATTTTTGTATTAGTGTTTTGCGATGTAAAAATATGATGCAGCTAATAAACAATAATAAGCTAGCGTTTGGCCATAGATTTCCAAATATTCTTGGCAAATATTATTTGAGTGAAAATTTGGGTGAAATTTCACCATGTGTTTGGACATAAAATTTAGGAAATATATTTCACCTTTTTAGAAAAATATGATTTATACACACAAGTTTTAAAAACTATCAAAACTAACTAAAAGTTTGTATTACAAGTCAATTGAATATTCGTTACAACAATAACAAATAATGTCCATGACACTAAAGCAATGTGGTAATTTGGAGTGAGTGCAACAAGAATTATTCCATACATTGTGAAGTAGACAAAGTACATGACTTTGTTACCTAAAGCCAATTTTTAATAATTTTCATCAACAATCATATCATTATTTAATATTCACTAAATATTTCATCACTATTTTGGTGTTCACGTAAAAAATGATGTAATACAACGCAAAGAACAACTAGAGAGGGTGTTTTTGTAAAAGATAAAAGATTGGGGTAAAATTTTAATTTTTAAAATATCCCAAATAATGAGATTTGACCCAAATACTAGAAAAAACTAGTATTTGGATATTTGGGATATTTGCCAAAAATATTTGTCAAATAATGGCAAATTGTATGGACAAACATTATTTGCCAAATTTGAGTGGTTGTTTTAGTTGATGGCCCAATTTCAGTTTCAGAATTATTGTCATATTGTTTTCAATTAGAGTTAAATGAAAATATTTAAGGTTTTTTATTTTATTATATTAATATTAAAAAACCTCTAAATTTTTTATTAAATTAATTTAATTTAATTTAACATTAAAAATTAAATCAAATTAATGTTTGCAAATCAAATCCTAACAGCTAATAAGACGAAATAAGAAAATTTCTAAGAGACCTAAAAAATCAATCCTCTACCAAATTTGGCAAGTCGATTCGGACAAATTTAATACTAAATTTTGTCTAATTTTTCTTTCAGATTTTCATTGCCAATAATTAGACAATCGTATCCTCTCTAAAGTCTTAACCATTCATTTTCCTCTTCTGTAAATTTTACAGGAATACCATGAAATTTTGTATGGTTTTGATTAGATCAACGGCTTAAAACAACACTCGCGGCTTAAAAACTTGATCTAGTTTAAATAAAATTTTCCTTTTTGAAAAGATCAAAGTCCATTTCGTTTTAATTAATGCATTCTGATCGGATATGAAATTTAATAATAAAAAAAATTGTTGAGTTTATTGTCCTAAAATAATCATAAATATTTATAAAGTTATAAATATCTAATTAAGAATAACCCCCCACCCCGCCCACCCTTTTTTTTTTTAAAAAAATGATAATATGTGAATTTGTTATTCTTATATGTTTTGTTACCTGCAAAACATTTAGATTACGGTTTAAAATTTATTTTGAGAAAATTGAAAATCCTATGTAAAACTATTAATCCATAAATTAAAATTTTATAGATATTAGATGCCAATTTAATATTTTATCAATCAATAGCATTATTCATATTTGACACTCCTTTTAAAAATAAGGACAAAATTTAAATGGTAACCTAAAAGGGGTTATTTTTGCAAATCATCATGGGTTCTCTACTTGAAACAACACCCATTGGTTCAGTTCTATAATGAAAAAAACCAAAAAAATACCGATTTTCCACATTTAAGTTCTTTTTATTATCATTATCCTTTATTAGTTTTACAAATCTCCAAAATTTTTTATTTTTGCGTATCAGATTAATGTATCTTGCACATAAAAAAATAATTAGGGTTATAGTCTTACAGATAGGGGTGACAAATCAAACCTAATTAGCCCAATTCGACCGAACAATTTAGGTTTGAGTTAATTATTGACATGCTTATTTGTTAGCTTAATCCATTATAATCCATTAAAAATTAGATTGATATGTAACCCAATAAAGAAAACAATCATTTTATTAGGTACTAAATGTTAGGATCGAATTCACGCACACACACTAGATAAATGAAGAACACAAGAACTTTCAAGAGAAAGAGATGAGAGATCTAGAGAGAGAAAGAGAAAACCCAATATTTCGTGGTAACACCCCGTGAGTAAACTTCCACGGCGGTAAGGTATATTTATATTAATAAATCAGAGCATTTTTGGTCATAGTGAATAAATATAGAATAAATAGAAAAACCTAAAATAGAGAATAAATAGGAAAGCCTAAAATAGAGAATAAATAGTAAAGCCTAAAATTAATCAGGCTCCACTACCTAACAATTCTCCCACTTGGAGACTGACTCAGTCATCCAAAAAATACATTCTCAAAAAAAATCTCTTTATCATCAACTTCTTTACCGCACCGCAACATCTGTAGCAACAACTACAGAAGACCAACCGAGGTTTTACATAACCTCAGTTTCCCAACATCAACACATTTCGTCAACATGTCTGCCGGGTTCTTTGCACCCTCTATCTTCTCCAAGCACATATCACCATCCTCCACTGCCCTGCGAGTGAAATGGTATCGCCTTCTGATGTGTTTTGTCTTCGAATGATAGACTAGATTTTTCACCAACTGTATGGCACTCTGGCTATCTGAGTAAAGAATCTTCTCGCTCTGCTTCTTGCCCAATTCCTCAAGATAATCTTCCAGCCATATCATCTCTTTCCCAGCTTCAGCTATTGCCACATACTCAGCTTCAGTAGATGAAAGAGAAACACACTTCTGAAGCATGGACATCCAACTCACTGCTGTTCCACCTATGGTGTAAATGTACCCGGATATACTCTTGCTCGAGTCAACATCCCCACCAAGATCAGCATCCACAAAACCCTGTAGAGTCACCTTGCCTTTGCCAAAACAAAGTGAAGTACTGGATGTACCTCTCAGATATCTCAGAAGCCACTTCACAGCTTCCCAATGCTCTTTCCCAGGGTTCGGCATGTACCTGCTAACAACTCCCACTGCATGTGCTATATCAGGTCTACTGCAGACCATAGCATACATCAAACTACCAACTGCTGAAGCATATGGAACAAGTGCCATGTGATCACGCTCCTCGGCAGTCTTGGGTGATTGCTCCTTTGATAATTTAAAGTTATTTGCCAATGAAGTAGTCCTGAGTTTAGCATCATTAACCTTGAATCTGCTCAGCACCTTCTCAATGTACAACTCCTGAGATAGATTTAAAGTGCCAGCAGATCTATCCCGAGAAATCTTCATCCCCAAAATCTGTTTTATTGGACCCAAATCTTTCATCTCAAATGCTGCAGACAACCTTGTCTTCAGATTGTTAATCTCCCTCATACTAGATCCTGCAATCAACATATCATCCACATACAAGAGTAGAAAGACATATGAATCAGTGTATTTCTTGAAGTAACAACAAGGATCCTTTTCAGCTTTGCAGAATCCACTCTTGGTCATGAAGGGGTCAAACTTCTTGTACCACTGCCTTGGTGCTTGCTTTAGTCCATACAAGCTCCTGGTGAGCTTGCACACCATGTGTTCCTTGCTTGGAACCACAAATCCTTTCGGTTGCTGCATATAGATCTCTTTGTTCAGATCTCCATGTAAAAATGTTGTTTTTACATCTATTTGCTCTAGATGCAAATTCTCCGATGCAACAACACTCAACAGAATTCGAATAGAGGTTAACTTCACAACATGAGAGAATATTTCAGCATAATCACTACATTTCCTTTGTGAATATCCTTTAACCACTAAACGAGCCTTGAACCTTCTTTTGTCATCTGGTTCAGTCTTGATTCTGAACACCCACTTGTTCAGCAAAGCTCTCTTTCCTGCAGGTAGCTCAGTCAACACCCCTGTGTCATTCTTCTCAAGTGACCTCATCTCATCATCCATGGCTTAATCCCACTTGATCGAATCCTCCACCTGTAGGGCCTCATCAAAAGAGTCTGGTTCCCCCTCATCAGTCAGCAATAGATAGTGTAATGAAGGTGAATACCTATCTGGTGCCCTGATGGATCTGTATGATCTCCTTAACACCTGCTCAGGTGTAACTTGCTCCACTTCAGATTCTTCAGTAGGAGTTGGTTGAGTATCTGCTTCAACATCTCTGGGGTTACTCTTCTCCAACTCAACCTCAACTCCCACTTGCTTTGTAATCTCTAGAACCTTCTGCTGTCTGTCCTTGTACAGGACAGACTCATCAAAATGTCACGTCACAATATCTCAGGATCTTTCTGTTCTTGTCATCCCAAAACCTGTAACCAAACAAATCAGAACCATATCCTATGAAGTAACACTTCACAGCCTTGGCATCAAGATTGTCTCTCTTTTCTAGATCAACATGAACATAAGCAGTGCAACCAAAAGTCCTCAAGTGTAGTACTTGAGTTCTTTTCCTGTCCACACTTCCTCTGCATCTTGAACCCTAAAGGAACTGATGGTCCCCTGTTGATCAAGTATGCAGTTGTGCTCACAGCATCCGCCCAAAGTGTTTGGGCAGCCCACAGTGTATACTCATACTCCTTGCACGCTCATTCATTGTTCTGTTCATCCTCTCAGCAATACCATTCTGCCTTGCCTTACCAGGAACTGTAAACATCAATCTGATTCCCTCAACTGCACAGAATGCCTTGAATTCTGATTTGTTATACTCTCCTCCATTGTCAGACCTTAGGCATTTGACTTTCAAACCTGTCTGATTCTCAACTTCAGCTTTCCACTTCTTGAAAGTTATAGACACATCTGACTTATGCTTCAAGAAGTAAACCCATACCTTCCTGCTTAAATCATCAATGAAGGTAACATAGAATCTGGATCCTCCAACCACACTTTCTTTGGCTCTCTAGGAGTCTTTGTGAAGCTTACTCTTTTCTGTTTGCCCATACCACAGCTCTCGCAAAGATCCATATCAACAGACTTCAGACCCTCTAATGCTCATTTTGTAACCAGCATCTTTATTCATTTAGTACTCATGTGTCCAAGTTTGTTATGCCACAGACATGAACCGGAAGCACCTTCAGCAACAGCGGCCATGTTTATACACCCTGCAGTGGTGTACAAGGTTTCAGATTTGGTGCCACGAGCTACTACCATAGCACCTTTCACGATCTTCCACGAACCTTTCCCAAACTCTGCTGCATATCCCGTGCTATCCAACTGACCAACAAAGATCAGATTTTTCTTGATCCCAGGAATATATCTGACATCCTCCAATGTCCACTGGTTTCCCGAGGTGGTCTTTATGCAAACATCCCCATTTCCTTCAATCTCTAAGGTTTTTATTGTCAGCAAGATATACTTTTCCAAAATTTCCAGATTTGAAGTTTTGGAACAACTCCTTGCTTGGAGACGAATGGAATGATGCACCAAAATCCGAAATCCATGATTCAACCGGGCTGTTCACACTAAAGATTAGAGCATCCCCAATGTCCTCTGCTGAATTTACAAAATCATTGTCATCTCCAAATTTCTGATTCTGTTTCTTCTTTTGGCTTTGTACAGTTTCTCCGAAAATTCACCTTTGATCTGTTCAAGGATTTTCCTTGATTCTTGATTTTGATCAACCATGTTGATTTTGGCCTTTCGTCTTACTTCTCCCCCTTCGATCAATGCTGAGAGCACTGCCCGATGAATCTCCCACTTCTCGTTTGCGAATACTTTTGCTAAGAACAACATCACGGATTTCATCAAACTTCAGTTTCTCAGATCCACGGGAACTGCTAATCGCAGCAACAACAGTATCCCAAGACTCGGGCAGAGATGACATCAAAATCAACGCCTTAATTTCATCTTCGAAATTAATATCCACAGAATTGAGTTGACTCACAATCATATTGAACTCGTTTATATGATCAGAAACGGATCCATTCTCAGACATCTGTAAATTGAACAATCTACTCATCAAATATACCTTGTTCATAGCCGATGGTTTTTCATACATGTTTGACAGTGCCTTCAACAGACCGGACGTAGTCTTCTCCTTCACGATGTTGAACGCCACGTTTCTTGACAAAGTCAACCGGATCAACCCTAGAGCCTGACGATCCTTGAGTTTCCACTTCTCCTCCGTCATGGATTCCAGCTTCACCCCGGTCAACGGTTCGTGAAGATCTTTCTGGTATAGATAATCTTCAATCTGCATCTTCCAGAAACTGAAATTGGATCCATCAAACTTCTCGATTCCAAGCTTCGAACTATCCATCTTCAGTGATCATGTTGAATCTCCTTAGCTCTGATACCAGTTGTTAGGATCGAATTCACGCACACACACTAGATGAATAAAGAACACAAGAACTTTCAAGAGAAAGAGTTGAGAGATCTAGAGAGAGAAAGAGAAAACTCAATATTTCGTGGTAACACGCCGTGAGTAAACTTTCATGGCGGTAAGGTATATTTATATTAATAAATCAGAGTATTTTGGTTACAGAGAATAAATAGAGAATAAATAGGAAAACCTAAAATAGAAAATAAATAGGAAAGCCTAAATAGAGAATAAATAGGAAATCCTAAAATTAATCAGGTTCCACTACCTAACACTAAAAACTTATAAAATAAAATATAAAGCTAATAAAACTTTTAGTAAAAATTAACGGGTCGAGTTATGACCCATTGTTACCTAAGTCCTAACCCCATTTTGACCTAACCAAATTTGAGCTGAATTAGGGCTTGACTTATTTATTATAGTGACCCATTTGACCCTCTTAAATTTAATCACTAATTATAGAATTTCAAATTTCACGAGTCTGCTACTCTTCTTCCAAGAAAGTACTAGTAAGCAAAAAGTTGGAAAACTCCCACGATAGACGTGAAAATTAATACTAACAACCCTGTGAATGTACTTCCGGAGTCTATGGAGATGTAATTAGTCAACATATGTCTTTCGTTTAAGTGTTAATCTCATGATCATCACTTTTAGGTTAACAACCGTGGCTCATCACTACAACAAATAAATGAGTTAACGGTAATCAATTAGCAGTAATAATATGATTACTGATAATTTAGTGGGAATACGAAGAAAACACGTCAAATTTTAAAATGGTTCTATATTTAGTATATAAGTTATAACAATGACTTTAACAATTTCATACAACAGTTTTTAAGCAAACAGTTATGATAATATTTAGACTAACAATACCATGTATGCCATAGGTAACAACCAACTGGAATAGAGCCCGTTTGACCTTATTTTAAAAAGTAGCTTCTTAAAAGTAGTCATTTTCAAGTTAAAAAACAAGTAAAAGGTCATTTAAACTTATTTTAAGTTATCTTTAATTTTATCAAACCGTCCCAAAATCTAAAAGTAAGTATGTTGACCAACTTATAAATTTATATTGCATTAATTAAGTTTGATCATTTTCAGTTCCTAAACTAAAGCCTAATAACAGAAAAAGGGAAAAAGCACACTTATTTGGAAGGAGAACAAAGAAAAGGGTATCAAATAACAAATGGAATTTGTTAAATAATTAAATAGTAGTAATAAATAAACGATGAAGTCAAGTCATCTTATGAATTAGACCACAAAAAATACGTTCCCATCGTTTATTTAACAACTTATCGAAGCTAAATGTATTTGATCATCATTTCGAGTCAATCAAATTAATAAAAATATATAGGAATATATTTTTGAATTAGAAGTACCAAAAATAAGCACAAGTAAACTGCCTGACGTGTAAGACACACCACACCAGTTAGAAAATATAGTTGGTCTTGGTCAATAAATTGACAAAAATAAATTGCATGGAAATTTCCCATTGCTGTTTTAGTATTTTATAGAATTGATATAGATTCATTCTTTTTCCTGCTTAAATAGATCTCGGACTCACTGGCAAACTTAATTTTTTTTTTTTACATAGTTCATTTGAATTCATAACTTAATTTATTTAAAATTTTGAATGAATTAAAATTAAAATTTAGGTCCGCCTCTGCTGGAACTAGGTAGTTTCCTTGGTCTAGTTGATTAGATGACTTGACGAATATTTTCTTTATTATTAAATTACTTGAGAATTTTCCTTTGTTTCTATCCCTTGTTTTATCCTTCAAAGTCAATTGACTTGCTTACTTTGTAGTATTTGTGTACACACGGTCAAAATTCATATAAATACTTCCAAAAGCATTGAGCTTGAAACACAATTTCTAAAAATTAAAGCTATCAAAGTACTACTTTTTTTGGTATAGAAATTAAGGTTTGCAATATGGCAGCACTACTCTCCAACAACTCTATAAAATCCATAGTGATTACACTTATGATCTACGCTATTTTCTTAGCTCCCTTGCTACTATGGTCATGCGATGCATCTCGAGGTATATAATAATTTATGTGACGTAATATACATTCATAAATCTAAGCAGATAATATTAGATACGTACGTTTAAATTTTAGATTCATTTATGAGATTATTTCACACGTGTTTTTTTTCTTTATGCAGAACTCGCGTCAAACAAATTTTCACCACGTGTTGCATGTCTTCATTGTGTGGGGTGTTGTGAACCAACACCCCCAGGTACCTGCTGTACCCGCTGTGGTTGTTGAAGTTTCTCTTCGATCTCTACATGTCAGAATTATTGAACAAGTTTGATCAGCAATTGGTGGGACTTTGATTTATTATACGTACATGTTTTATTCAATAAAGAAGGAACTTATTGGTTTCTTTAGATTGAATAATATAGGAGTATTATTATGTGTACATTGTGAGCACCGTATTTGTACCATAAGTTTTAATTTTTATGTGAAGTTGTGACTTATTCAAATTAAATTTACCATACAAATTATATACATGAAAAATGATCTTTTATGATAACTTTCAAATTGAAGAAACTGTGATCTTTTCAAATTTCTTAATTATGTGTAAAAATAAAGACTGCACATATTTATGCCATATCAACAAGGCTACTATTAAATTCATTTAGAGAGAGGCAAAATGTACTCAAAGGGCAAAATTGTCTACTTGTCCTATTTTTCTGATTTATTTGGCAAAAAGGTGCAAATGAAACAAGTTAACGCAAGGAAAAATATTAATAAAGAGAAAAAGAGGACACTAAATTAAAATTTTGTTTGAAATTGCGATACAAATATAACACATTTACGTTTCTCATATAAATGAAAACCCCATGACGATAAGTTGTGAGTGCTATAAAAAATTTCTCCTTCTTTTACAATCATATCATATGAGCAAATTAAAAGTTATAAACAAGATGTTAGAGTAAGAAATTGCATTGATAAGTCACCTATTTTTGTGTTGTGTATATGGATAAATGTTTGTAATTGCAAAATTTCAAATACACATAATTTTATAAAAATCCAATAGCAATAATAGTAGTAACTAGTTATTTCTTAATATAACCATTTCACGTGATATAAACAATCTCTTTACACTAAATATGAATTTATTATTATTTTCTAGAAAATTTTTAAAATGAAGAATTTTTTTTTTTTACAAATATAAATTTATAAGTCAAATTTTACAGTTAAATTTTCTTTTTTGAAATTGTGATTTGAACACCAAATCGCTATTTTTTTTAAGAAATAAAAAGAAAGAAAAGAAATTGATATATGAAATCATAATTTTAAATGGCATATCAAAGTATTAATTTAAACTCATAATTTCAAATTATAATATGAAATTGAATGTCCAAACTCAGGTAGCAGCTGGCATGACAAAAAGGACATACAAAGTCATTTGACTAAAGATAAGATAATGATATGAAATGAAATGTTTTTTATTATCCTATTTATTTGAGTAAATTTCTTGATGTGTCATCTGATATTTAACCAATTAATTATCAAAGTCTTTCGATTAAAATAAGAATATAAACTATTCCTTTTATCCATCCTATTTAATCAAACTTCCTCAAGTTGAAGCAAAATCAACATTGCGTATGCAGAATAAATAAATTCCAACGCATTAGATTAGTTTTAGAGCATGTGCACTCAATTAAATATTTTTTCCTTCATATTTTTCATATTCTCTAAGCTTATTGTTAAGTAAGGGATATTCATGCTACATCACATTGAATAAACAAATCTGCCAAAATAAAAAATTTGGTGTTTAATTTGGACATTCGAAATGGCAGTAAAGAGCAATCTAGATGATATTTTATTTTCTCTTTTGGTATAATGTTAGACTAAACAAGTTGAGTATGAGAAGCAACAATTTTCTAATTAAAATGATGATTGTAGCTTCCTTGTAAACATGTCTAAGAATCTTTAAAAGTTAAGCACGGATAACTCCTCATCAATATTTGTTAAATTTTATCACAAGAATACAAAATAAGTTGGTCGGCTATATGATTCCTTAATCCGCGTTAGTGTGAATCGACACATACACAAAATATTACAAGGACATCCATAGACCATAAGTAAAAAGATACTTGGCACAAGTTGCATTAATGGATCCTACAAACAGAAATTGACTTAGCAACACATTTGAATCATAAGATGTTATAGGGGGGGTTGGCTCCTTATCATCCACATGAAAGAAGAATCAATTTTGCCATGAAGTCATAATTAATTATAAGTATCAAACATTCATTAAAATAGTACTATCTACTTTGACAATGAAGAAGTATTCATGTCAAGAGGTCAATGTGTTTGTAGGGAAGGAAAATACTCTCTTGAAAAACATTATCATAAAAGCATCAATGTGTGTTGAAAAATGGGAAGGACATAATCAATGTAGAGTGCCTTTTGAAACTTGTTTTCCCTACTGCTATGAAAATCATTTACCTCATTTTTAAGGAACTTGTTTTCTTAGGAAAAAATATTTTCTAAAAATGACCAACCGAACATTGGAAAATGTTCTCCTCCGTACCGAACAGACCCCTGAAAAAACAGCAACTAAAGCTACAAAGAAAATCATCTCAAAAGAGTAGCTAAATAGAAAATCAAACATTGATATCTAATGTTACACACATGTATACTCTTTTCTTCTGTTTCCTTTTGCTAATAAAAAAAAATTCTGACTACAACTT
The DNA here is from genome assembly GCA_032847665.1 of Solanum chilense. Taxonomy (NCBI): domain Eukaryota; kingdom Viridiplantae; phylum Streptophyta; class Magnoliopsida; order Solanales; family Solanaceae; genus Solanum; species Solanum chilense. The sequence continues at coordinate 45,575,428 of CM064968.1, read as the reverse complement.
CAATGGAAGAAGCTGCACTAGCTTTAATATTTGTAGGACTAGATACAGTAAACAACTGTATAACATGTTTCTATGAGTTGATTCCCATCATGAAGGATCAAACAACTATAGAACCTAGGCTACCTCTAATGATGTAGAGGGGCAACAATGTTGAGGCAACAAAAACTGGTATAATCTTGTATATTTTCTTGAAGTTAGAAGAAACTAACTGATGCTGATCTCTTGCGAACTGGTTCTTTAGAGCGAGATCCTTTCAAAGCTTCTGCATATTTCGCCAACTCAGATTTATGAACATTTTCTTGGTCATGGTTATTTCCTTTTTCTTGAGGTGATTCAGCAAGACGCTTTGATATATAGTCAAGTGAGCCCACATCACTATATCTCCTTCTACGTGTCGGATAGTTTCTGCTTTCTCCTTTATTGCTTGTAGAGCCTTGATCAAATGAATGGAAAGCTACAAGTTGTTTGGACGGACCTGGAGATGGTGTTCTTGATCTGCTCTGGGGCCTAATAGCTCCGGTATCTACGACAGACATATCTGAACAGTACCCAGAAGAATAATAAGAGCATCTTGCTGCATTCTCTTCAGTCTTGTGAACCATTTCTGAATGATTATGATGATGGTCCTTTCCCCGTATTATTCTCATAACCTTATGAAAGATTGTGCTTTTGTTTGAAGTGTCAGTCTTATGGGTTGAAGAATTAGCAATAGAAGTACCATCAAACTCACCCGAATTCATAAGATAGGGTTCTTGGGAGGATAACTGGCCAGAATCAAGATCCAAAACATTGATTCCCCTGTCCCCTTGGTCTTCTTTAGCTGCATATTCAACAATTAGTTGCTTGGCTTTCTTCCTAGATTCGGGGCTTAACGTTTTACTGAGATCCCTTGCAGTTGTTTCTCCTGGAGCAGGCTGATGGTTCCTCAGCTCATACCGCAAGCAAGCATTTATCCATCTAAGATAGGCTACTTGTTCAACATAGCTGTAGTGACCTTCTTGAATTTGATCAATTTTCTTTACTAAATCTTCATTTTGCTTTCTCAGCTGTAGACTTTCTTCTTTCAGTGCTTCTGCCTGTGTTAGAACAAAGGTCAACAAAAAAACACGAAATAAACAAAGTTGATGAATAAAAGACTTACTGCATTATCTTCCATAGCAGAAATGGCAATCAGCTGAACATATTCCAGTTTATCACCAACTGTCGAGTTTTCTGCTCTTAAGCTTTGGTTAGATTTCCTCAACTCATCAGCCTCGATTTCCAAGTCCTTCAGCTTTTGGAGCTCCAACTGAACATTTGATTCAGCTTGAACGGGATTCTTCTCCTTGTTCTCCAGCTTCAAAACTCTTTCTTTAAAGGATAAAATCTGTTCCTTATTATGACCAGCTCCCAACCTGAGCTTCTTTTCCAGCTGCTTTATTTTCAATTTCGCAGCTTCAAGGTCTGAGGCTACCTTCGCATATTCAGCCACTTGAGCCTCTAATTTCATATTCTTTGCTTTCAAAGTCTCGATCTTTAGACCCAAATGCTTGGACTCCAGATTATGTATCTTCATTCGATTTTGAAGCTCCATATTGGCCTTTTCTTGCTCCTTGCAGCCATAATACTCGAGCAGTTGGATCTGACGATTCCTATCCCTTTCTGTAAGAGTTTTAACAATATTCTTCAGGTTCTTAATCTCTTGTTCAAGGACATCCCTTCCGACAATTTTGTATTCCTTGGGTGAATCTGCACCCTGTAGCGGTGAAAAACTATCCTTTGGAGGCGAACCAAATTCCTTTTCAAGTTCATTGATCTCCGGCAGAAAAAGCCCATCTTTGTCTCCACCAGACCTACAATTTGTAGAAGGACTACTTATAGAACTCCCAATAATGATTTTAGGTATGGGGACATCCTCCTGCAATAGAAAAGAAGTAATTAGCTCACAAGCAGAACAATCGCTCAACAATCTGTTTATAGGAAAGCACTCAAGATAACTTCAATTCACAACTATGTGCTTATTTTTCTGAGTTTTCCAAAAGTAAGCTATATTAAGCACATCTAAAACAGAATTAGAACGAAAACAAACAGAAAAATAATCATCCTTATGAGCAATTAAACAATTCAAAGTTACAGAACTTACCATATGTACTGGTTGAAAATCAGATGAAACAGGAATTATGTTGTCATGGCCCATCACAACTAAGACAAATCATAATGATTGAAAATCGTGATCATGCTTGAAACTTACTTATAGGAAACTCTACCAACAACAACATACCCAGTGTAGTAGTCCCATAAAGTGGACTCGGAAGAGGGTAAAGTATGCGCACGCCTTACTTCTGATAGTGAGCTTGTTTCCAAAATACAAAGGAAGCTCTACCAACTACATAACTAATTATTTCCACATTCTCTAATTTAACCCCACCAATCAAAGCAATCTTTTACCAACTAAAAATTATGTATAATCAGAGAGTTGTTCTTTCAATTCTAACAACATCTTAGCTTAATACCTAAAAAATAGTTAAGAAATAAGAACCTAAAACATCAAAATAAGAATCATAGGTCTTATCTAAATGAACTTACAAATTTCCATGGAAACTCGGAAACTGAATTCCCCAAGGCAGGGTTTGTTTGATCATCATTTTGCAGCTCACCTGTTTTAAAATCAAACCAAAGGAAAAGAAAAAAGAGGGAATAAGTCCAAACTTTTTAAAAAAAAAAAGAGAGAAAGAGGAAACAGAGCAACAAAAAGGTGTGATTTTTAGGGTTATGGAGTTGAGGGGTTAACCTGAATTAGGTGAAGAAGAGGAATTAGAGTGTTTGATTCTTTTAGTTCTGAAAAAAGTAAAGAGAATTCCACCAAGTGATATAGCTAACGCAACACCAAATTTCAAGATTACAGGTCTTATATCCCTCTTTTCTCTCACCATTCCTCTGCTAACAATAAATACAAAATTCAATCATCTTATAAATTTCACAGGTTTCCCTCTTCCTCATCAGCCATTGCGGACGGAGTAAGCAAGATCCCTTTGTTAAAGACTTGAATTTTGAATCTTTCTAAAAGGAGAGGGAATTTTCAAATTCGTACTGTACAAGTTTTTTTGGGGCATCTAAGTTTGGAGAATCAAACTTGAATTGAGAAAGAATCAACCCAGAAAACGTAATTTTGATGTGGATTTGTTTGGTTTACAGTCCAGTTTGTGTTTGTCTGACTCAACATACGCAACTGCAAATGGACAACTTTCAATTATTATTATTCTACTCTGTTTTGCTGTTTTTATATATTAGTAGAAGAAACATGTGTAGCCTACCTTAACACCTAAAAAATTCGGTAAAGTGCTAGATACTTCTTTATTTATATTAATACGTCTTAAATTAAAACAAGTTCGATACATTGATGGAAACCTAAATAAATAAAAACGGACATGTGTGGTGTAATATGACAATGAGGCTCTGAAGTAGAACCAACCTGGTCCCGGTTCGTCAATAGTTGTCTTAATATACAAACAAATAAATTGTCTTATGTCAGGTGAAATGCAAGTTGTATTATGACATCCACTTCTTGACCTTTAAGCATTTTATTGACATTCATATAGACTCCAGAGTATATTGTTACTACGTGCCTTATATTTTCATCACAATTTGGCTCTAATCTATATAATTGGAGTTCATGAATAGGGAAGGAGCTCACATGTTTTAATTTAATTCCACAAAATGGATATTTTTCTTCAAAAAAATAATAATTATATATATTTTTTTTTCCAACAACTCTTTAAATTTATTTTTTCATATGACATGATAAAACACAACTTAAATATAATTTAGTATATTCTACACATTTATCACATAAAACTACAACATGCAAAAATAATAATAATTTTTAAAATTACTTACTAAATCAAAATTTGACAAATAAATTGAAATATAATTTGTGAATATTTAGGAGGAAAAGGTGAAATAAGGGAAGGTCATTTGGTGGAATTGTTCATTATTATATGTAGCAATTGTATATGTATGTCAATTCCTCTTGTTTATATAATCGTTTGTTTTAATTTATATAACGTACTTTTGGTTCTTTCAAAAGAAAATGGCTTATTTTTCTTATTTTATATTTATTAATGGGAAGAAATATCAACAAAATGTAAGTACTAATGTTATTTTAATAAAAGCAATTTGGAAAACCTTAGTTTTTCTTATTTCTTAAATTTTCTAACTAATCAAATGATATCATATACATTAGAACCAAGAGTGTTATCATTTCTTAAATTTTGTAATTGATCAAATGATGGCATATATATTAGAAGCAAGAGTGTATTATTTTGATTCAAGAAAGTTTTACAAATATAGCTTTGACTCTATATCAAATGGATAAATTTATGTTTTTTTTTTATTTAATTTGTTCACACATACCGTCAACAATTATAATTTAGAATCATTTTCATTGTATCTATGTTGCTAAATTATTTAGTATACTTATTAAACTAACAAATCTTGTCTTGATTATTCGATTATTCATGAATTTCTCAATCAATTACAACTTGTTGATACTATCTTCATTTGATCTATTTTATTTAATTGTTCATAAATTTTTCTAAATTAAGAAATCATTTATATTTAACTAAACGTATGTCAGAGTTTTGAATACAATAAATCTTATATAGAAACATTATAAAAAAACATACCCGAAGTTTGAGATCCAATCGGAGATAAGATCGGAAACGTCAGTTCTTCTGATTCTGACATTGTCTTATCATAGCCGCCAACGATGAAAAATATGTGAAGAATGTACTATGTTATAACCCTAATAGGTAAAAAATAATCAATTTATAGAAGTCGAGACCTTGTGGTACGCTTATCCAGTACTCAATTTGATAGATGAAACTTGAGTCGTCAATATGGGCTAGGCCCGTTGGACTAGTTTGGCCTAATCCATAATTTGATAGGATTGGATTACGTTTTTTAAACCCATTTAAGATAAAGAATTTTTAGTCCTAAATAAGCCTGCTCACTTGTGGGGCTTGAGAAAAATGGATAGGGTCGGCCCGTGGGCCAAATAAAAACTAATTAAAACATAAAAATAAAACTGAGTATTAAATATAGATTAATTTTCACTAAAGCTGTCAATATGGGTTAGTCCATCCCACCCGGGTTAACCAATACATGCTTTAACATTTTACGGTCAGGGCTAGCCAATTTTTTATATGGGCCAGAAACGGTCGGCCCAACTCATAAGTACGTGGGCTACAGCTTGCCGGGCCAGGCCATCTTTTTAAAAATTATATGTATTTTTTTTATAATTATTAAATTAAATTATAAATTATAATTTAAAAATATTAACATAAATATCAACAAAATAATATTACATGATGTTAATGTTACTACTTGTTAATCAAATCCACAAATAAAATTAACTTTATAATATTTATTAATTTTTTTTTCAAATAAAAGTATAAATATCTAAATAGAAATATTAACCTAATTGTTTTGAGTTTAAACTTTCTTTAATTTTAAATTTTAATATTATATTAAATTATATTTTTAAATAAATTTTTGTTGGCCCATGGACCTGCCCTAGCAATATTTCTCAAGTCTCACAAATCAACATGCTTATATAGTTAGACCGGGTTAAAAAGTCTTTTTCTTAAATGAACTCCAAAAATCTTAGGCACACCCTATTAAGTCCCGGCTTAGGCTAGGTCGACCCAACGGTTCTAACCCATATTGACGGCTCTAATTTTCACAGTTAACAACATAAAAATCATATTTGTATGTTATAACTATAGTATGCATAATTGCCCTCTATAGCAAATTTTATGTTTGCCATGAAGCTTTTGAGTTATATAATTTGCTAGAAACACCCAATTTTTTTATAAATTTGTTTAGTTTTGTATAAATTCGTTTGTACATTGTACTTTGTATAATAAGATCTGTATTATATATTTATAAGTGTATAGGATGAAAATATATTTATTTGTATTTGCATATGCATATTTCTCTCGCTTTGTACAAATACAAACACATTATACTGAAATGTATAAAATGACTAATAGTATACCGAATCAAATGGTTAAAAAGGGGATGTTTGCTGCAAATTGCAATAACAATAAACTATGGCTATAATATTTAATTTGAATTAATAGTTTGTTATTTCATACAATTTTTCCTTAAAAATAACAAGAGTCTTAATTCAAAATTTGTTTAAAGTTTAAAATATTTCAATTTAAATACAAATTATATTTAAAAAATATGTACTACATAAAATAAAAATTCCTTAAACTTTCTAGGGAATCACTACATAAGCCGCTGCCTATTTAATATTGTCATAGTTTTTATTTTTTATGACCATTGAAAAATAATTAGGTTAATAAATTTTATTTAGTTGTTTATATTTTTACTTGAAATCAAACTTAATAAATATTATAAAGATAATTTGATTTATGAATTTGATTAACAAGTAGTTACACTAATACCATGTAATATTGTCTTGTCAATATTTATAAGTAATATTTTAAATTATAATTTAATTCAAAAAAATATACTTTTAAGAAAAGAGTATTGTTGGCCCTGCAAAGTCCATAGTCCACGTACTTGTGAACTGGGTCGACCATTTTTAGCCCACATAGAAAATGGGCTAACCCATCAAATTTTAAAACATGTATGAATTAGCTCGAATGAAATGGATCTATCCATTTTAACAGTGAAACTACTTTTCATTAAATATTAGTTATAGGTTATACATTTATTGCGCCACATATAATGATATTATATTAAAATAAAGAGAAAAATGACAATCATATGAATATAACTAGAGATTTATAGTTATAATTAGGATATTTACAAGTCACAGTTGTTATAAGTATTTATAGATTTCTTTCCATTATGAATGTCACCATTAAACCTTCAAAATTGAAATCTCAAACTAACACAATAATTTGAAATTTGTATCTATATAATCATTTTCAAAGTCATGTATCTGTAATAAATTTCAATTTGTTTTGTCTTCCGAAACCGTTAAGGTAAAACTCTATTGATTTATTAAAGGAAAATGGTTTACAAAGGGACAATGGATGCATTAACATTTTGTTTGGTTCATTGTTACCCATTGTTTCATAATGTATTGTATTGTATTGTACTCTATTGTACTGTGTTGTATGGTCGATACAATATTTGATTAGATTGTATTGTTTGTTGTTGTTTAGTAACATTTTAATTGTTTGGTTTGATTGTATCGTACTGTATTGTAATTTATAAATTTACTTAAATATTCTTAATTATTATAGAGTAGGAGGTTTGACTATGTTTAAATAATTAAGGTAAAGAGTAAAATAGTATTTTGAAATATCATGTAAAGATATAATTGGAAAAAGAAATTAAGTAACAACGGGAACACACCAAATTGGTTGTTCCATAAAATAGGATTTTTTATTGTTACGTAACAACGAAATTAAACAATAAAGTACAATACATTTCAAGATCAAGACAAAATTGTAGATATAATAACAATACAATACAATATAATAGATAACAATGACCCAAACACAGTATAAAGAAAGGTTTCGGCAGTGGTAAAGCTTTGTTGACAATCATCACTAGAATTCTTTTAACCCAATATGAGAGAACATGCAGATAGAAGCCCGTGAAATGAAAGAAGCCCAATTAGGAGGGGGCAAGAAGGAAACTTGTAGTTCTACTCGTATCCTATAATTTCTTGTTAGGTTAATCATTTATATTATATATATATATTTGTTATTATATAACGATCGAAAATAATATAATCTATCGATTTTAACAGTAAACAAACAATAGAGATCCGCAGAAAGCATATAGCGTGACCAATTAAAGTACAATTCATTTCGTGAAACACGTTATAACAATTACTATTAAACTTAAAATACTTTTTGAAGTAGTTGAGATTGTGGCTCTAATTATTTAAGCCACCATCAAAGGTATATGTTCTTAATTAATTTGTCCTCCCAAGACCATAACATGAGGTGTTTCACTATTATCTTCTTCTTTTCAACTATAGTAGCCGTGGGATTGGCCTCTGATGAGGGTATAATTAGCCAAGTAGTAGAAATTCACCGTCTAAGGCCACAAACTGGTTCTGCTGGTTATGCAGTCCCACAATTGGACTGTCTTAGCTGGCGCCTCGCTGTTGAAACTAACAACGTCAGAGACTGGAAACTGGTACCTAACGAGTGTTCAAACTATGTAGGTCATTACATGCTTGGCAAACAATATCGACGTGACTGTGAGGCCGTTGCTGATGCGGCAATTGAGTATGCCAAAGCCCTCAACCTTAGCGGAGATGGAAAGGACGTTTGGGTGTTTGATGTTGATGAGACTACTCTCTCAAATCTTCCTTACTACGCTAGATCTGACGTTGCCTTTGGGTAACAACCTGCTTTTTCTTCCTTGCATCAAAATTAACCTCAGCTCAAATTACACGACTTAGTTTTTTTTAAAAAAAAAAATTCAGTCTAAAAAAGAATAACACATTTTTAACTATTTAACATTCAGGGCAAAAGCGTTCAACAGTACGAGGTTTAATGCGTGGGTGATGGAGGGAACAGCACCAGCAATTCCAGCAACACTTCGTTTATATAAGACGGTGTTGTCTCTTGGGATCAAACCGGTTATCCTAACAGGAACTCCAGAGTTTACAAGAGAAGGAAGGGTTACGAATCTAAAGAAAGCGGGTTACACTTCTTGGTTAAAGCTCATACTAAAGTAAATATTCATTCTGTTTCAATTTATGCGACTCAATTTCTTATTTAGTTAGTACAAAAAATAATTGACTCATTTTTATATTAAGGAGTAACATTTTGATTATAAAATATCTATTTTATTCTTAATGAAATGATTTACAGACACACATTTCTATCATTCATTTTGTATCACAAATTTTAAAAAAATGAGACGGATGGAGTTTTTATTTCGTTACTCCCAACAAGTAGTACTGTTATTCTTCTGTCTTTTAGAATATTGAAAATAATTAGATTTGGTTCGAATGCAGGGGAGAAAATGATTCACCAAAATCAGTGGTGTATAAATCGAACAAGAGAACAGAGCTGGTGATTGCTGGATATAGAATTGTTGGCAACACTGGAGATCAATGGAGTGACTTGATCGGAGAAAACGCTGGAGCTCGTACTTTCAAAGTCCCTGACCCTATGTACTACATTGGTTGATTTGCTTACAAAATTTTCAAGGGTGAATTAATAAAATTATATTTTTATTTATGATTTCTTTAGTATCATGTGCTTATGTAAAGTAATCGACTAATATGAGATAGAAAATTGATTGAGTGATTTTTTTATATGAAATATCAATAGTTAAGTGACTTTTTAAGTGAAATATCAATAATTGAGTGTTTTTTGAATTATAATATAAAATTGAGTTACTTTCTAAATAAACTATTAAAAACGAATGACTTTTTGAGTAAACTATTGAAAGTTGATTGATTAACTGAACTGATATATAAAATACTGAAATCTTTGTATTTGCAAATATGCTCGACAAACTTCAACATCCAAATAATAATATTGTAAGTCACATGTGAAGAGCACGAAATAATTATTTGAGAAAACTTCGAATAAAGTAGACAAGATGATTTAAATTAACTATAGAGTGACGTCGCCTTTATGGACTTAATTTATTGTCTTTTGGTAAAGTGATAAAAGTTTCAAAAATACATTTAAATTATTTGTTTTTATATCAAAATTATTAAAAGTGTAAGTATTATATATGACTTATCACTTTAAGTTTGAGAAACACACATTTATGGTGTGGGTAATATATCTTCTTTTTTATTTGCAAAAACTTTGTCACATCACACATGAATAAAATTTTCAAATAAAATTTTCAACTTTGACAAAAATTAAATAAACTATTAATACTGGTTAAAAATTAAAGACATTAAAGTATTAGTGTCTTAATTTCTTTTTAAAAAATAAAGTTGAAAATTTGATATTATTTTTTTAAAAATAAAATAAAAATTCTACCCTATCACATTTACCGCTGCGCTCCTAGTTTATTTTTATTTTTTAAACATTTTTTTCATTTTGTGTTAGATTTGTATATATATTTTAAGAAAAGAACTTTTTTTTATTTATATACCGAATATAATAAAATTAAAATTTTATTTTTTAAAAGTCCTGCAACAAGTAAAACAATGCTTTTCTAGAAAATAAATATCTAATACAAAAGGAGAAAAATATGAGAGCATTAGAATTATGTGTGGTGATGGGAAGGGGAGGGGAGGGGGAGGGGGAGATTTAGGTAAGAATTTTCTTGAAAATAAAACTTATGAAAGAATTTTAACAAAATAACTAAAAAATTGAGGTAGGAGGAGTACATGAGAGAAAGTGATGGTGGGTAGGAAAATATTTTACATTTTATTTTAGAATTCTTTTTTAGGGAATAGTTATAGTTTAATCTTTTAACTCTAATTAAAGTATTAAAAATTATTAATTTTTTATCAAATAGAAATGTTTTGTCCTTATGGAGTGTAATGTAATAATTTTTATCAAATAAAAGAGAGTGTATATTACGCATACCATGATGAGAGTAGAGTTGTGTTCATGGTTATGGTTAAAAATCAAACGAATCGCAATCCGAACCAAGTCGATAAAATGAAATTCGATATTTAATTTGATTTGGTTAGGTTTGATTTTAAATTTTAAAAACCGATGCTATTTAGTTTGGTTTGATTTTACTAAGAAACAACCACAAAAACAATCAAACCGAATCAAAATACTGCAAGCCTATGAAAATTTTAGCTCAACTATTACAACCCTAAGTGCAAGTCTATCAAAATCCTTTACTTCAATTTATATCTAGTACCCTACCTCACATAAGATATACACACTTTTCTTAATTGAATTATTTTGTTCGTGTGATAATAACTCTAGTTTAATTGAACTCACATTAGATTTCTCTATAGATTGTTCATGTGGTAGGTGTCTATATCTATCGAGATACATGTCTTCAAAAAATTTATTACTTTCAAATCGAAAAAATCAGAACAACTGAACCAAATCGAACCAAAACCGACAATGACCAAATCGGCAGTTATTTATTTCGTTTGATTTGGTTTTAAAATTTTTAAATTTGACTTCGATTAATTTGATTTTAATTTTAGTCAATAACCGATCCAAATCGAACTACGAAAGACCTTAAATAAGAGTATGATAAAACAAACGAAGAGCATTGTTTTTCAAACTAAAAGTAATAATTTAGAAGTGAAACTCAACATAATAGTTTAAATATATTTTTCACCCTCTTTTTCGTAAATGTTAAACAAAATCCGCAAGTTGTTAAAGCAATTATTATGAGGAATGGTTAATTAGAGACTTATAGACTATATAATAAATACATATATGTAAATGGATAGCTAAACGTCAAGATTAAACTAATGATATGGGCTTAGACGTAGATTTTATGGAAACCGATCATCATATTCTACTTTGTAAACGTGCATATCGTAAATGACACAAATTCGTTCATGAAATCAATAGTATAGTATTCGTTATTTAATTTTTAGTTTTAGAAAGTGTTTGACAATTTACTGTTAAAAATAATTTAAAATAATTTTAATAACGTTTTAAAAAAAAATAGAAATTAAAAGTAGATTTTTTGTTACTTTTCATTTTTGACTTAAATATTATTTGAATTCAATCTTTTATTTTTTTACCTTTGTTTCTTATTTAAAAACTTACTTAGATCTATCGTTTAATGGTTAAAATGCTTTCCCACTTGAGTTGCTTCACTTGTCGTTGCCTTATTTTCCAATTATTTCTTATTAGTAATAATTTCCTTGTATACTGCCTTACTTTCCAATTATTTCTTCATAGTAATAATTTCCTCCTATACTCTCGTAGTATTATTGATAAGGAATAATTTGTGAACACGAAATTTTAATGATATTAATGTAGTATACGTGTATATATTAGTATTATTGCTAATGAATAATTTATGAATAAGAAATTTTAATGATATCAATGCGGTGTATATGTATGTATATATATATTGAATATCAGTTAAGCAAAATTATTAGCCTTAATGAATAAGTAGCTTTGCGGCTCTAAATTTTTTTAGAAGGAATGTGTATTTTTTAAATTACTTTAAATTGAGATATGAACATGTAATTATTTTGAGTTTTTTTATTATATTCCTTTTTTTTTATCAGTTTATATATATATATATATATATATATATATATATATATATAACGAATGCACGTACGCCCCGCCCACCTTTATATAAGTTAACGATGCACGTACGTCCCACCTTTATATAAGTTAACGAGTGCACGTGTGCCCCACCTTTATATAAGTTAACGAGTGCACGTGCGCTCCACCTTTACATGTGAATCCGTCCCTGATTAACCGTATCGTTCCTCGATCTTAAAGAAGAATTAGGAGAATCAATATGTTTTAGCTCTTAGAGTTTTCAATTCGATTTTATACCCCTATACTATACGTAGCAAGAGCAATTATTTGAGAATATATTTTGAATACAGTAGGCAAGATGATTGATTAACCAAATAGGAACTCGTCTTTATTTTATTTGTCTTTTGGCTAAAATGCAGAGGCAAAAACCTCGAGATTCGCCGAATATATTTTATTAATGCAATAATTATGAAGACTAATTAGATTAGGAAAATGCCTACCTAGTGGCCAAGATGAGACCAATAATTTAATTTATTAGATGATTTTTGATGTGTATGTTGCAAAACATGCTGATAAAAAAAAACGCCTCTTAAAAACAGTCTAATATTATATTAGATCTTCATAATTAATTATCTTATAAAGTACTTTTAAATACAAGATATTTATTTAAAGATACGTTTTCATCGCTCTTATTGTTATCTATAGATTATCACTATTAACATCTAAATCTTAATAAAATAAATATGATCTTATACTTGTAAAAGAAAGTGTCTTCTTAAGAACTACATTAGTTATTTGTTAGGAGAGATATACAATATATACCATCAAATTAAATAATTATGGTGAAATAATATTATAACGAATGCATTCGTTATAGTAAATCATGCCTTTGAAATATTATGACGAGTACAGAAAGCATAAGAATGTTATGGTTATCATCATATCAGAATACGGAGGTCTGGGAATATATGTAAACAATTGAGTAAAATATTCAACTGTAAAAAGTAAAAAATTTTTAAAACACAACTTGTAATTGTAATTCGTAGGTATAACGACAAAAGTTGAACATGTGACATTATAATTAAATAGGTTAGACGGTTTCTAAATTTTTTCTAATTATTATTATTTTTGTTATCTCTTCTAAGGGGGTTGGTGGAAAGACAGTGGGATGTCAAACCACGCCAGGGACATGGCAATATTTTTATTCCATAAAATTATGATCCGGTATCAGAAACATCATCAGGAAGATATTAATAATATTTTTTTAATCTTATTCTCATTTAAATAAATAAATTTATATTTTTTAAGTAAGAAAATAATAAAAAAATACATCTTTTTCAAGATATTTTTTTTAGAATAAATTAGTAAAAATATATCTTACATTCTAAGGATGAATAATTTTTTTAAAGAACATATCCAATAAAAAACATCATTTATTTTGAAAGAGAGAGTTGAATTTTTTTTTTGTTTACTTCGATGTTGATGTCGTTAGAATAACAATTATGAGAACCATAAGAATATGTGAAATTAGGGTAAGTAAGCGTCATTGCTCTCTCCACTCCAAAACAAATTAATTTTTTTTAAAGCCTAAGATGTATTACTTATTTTCTTCAAAAATTACTCATCTCTTTAGTAAGTATGTTTTTCAAATAGGTCTATAATCAAAAAGAATTCTGGAAGAAGCAAAATAATAATATGAACTTTCGTTAATATCACTAATAAATTTTCTTCACGCCTCAAAAATTTATTTATTTTTAAATTAAAGGGTGTATGAATAAATAAAATACATGTACGTCACCCACAATATATTGACTTGCACGCTACCTGTCCCGGCTTGGAAAGAGGATGATAATTTTGCTTGTTAGTGTTTATAATACTATTACTCATCAATATATCCAGAAGAATACAATATTGATCGAGAGATCAATAGGGATATTTATAATATATTTATAGGATAAGATAACTTAATTTGATAACATAGAATGTAATTTAGAAAATTTATTGTTAAATAAAATTCTAATTTAAAAAACTTATCGTTAAAGAAAATGTTTTGACAGACTAGAGATGAGAAATGGAAATCCTTCCAGCCAATCATGACCCTTTTTAATGTACAAGCTAAGTTATGAAGAATGATTTTAACAAATCCTCATAGAGAAACATGCCTATCCGGTCAAATCATATCATAATTCATGTCGTTAAACACGTGATTGACATCGTTCTCTGAAATTAGATTTTAAAGTCTATCTCACCCCTAGGGCGTAGACAAATTTAATTTTGAGAGCTTCAATTTTGGGTGATCATGAGTCATGTTGTGAAATGATGTAAAATGTGTAATTATCCCGTCTTAAAGCTTAAACTATTAAAAAAAAAAAATTTTAATTAGTTAATTATACTCTCAGCAAGCCGCTTACATAGCTTTCGTGAGGTAGTTGAGATTGAGGATCTTATAAAGGGCACCATATCCAAGCAATATAATCTCAACATCCTCTTTCTTCTCTTCAATCAAAATGAGGTGTTCCACAATTCTCTTGTTTTTTTCATCTATAGTAGCCGTGGCATTGGCCTCTGATGAGGGTATAATTAGCCAAGTAGTAGAAATTCACCGTCTAAGGCCACAAACTGGTTCTGCTGGTTATACCGTCCCACAATTGCACTGTCTTAGCTGGCGCCTCGCCGTGGAGACGAACAACCTTCAAAACTGGAGATTGGTACCTAAAGAGTGTGAAAACTATGTAGGTCATTACATGTTAGGCAAACAATATCGACGTGACTGTGAGTATGTAGCCAAACAGGCTATTGAATATGCCAAAGCCCTTAAACTTGGCGGAGATGGAAAGGACGTTTGGGTATTTGATATTGATGAAACTACTCTCTCAAATCTTCCTTACTACGCTCGATCCGACGTTGCTTTTGGGTAAAAAAAAAAAAAAACATTACTATATTTTTTTTTTTACGTGTATGTCCGCTTATTACGTTTTCTAGTAGGTACATAGCATGATAAATTTTCATAAATAGCGCTATTACCATCCTTTTTTTCAAGATTTTGTTTTAATTCAAAACATATAGTAGCATTTTGATTTCAAACTAAAATAGCATAGATAAAGTGTCTACGTTATATTTTGATGTAATTTTATGCAGGGCTATAGCATTCAACAACACAAAGTTTAATGCGTGGATAGCTGAGGGAAAAGCGCCAGCCATTCCATCGATACTGGGTGTATACAAGACTGTGTTGTCTTTGGGGATCAAGCCCGTTTTCATTACAGGGACAAGAGAAAATTTCAAACAAGTTAGGATTGTCAATCTCAAGAAAGTTGGTTATAGCAACTGGGCAGCA
Organism: Solanum chilense; assembly: GCA_032847665.1. Classification (NCBI taxonomy): domain Eukaryota; kingdom Viridiplantae; phylum Streptophyta; class Magnoliopsida; order Solanales; family Solanaceae; genus Solanum; species Solanum chilense. The sequence goes on along the minus strand of CM064968.1, from coordinate 45,559,936 downwards.
CTTATACTAAAGTAAGTAATAGTTTCGTGTATTTTCAGTAATGTTACATATTTTTTTCGTTTTAATTTATGTCTAGGTTATTTGACTGGATGATCGATAACTTTACAGGGGAGAAAATGATTCGGGATCAGCAGTGCAATTTAAATCAAGCAAGAGAACGGAATTAGTTAAAGCTGGATATAGAATTGTTGGTAATATTGGAGATCAATGGACTGATTTAATCGGAGAAAATGTTGGAGCTCGTACATTTAAAGTCCCTGACCCTATGTATTACATTAGTTGATTCTAAGCAAATTTTAATCATCAACAAAGGGGGATAGCTTTTTTATTTCATGTTTTTATGTATTTCGAATTTTCCTATTCATCACCCTCACTTTGCTATAATAACGACTTGCTTCAACATTTTAATTGTTTTCTTCTTGCTAATTTTGTTATTAAAAGAAGCACATCTCTATTAAAATTTAATTTCTCAATGTAGCATAGACTCTGGAGGAGTAGATCACCACACGATGTTAATTAATTAAATTGCGCAACTTAAACAAAGTGCAATAATGGAACAAGGAGAAATTACATTTTTTTTCTCTTATAAAAATAAACAAACCATACCTAACCATTATAGAAATTGGAGTCCGGAGCCTGAAGGGTACAAAATATTAACAAAAATTTTAAAATGGTATATAAAATTTTATATTAACTAAAACGGTAAAATCGCTGCACCAACAGCGACTTACCCCACCAGAAAAAGCAAAATCGCTGCGATTTTGCAAAATCTGACTTTTTCTTTTTTAAAAAATGAAATCGCTGCCTAAGCAACGATTTATAGAAAAAAAATAGGAAATCGCTGCTCCCAGCAGCGATTTCCATTAATTTTTTTAATTTTTTTTTTTGAAATCGCTGTTGGGGCAACGATTTCTTTTTTTTTTAATTTTTTTTTCTTTTTTGAAATCGCTGTTGGGGCAGCAATTTCCTATTTTTTTTAAAAAAAAAAATTCTATAAATCGCTGCTTAAGCAGCGATTTCATTTTTTTAAAAAGAAAAAAATCAGATTTTGCAAAATTGCTGCAGAGGCAGCGATTTTACTTTTTCCGGTGGGGTAAGTCGCTGTTGGTGCAGCGATTTTACCGTTTTGGATAATATAAAATTGTATATACCGTTTTAGAATTTTTGTTAATATTTTGTACCCTTTAAGCTCCGAACTCATTCCTTTGTGCGATGGAGATAGGTTTAGATGTTGAAAGGTTTTCATCAAATAATATGATTTTTCGTACATTTCTTCGTTTCAAAATATTATTGTCCTTTTGACTAACTTTTTTCTTCTTATTATTTTACCTTTTAATTGTAATTGCTCATTTTTTTGAAGATTACATACACTTTAAATATACTATATAAATAGAGAGATTAATAAAAATAGATTATATCTGAAAATATTAATAAATATAAAAATATCATTACTCTTAATTAATATTTCTTTAAAGATATGTAAATAAAAGATACAGATATTTTGAGACATAGCTAGTAGTATATGTCAAGTACACCAATAGCTATCACAATTAATTTAGCTTTTGATAATAGATATTTAAAAGTAAATTTTGTCATTCGAACATCCTTTTCAAAGGGATAGCCCAAATCTCAATAGTTGAGTGGTCTTACCGATTGACCATAATGCAACTTTAAACTTTTAAAGTTACAATGTCAATAATTCAATTCTTTTAAAATTTCAAACTTTAAATGTATAATTAATCCAGAGTTTAGCTATCAAGTGATAATGTCGGTATAACTTAATATATAATTAATGAGTACTAGACCCTATGAGTATGTGTGCAATAATTCTAAACCCATATTATATTCTATTTTTTTTTCTCTAATAAAAGCCATAGAAAAAAACGAATTGTGATGGGGGACTCATTATTAGGGGTTTGATAACTATACCTTACATTTTATATTGCAACTAGTACGTGCGTATGAAATACGACTAGTTGCACTATTTAGAAGCAATACAAAAGACAACTAGATAATGGTTATAAGATTTATCGTACAACTGCTTAATCGTTAATCAGAGATTTCAGATTTAAGTTTTGAATATTAGAAAATTTTGATAAAGGCTCTATAAAATTAAAATTTACTCGGCGTTCTAATGCATATTCCAAATATCGAATAAAAAAACAAAAACCAAAATAATAGTGATTACACGTATGTGTTTTGTCAAATTAAATGAAATTATCTCTTGGCCTGATTGGTCCATCTTTAAGTACGCTATATCCTAGCTGAATGCGTGTTTTTTAATACATGCAGTGAAAAGTAAACTAAAAAAAATAATTATTTAAATCAGAGATCAAACTAATTCGACATTATATATATTTTTTTAATTTATTTTTATACATAAAAGTATTTACTTTGATATAATTCATAAATATTTCTTAAACTTTTTCATAATTCTTATCTTTTTACATATTATTTCAAGTCTTGAGACATAAACTTTTAAATGTTCCAATGAAGATTATAGTTCATAGATATTGATAACTTTAATAAAACTCAAATCACTAGTACTGTTAACAAAAGAAAAACTTAATTCAACACTAAGAATGACAATAATGTCCAATATTTGTTCTTTAGTTTTACACTGACTTAAACATTTAAATTACATTACTCAATTTTAGTTTTCTTTAACGTTTAATCATGTAACTAATACTTATTAGGCTTATATAGCATGATTTAGTACTTTTAATCATGATCATTTTCATTATTATTTTTTGTTGAATATATTAGTGTCATCACTCATTTCATATTTGTGTTATTTTCTTAAGAAACTCCATAAATAGTTGTATTTTAGTAGGACTAAAGAAAATTTTGGAGCAAAAACTAGTTATATGTTTGTATGAATAGTTTACCGAAAAACCCTGAAAAAATTTGATAACCCAAGTTTTATAAATTTGATTTGACTTAAAATTTTAAAAATTCAACTTAAATTAATTTGATATTTGAAAAATTCAAACTAATTCGGGTCATGTGTACACCCCTAGTTGGAATGAAAATGTTTTAGGGAAAAAAACGATATTGTTAATTTTATAAATTTCATAATAGTGAGAAGCATTTTCAAAATAGTGTACGTAAAGAGCTGTAAACAAATTAAGAGAAAGTCAGCTATATGATTCACGTTATGAAACACGCTGAAAACCTTGCAATTGAGAGTTTTATTTAAGCCACTAATATCCCACCTATTATGATCTCAATATCTTCTTAATTTATTCTCTTCTATCTATTTGGTTATATATCAAAAAAAACATGAATAATATGTAGTTTTTCACTATTCTCTTCTTTTTTTCAACTATAGTAACCATGGCACTGCCCTCCAATGTCCCACCACAACTTGACTGTCTTAGCTGGCGCCTCGCCGTGGAGACGAACAACCTCCTAAACAGGAAATTGGTGCCTAAAGAGTGTTCAATGACTTCAATCTAGGTAGGTCACTACATGTTCGGTAAACAATATGGACGTGAGTGTGAGTATGTAGCCAAACAGGCTATTGAGTATGCCAAAGCCCTCAAACTTAACGGAGATGGAAAGGACGTTTGGGTGTTTGATGTTGATGAGACTACTCTCAAATCTTCCTGATGTTGCTTTTGGGTAACAAAAATAAATCATAATTTCTTTTTTACTATGTTCTTTTTATAGGGAAAAAAATTTACAAATATGCCCTCGAACTATCGTAAACTGTATGCAGATACCCTCCGTTTTGGTGTTTCTACCGTTCAAAAACTAGAGCACATATACCCTTTATACTAATGGATATACACGTATCGTAATTTTATCTAACGACCGACAATTATTAAATATCGAATCGATGGATAGATTGTGCAAGTGTCCCTATTTAGTATTCTGTTAGAGTGAAGAGTATATATATAGTTCTAATTTTTGAACAACAGGGGCACAAATTTTCTAAAAATATGACGAATAATATATGTATGCCATTTACAATAGCTCGAGATATATCTGTCATTTTCTCCTTTTCTATATATGCGCAACTAGTCATGATGCCATACGAAATATTGTATATAGGGCTATAGCGTTGAATAGTACAAAGTTTATTGAGTGGCTTGCTGAGGGAAAATTGCCAGTCATTCCTTCCATACTGGGAGTATACAAGACCCTGTTATCTCTTAGGATCAAGCCCGTTTTAAATAAAGGGGCTCCAGAGAATTTTAGACAATCAAGGATTGGTAATCTCAAGAAAGCTGGTTATAGTAACTGGCTAAAGCTCGTATTAAGGTAATTAATCGATACTTCTACTTGCATCTTATTTTACATGACACTATTTAAGTATATGTTTTAAATATTTATATAGATATACAGTAATACTTTTGATATAATCGCGATGATCGTAGGGATGGAAATGATTCGAGATCAGCAGTAGAGTATAAATCGATTAAGAGAACGGAGTTGGTTAAAGCTGGATATAGAATTGTTGGTAATATTGGAGATCAATGGACAGATTTGATCGGAGAAAACGTTGGAGCTCGTACTTTCCTAACCCTATGTACTACGTTGGTTAATTCTAAGAAATTTTAATTAAGCATGCTAATTGCTAATAATTACCTAAGGGAGTGAGTAACTTTTTAATTTTGTCACATGTGAGATATGATTATAAGCTCACTGTTCCAGTATCATTTATCATGTATTTGACATTTCCTTTTTCCTTTTCCCACTCCCTTTATCATTACAAAGAATTGCTACAATTTTCTTTTATCTCAATTGGCAATTACATTCCTTTTTGTCTTCAAATAATGAAATGTTTTAGTTTTGTAGCTTCACAAAAATAATTTTTAGCGGTAATAGATTTGTATATTTAATGAAGAATATAAAAATATTTATCGATGTTAGTTAATTGTCAATAGATTCAATGTCATTATAAGCTTTAAAAATATTTACACATACTACTAATTGCTACTAAAAATATATATTTATTGTAAATAACTAGGTGGTTATATACAATTAACATGACAAGTCTAACAAATATTTACTAGTATATGATTAGTAAAAGATAAATTGGAATTGGGAACAATTTTTTTAATGTAATTTTCATATAAATTTGAAGCAAAAGAATTTAAAGAAAACTAATATAAAAATGAGAAATTTCTATGTAATAAAATATTATAATTATTAAAAATATTGATGACTTACATGTTCAAATTGTAATTAACTCCAAAAAAATCAATCAAACAGGAATAAGGAAGAAAATGAAATCTGAATCAGTATTAACTTTTTTTTTTTTTTTTGTATCTATGTAATTTTGTCAAATAAAAATCAAGAAAGGAAAAAGAAATACATAAAAAGAGAATTTAAAAAGTGATGCTAAAAAAAAAGTAATGGAATGGACCCTCAATAGTGGAGTACATTTCTGACATGTTATGCTTCGCCTACCTTAAATTTTTTTAATCCCAACTTAATTGATCATGTGGATCACACCTGTTACTGCCAAAATATCTTGGTGTATTCCGGACCCAGTTCTAGGGTTTTGAAATGTTCAGTGGTCAATTTGGCTAAATAGTCTCAGCTAATACAATTATCATACTGAATGACGCAAAGTTTATGATTGTAAATCATATATTAATAAATTAGATGATAAATAAAAGTATATTAAAAATATATTAGTAATATATATAATTTTCATCAAGCGATCTAAATATTATAAAATTAATATTGGAAAAACATAAATATATTTAGGAGAAAATCTTCCGATAAACAAGACTTTTAAAGATGGAAAAATGAAAATCCTCCTCGCTAGACCTTTTAAAAAGTATTTCCTCACCCCAGTTTAAAAAATATTGAACTCCTTTCGGTTTTAGTTTATTTTAAAAAGAGCGATTCTCTTTTTTGAAAATGTTTTAATTTCAGTATTTCACGTAATATATTTATGATCACAAAATTAAAGAGAATTTTAACACAATTAACATAACTTTGAATCATGAGATTGAGAAGTCTTTTTTATTTTCTTCAAACGCCGTGACAAGTAAAAGTTGGGTCATTTCTTTTTAAAATGTGGGAGCACAAGCTCTAAGTTACTAAGCAAATGACAAGAAAAAAAAAAGTTTTTAAAGAGAACCACAGAATGCTTATCTTGTCAAATCATAATTCATGTTGTGAAAAACGTGATGACCTAGCTAATTGATTGCTTTTGAGGTAGTTGATGTATTGAGGCTCTTATTTAAGACACCATATCCCAGCAATATGATAACTCAACATCTTCTTTCTTCTCTTTTATTAAAATGAGGTGTTTCACAATTATCTTGTTTTTTTCATCTATAGTAGCCGTGGCATTGGCCTCTGATGAGGGTATAATTAGCCAAGTAGTAGAAATTCACCGTCTAAGGCCACAAACTGGTTCTGCTGGTTATGCAGTCCCACAATTAGATTGTCTTAGTTGGCGCCTCGCCATCGAGACTAACAACCTACAAAACTGGAGATCAGTGCCTAAAGAATGTACAAACTATTTAGGTCACTACATGATGGGCAAACAATATCGCCACGACTGTGAATATGTAGCCAAGCAGGCTATTGAGTACGCCAAAAGCCTCAAACTTAGTGGAGATGGAAAGGACGTTTGGGTATTTGATATTGATGAAACTACGCTCTCAAATTCTCCTTATTACGCTAGATCTGACGTTGCTTTTGGGTATTACTATTTCTTTTGTGCATGTTACGTTTAGTTTTAACAAATACAATACAATTTCATTGTGCATACATTTATGTGCAGGGCTAAACCGTACAACGCTACAAAGTTTGATGCGTGGATAGCTGAGGGAAAAGCGCCAGCAATTCCATCGATACTTAAGGTATACAATACTGTGTTGTCTTTGCGAATCAAGCCAATTTTCATTACAGGAACGAAAGAGAATTTCATACAAGTAAGGATTGTTAATCTCAAGGAAGCTGGTTATACCAACTGGGCAGCGCTCATACTAAAGTAATAAGCAAATTCCATTTCATTATTACCACATATATGTTACTATTTTATTTTATTTTTCGTTTTTATTTGTTTGACCTGACGATGACAGGGGAGCAAATGATACGGGATCAGCAGTGAAATTTAAATCAAGCAAGAGAACAGCGTTGGTGAAGGCTGGATATAGAATTATTGGTAATATTGGAGATCAATGGAGTGATTTGATAGGAGAAAATGTTGGAGCTCGTACTTTTAAAGTCCCTGATCCTATGTACTACATAGGTTGACTCTAACCAAATTATATATATATACCGACTTGCTTCAATATTTTAATTATGTTCCTTTTTATAAAAATTAAAAGACGTACATCTCTACTTTTTCTCACTTCAGTTTAGATTCCAGATGAGACATTAATTAAATTGAGCAACTTATATCAAAGAAGTAGGTCGACTTAACAATATTGGAGCCTAAAACAAAACTTAAAAGAGGGACGTCAAAATATATATATACATAAAATTGGTCGGATTTGCCGTGAGGGGCAACAGGATGCATAGCCAATGTCTTGATGGACGTCCACAATTTTTTTTTGCATTTTCGACGATAGAATCCAGATCATCCAAAAATTGTTTGCTATAGCACACGAAAATCGTCAAAATAGGGGGTATACGCGCTTCGGGCCTCGTTTGACCTTGAAAATGGGTCATACTGGTCGCAAGGGCCAACCGGCTACATATCCAAGGTCTTGAAGGACGTCCACAAAAAATTATGACATTTTTTACGCCTGAATCTAGATCACCCAAAAAATGATTTTCTATAGCACACGAAAATCGTCTAAATGGGGGTATGCGCGCTACAAGGCTCATTTGACCTTGAAAATGGGTCATACAAGCTGTGAAGGCCAACCGGATGCATAGCCAAGGTCTTGAAAGACGTCCACAAAAAACTTTGACATTTTTTAGTCGGTTTCCGGATCACCCAAAAAATGGGGGTATGTGCGCTTCAGGACTTGTTTGACCTAGAAAATAGGTCGGACTGGCCGTGAGAGACAACCATATGCATATCTAAGCTCTTGCCGGACGTCCACAAAAGTTTTTGGCATTTTTGACGTCGGATTTTGGATCACCCAAAAAATGGTTTGCTATAGCATACAAAAATCATTGAAATGGAGGGAATGTGCACTTCGGGACTTGTTTGACCTTGAAAATGGGTCGGACTGGCCGTGAAGGACAACCGGATGCATAGCCAAAAATTTACTGCCTTTTTTACGTAGAAATCTGGATCACCCAAAAAATTATTTGTTATAGCACACGAGAATCGTTGAAATAGGGGGTATACGCTCTTCGGGGCTCGTTTGACCTTTAAAATGGGTCATACTGGCGGTGAGGGCAAATAAGCACTATATCCAAGTTCTTGACGGATGTCCACAAAAAAATATGGCATTTTTGACTCTGAAATCCGGATCACCCAAAAAAAAATTCTATAGCACACGAAAAATGTCTAAATGGGGGTATACGCTTTTTGGGGCTCGTTTGACCTTAAAAATTGGTCGGACTGGCCGAGAGGTACAACCGGATGCATATCCAAGGTCTTGACGAACGTATATAAAATTTTTTGGCATTTTTGATGTCCGAATCCGGATCACCCAAAATGATTTGTTATAGTACATGAAAATCGTCGAAATGGTGGGTATGCACTCTTCGAGGCTTGTTTGACCTTGAAAATGGGTCGGACTAGCCGTGATGGCCAACCGGATGCATAGACAAGGTCTTCACAAACGTCCACAAATTTTTGGTACTTTTGACGTCGGAATTCGGATCACCCAAAAAATTGTTTGCTATAGCACACGAAATCGTCTAAATGGGGGGGGGGGTATGCGCGCTTCGCGGGTCGTTTGAACTTGAAAATGGGTTGGAATTTCCACGAGGGCCAACTGGATGCATATCCAAGGTCTTGACGGACGCCCACAAAAAAATTTGGAACTTATGATGATAGAATTCGGGTCACCAAAAAATTTGAATTAATAATTAATTTATATATTCTTAAGATTGAATAAATAATTCTTGTAATAGTTCTCAATTTTCTAAAAATATTAATAAATAAAAATAATTTAAATAAATTCAATTTTTTGAATTTTTTGTTTTTGTTAATGGGAGTTAAAAATGGAGATATTATTATTGTACTTTTTTTTTTTTTGTGTGTGTTCTTCAATTCCTTCCTCCATTTTCGCCCAATTTCTCTATTTTTGGCGCAATAACTATCTAATAAAATACTCCTTCCTCAAATTTCCTCACATCTCCTTGCAAATTCCCCAAACCCCAAATTCTAGGGTTTCCATATTACTTCTCTCTGTAATCCAAATCGTTATCCGGCTTTGTCCCCTCTGATCACATACCTTTAGGTTTGGATTTCTGAAATTTGGGGTGAATTTTGATCAGAATTCGAAGGAACAAGAGAAAAAAATGAGCTTTCAAGATCTAGAATCGGGTCGATCAGTGGGTCCACGTCGGGGCTTTATGAACGGGAAGCAAGACACTACCCAAGCGGTGGCCTCAGGAATTTTCCAGATCAACACCGCCGTCTCCACATTTCAGAGGCTGGTTAACACCCTAGGTACACCTAAGGACACCCCTGAGCTACGCGACAAGCTGTGAGTTATTCCGATATTTTGTTAATTTTTTAATATTTATTCCATAATTTTGATAGTTTAAGAATTCTTTGCAATCTGTACGTGAACAAAGCTAGAACTGATGCTTATGCCGTTGTTGACATTCAGCTGGTTCTTGTGGTTTAAAAACGGAGCATTGTCACGTCTAATGGGAGTTTTTTTTATACAAAAGCTTGGCATTAATGTGTTTCAGTTGTGATCAGATTAGTTAAAATGATACATTTTTACAGCTACTATGCTGGTGCTTTAGCCTCCATCGGCTAATTTGGGAACTTGCGTGTTATAGGATGAGTTTATTTATCAGCTTCAGCAGAGAGGCAGCAGTATGCTTGACAACATATAGTCTAAAATTGCTTATATGCATGCCAAATGGCAGTTTATACGAAAATCTTACAAAGTAATATCTTGTATGCTTGGGAAATAGACATCCTGGAGGGAGATATTTAGAAGGAGAAGCGTAAAGAACAAACCTGGGAACCATTATAAACGAGAATGATGAACTTACTGTAAATAGAAGTGATGGATCACCTATCTTAGGTTTTCGTCAAAAAAAAACAATTTGCAACTGCAGGATATACTTTTGATGATGAATGATAAAGCGTGTTTCCTGGTTTACGACTCTAAGAAGATAGTATAAAAAGAAGTTTTGAGTTGAAATGCATAGGCCCTATAGAGACTTGCATATGTACGTGAAACATAAAAAGCATGAAGGGTTCATGTTACTCCAAAAGTGGCACATGTGCTTCATTGAAGTAAAGCGTACAAGTTGAGTAATAGTTCTAAGCAGCAATAATGAATTTCCCTTGGTAATAATAACAATGTAGTTACGTTTGTCTCTACAAAATCCCTTTACCATAGTATATTTATGATATTATTTTTTAATGAAAATGTAGAGAGTTTGTTAGTAAAGTACCAAGAATTAACCAAAAAAAGTACATCAGAAAGAGGAACATCCTCCTAAATATTGAAGTAGTACAAGAGATCTATAGTGAATCAGAATCAGATACAGGAGCTTTCCTACACCATAGGTACAGTTTTTTAAACACCTAGATTTAACCTGTTCTATGTTGTTTCTCTTGTCGTTAGAACATATATTGTTCTTCTCCATCCCAGTAAACCAGAAAATGCAAGAAGGGATAGCAATCCAGTAGTGCATGTTATCCTTCGATGTAAACTGTTCATACCAGCTGCATAGGGCAAGTTTTGTGCATCATGGCATGACACAGTGAACACCAAGTATGGGTAAGTAACATAGTCCAGACTGTCTACTAAAAGCACTGTGCTGCTATTATTAGCCGATATGAATAATTGTCTCATGCTTGCATATGTGTGTGGTGATAGTTTCTGTTCTAGTAGTCTCTTTTCAGAATATGATTTAGATAGTTGGTGAATAGGTGGGATAGCCCTGCGAGGTTTACCTATCAAATGCTTTTAGCTTGAACAGGGTGAATGTACCTCAAACTTTTCCCAGGTTGAATAGAAGACTAAGATATGGGTTGGTAACAAGGAAAAAGAAGCAGTGGTGGGTTAAGGCAATGTATTGATCTTTAGGGAGTTGACATTATTTGTTCAATAATATCTTAAGAAGATAATTAATACAAGTTTTGCTGTCCGATGTTTGTCAACCCAACTTACTGATGCATCAACTATTATAGTGTGTTGATGAACTGAAAGGTGGCAACTTCTAATTCGTATTGGGTATCATTAGATTAAAAGAATTTCAAACATGTTTGGTACTTGTGCTGATTTTCTTAACTGCAGGCACAAGACAAGGCTACATATTGGGCAATTAGTGAAAGATACTTCCACAAAACTTAAGCAAGCGAGTGAAACAGATCATCGAGTTGAAGTCAGTGTAAGATTCAAAAAGTTCTCTCCTCATTACTTTGTGTTTGTCTTGTGGGACTGCACTTTGAATATGTATGTGTGAAATATGTATTCATCTTCTCTCATCATGAATTAACCATATTCTAAAACACTCACCACCCTTGTGTCTTTCTTGCACTTCTTACATCACATTCTCTCTTTTGCCTATAACTGTAAATTCGTTCTTTTGTTCTCAGGCTAGCAAGAAAATTACAGATGCTAAACTTGCTAAAGACTTTCAAGCTGTATTGAAGGAGTTTCAAAAAGCTCAACGGCTTGCAGCTGAGAGGGAAACAGCATATACACCTTTTATTCCCCAAGCAGTTCTTCCTTCTAGGTAAGTGAGGGTATTATACTTCAATGGAATTTAAATGTAGTCAAATTTGAAATGTGAAGAAGTACATCAAAAGAATCTTATATCTCAATAATGATCTTGCTGTTTGACATTCTCAAATAAAATTCTGTTCCTTCATTTTTTCTTTTGTCACCTCTCATTTTTAGTTCATCTTCTTTTGGTGAACAGTTACACAGACGGTGAGGTAGATGTCAGTTCAGATAAAGGTCAAGAACAGCGAGCTCTCCTTGTGGAATCTAGAAGGTAAAATAACCTAATAATAGAACTCTTTTATGCATACTCTTAATCATTATTGTTGTTGTGCTGAAGGTTTGATTAATTTCTACAAATTACCAGCAAGATTGTTGTCAATTCTTGATGCACAGGGAAATGAAATTGGCCTTTAAATTTGGATTCAAGGTGACTTATGGTCTACTTCAAATTAGATGGACTGGGGATTGGAATTTTTGGTGATTGACATCTGTACAACATGGTGTAGAGTAGTGTATATTTTCCGAAAGAGCTGTCAAATATGATTGCATCGAACTAAGATTCCTTTGAAACAGTTTTTTTTTTTTTTTAAAACAGACTATACTCTTTTGAAAATGCACTTGGGGCAAAGTTGAGATTAATGTGATGTATTTCAACTATGATACCATTATGTCTTCTTTTATTATAAGTTTTGGCTTGGTAATATTTGGTTTCTATTTTATCTTCCATGTACCTGTGCTGCAGGCAAGAGGTTTTGCTTTTGGACAATGAGATTTCCTTTAATGAAGCAATCATAGAGGAACGAGAACAGGGAATACAAGAAGTACAACAACAAATAGGTGAAGTTAATGAGATCTTCAAGGATCTTGCCGTGCTTGTTCATGAGCAAGGAACCATGATTGGTAAATCACTCTCCTTCTTCATAACATTCAGGTACCAAGGGGAACACATTTTGATGTTTGCAATTGTTTCTCAGATGATATTGGTTCCAACATTGAGAATTCTCATGCTGCAACTGCACAAGGGAGATCACAACTTGCTAAAGCTGCAAAGACCCAAAGATCAAATTCATCTCTGGTAAACCTGACATGTTTCACACTTCTCATTCCTTACCTTGTAAAAGACACCTCTCATCCTTGAGACGAAATTCTGGGTTTTGCATGCAGTAGCATGAAGCCTGGCTGTTACTCCTTCCTTTCTTCCATAAGAATGGCACAATTATTTATTTGGAGCATCAAATAGTTTTTTCTTTTATTATGATTTTTGCAAATAGTTCAGAAGTCTAGTCGACCAAATATAGACCAAAATCTACCATAATTCTACAGTACCATAAATGTATAACAGTATAAGTATGTAGTTTTATCATATAAAAAGTTAAGAAATATATGTCCGAGCTAACACCAATAGTTAATGTCCGCGCTCATATCTTGAACTCCGACATTCTTTTTAGGATGGAGACAGTAGTAGTTGTAGTATTTTTTGGTGCTTTACCTGATAAGGTTTCATGGACTTTTCAGGAATTCAATTGTGAACCACTGGTGGTTAGATGTAGAAAAGGAATGTAATGTACCGGACCATTTAGACAGTGGTCGACTTAGAAATATCATCATTATTTTACTATAACAAGTCAATTGATGTAATTGCTCGAGGTTATTTGATGCATCCGAAAAATGGGGAAGAAGGAATGGTTAGGTTATGTGCTCCAAAGTTGGAGTAGAGGGAGAGGTGCAGTAATTTGAGAACATTTGAAGTACTACTATGAAATTTTTGATATGCAATCATGTAATAACTCTAATTTACATCATCCTCATCTGCGAATTCAAAATTGGTGATTCTGCTTCCCACCCACTTTGTGCGACATCATATTGCTTTTCCACCTTATTTTCCTCAATCTGAGTAATTTTTTTCTGTAGATGATCTCCTGACATATTATACTAATCGCAGACATGCTTACTCCTGGTGATTTTTGGAATCGTGCTCCTTATTGTTATTATAGTACTGGCAGCCTGATTTGAAGATTTTGAGATATAGGAAAGGATCCTAAACTATGTTCAGCAGTTGAGAGATCTTTGTGATGCAAGTTGTTTGAAGTCTCAACCTGGTGTAATATTGTGCTGCCTCAAATCTTTGATCATAGTAAAAATAGAGATACTGTCAAATGAACTGTTTGGGGGGAGGGGGAGTGCAGAGTTTGTGTTTAATATTGTAAATTTGGTGTTTGGGTTGCCGCGTATGTTACTGCCTTGTACTGGCACTATTACAGGTTTGTCAATAAAAATGATTCTTTGAGGCTCTTCGTTTCTACTTGCCATTTGGGCATTTCTATTGTTGATGCTGATAAAACAGTGTTTGATGTTTCATTCTACCTGCCATGTGTTTGGCCCTAAAATATGAGAAATATATATCTTTTTAGAAAAATATGATTTATACCCATAAGTTTTAAAAACTATCAAAACTAACTATAAGTTTGTATTATAAGTTAATTGGATGTTCATCTCAATAATAACAAATAGTGTCCATGACACTAGAGCAATGTGGTAACTTAGAGCGAGTGCAACAAGCATCATTTCACACATCGTGAAGTAGACGAAACACATGACTTTGTTATCTTGAGCTAATTTTTCATCATTTTCATCAACAATCATATCATTATTTGATATTCAATAATCTTTCATCACTATTTTTGTGTTCACGTAAAAAATTATGTAATATAACGCAAACAATTACTATAGAGGGTGTTTTTGTAAAAGATAAAAGTTTGGGGTAAAATTTTAATTTTCAAAAGATCCCAAATAATGAAATTTGGCCCAAATACTAAAAAAACTAGTATTTAGAAATTTGGGATAATTGCCAAATAGTGACAGATTATATGGACAAACATTATTCATTAAATTTTTTCCCAAATATTATTTGGGAAATCTATGGCCCAAATATTAGAAAAAACTAGTATTTGAGAATTTGGGATATTTACAAAATATATTTATCAAATAATGACAAATTATATGTACAAACATTATTTGTCAAATTTTTTCGCAAATGCTACGGCTGTTTCAAGTCCTCAGTTGCTTAGTCACCAGGATACTGTGCTATCTATGCTATGATAAAACGAAATGAGAAGTGTTGATACAACTATTGACAACAGTTTAGATGGATTGTGCAGGACCATTTTCACAATATAATTCTGTTATTATATTCTATACTATAATTCTCAAATTATAATCTCAGTATAATTATTTCACCAAACCAAACTATGTGTTAAAAATTATTGTAAATCTTTCAAGTGTAGATATATGCAGCTTCAAACGAGTACCTATATATATCATAAAGTGTAGATATTTGCAGCTTCAAACGGTATCTATATATATCATACTTGTGTATTTTGCGGCTCCAGAATTTATTTAACCTAATAATAAATAAATTATTCAACCTAAAAAATAATATTTTTTTTAAAAAAGCAAAAAGATGTGGGGACACGATATTATTCGGGGGTTTTGAACCCGACGTGAATCGAACACGCAACCTTCTGATCTGGAGTCAGACGCGCTACCATTGCGCCACGGATCCCACGTTGTTATTTGATTTACACTAAATACAGTATAGAATGTTTGGTGACATAACAAAAACTAATGTCCACATAATTAATGTAGCTTTATTGCAAATCGTTCACAGAGTATACTAGATATATTGTTATTTTCGTATAATTAACATAAAATTTTTGTCAATCAAAATAAGAAAAAAATCATTAACGCATTAATGGACATAATTAAATACCACATTAAGCTAATACAAAAATTTATATATTATTTTATGTGGAAGAAAACGTGATCTTTAAAAAAAGAAAAATGTGTATTAGCAAATCCGTAATGTGACAAAAAGCTCTTTATGTAAATAAGTACAATTAAAGTAATCATCCGCTTATAATATTAATCGCTGAAGTAACAATTCTTTCACTTCCTATTCATCTCATATATAATCCTTCATTATAATTCTTTCTTTTTTTATCGTTGTTTTCATTATAATTCTTTTACTTCTTAAAGAAGACTAATTTTATATTGCAAAATCACTTGTTCTAGAATTTACCATGTTAATCAGACAACTGATTTGATTTCCAACACCAAAGAAAGTTGGTGATTTAACTAAGGTAAATACTTAATTATATATAGATTACTTGTTACTAGTTGAAAATCATAAAACTTTAAACGTATTTTTAATTAATGATATTGGATATGTCAAAGTGTAATTATGAGAATCATCTAAGTAGATAGTATCTATTTTACTTAAACCTATTTATCGGGAAATACAATTTTGCATGAATGAATCAATAGGTGGATCAGACTCAATTTATTAATTATATTAGATAGATGACGTGTATAATCAATGTCAATATATATCAATAATATTATTAGGTGACATATGAAATCAATATAAATGTGTCACATATTTGGATGAGTCATTATATATTCATTAATAAGTGAACTATGAAGTCCCCTAAAGTAATATACTACTTTAAGTTATTGTATTACCGAAAAGGATGTGCTAATTAGAGCAGCTTTATTGTCAAAGTCATTTCAGCTAAAAACAAGCTTGCTTTCATCAATGATTCTTCTTTTGTGTCATTAGTCACTTCTCAAGAGTTTAAGGCTTCGAGTCGATGTGATGATATGATAATATCATGAATCTTTAGTTCTCTTTTTAAGGATATAAATAAATTTGTGTTTTATTCAAAAACTGTAACAGAAATATAAAAAGAGCTAGACATGAAATTTTGGGCAATGTAATAGAGCACAATTTTATCAACTTCAAAAAGAGCTTAGTGATACAACTCAAGGTGCCATTGATATTACTAGCTATATCATAAAAGTGAAAGAAGATACGGAATTATTGCATCCAACATTTTATTATCATTATTCATGTGCTTGCACTTGTAGAAGTAAGTCTAAAACTGCTAAGTCTCACTAGGACGAGAGACTTAATACTCATGATGAATTCTCTACCTAGTATCGGGTAGGCCTAATCTCCGCTCATTCAAGATGAGAAACAAAAAAAAAATTATACTCAAGAGAATCCTTTTATGATTTCTAATCAGTTTATCTTTAGAAAATTAAGAATGAACTATCTTATTTATAGATTTTTTTTTTATCTGAAAAAAATTTCAGGCACAATTTTAATAAGCAGAATGGAAAATTTTACACTTATTATGTTATTGAAAATTACTACAAGCTAATTATAAATCCTATTAACTCAAGTCTATTTAATCTCTCCCAAATACAAGTAAACCCGTCCAATTTGCCCCAAGGCAATATAGAAAATAAAATTTGAAATTAGGAAGTAGCCCAAAAGGATTTAATTGACATTTTTCTTGGAACAAAGAGGGTTTATTTGAAATAATTGAAAACAATTTGGGTTTTTCTTAGCACATTACAATTTTGCCTCTTCAAAACCTCATATCGCCTCCATAGAAAAGCTTCCGTTAAACCCAGACAGCAACACGAAAAAGAAGAAGAAAGGAGACACATAAAGAGGAAGAATTATGAAGATAGAAGAGGTACAATCAACAATAAAGAATCAGAGAATTGCTACTCATACTCACATTAAAGGCCTTGGTCTTGAGGTAACTTCTTCTTTTACCTTAAACCCCTCTTCGCCTCTGTGTACTTTTTTTGATCTTTTAGTGGAAAATCGGGTCAATTTGTTTTTATTTGGTGTTTTGATTTGTGGGTTTTTGAGTTTTGGTGTTAAAATTTGCATAAAGCTGATATCTTTTGCTGGTTCTACCCAACCCCATTTCGTCTCCGTGTATTGTTTTGACCTTTTAGGAATTTTTTTTTCTGGGTTAACTTGCTTTTATTTGTTGTGTGGGTTATGGTTTTTTTTTTTTTAGTTTTGGTGTTAAATTTGCATAAAAATGATATATTGTTTCTTTAGGAAATTTTTTGGACTCTTTGGGGAGTTTAGTACCGAGGGTGTTTAGACTTTGCTTCCATATTTCACTGAATTTGTTATCTTGTGCTGGTTCTTTAGTTACCAAATACTTTCTTGCATTTGATGTTTAAGTTTCGTGTATATGTGTACTTTTTTGCTAACAAATGGGTGATTGAATGTGACATTTTGTGTTATATGGTAGCCAAATGGGAGACCACTACCATTGGCCGCTGGGTTTGTAGGTCAGGCAGCAGCCAGAGAAGCTGCGGGGCTTGTGGTGGATATGATACGCGAAAAGAAAATGGCTGGGCGGGCTTTACTGCTAGCTGGTCCGCCTGGTACGGGGAAGACAGCTCTTGCTCTTGGTATATCACAAGACCTTGGAAGCAAGGTGCATTCTTTGTACTCTTTGGTTCTTGATTTAAGGCTTCTAATTTATCGTACTTATTATGTTTGAGCTTTATTTACTGCTATTGGAATGGGGATCGGACGGGGTGGAATTCATCTTTAGGATTCAATGATTTAAATAGCCAATTGCAACTAGTTTAGGGTGATTGATTGAACATTGATAATATGTGAGATGTTTGGGTATTTTTCTTAAAATTTTTATTAGGGTTAGCAAATCCAAAATATAGCCTGTGTCATAATTGGTGGCATTGACTCCTATATTGCAGGTTCCATTTTGTCCAATGGTTGGATCCGAAGTGTATTCATCAGAAGTGAAGAAAACTGAGGTCTTAATGGAAAACTTCCGGCGAGCTATTGGTCTCCGTATGAAGGAAAATAAGGAAGTTTATGAAGGAGAGGCAAGTCCATAGTCTTTCTCATTTGTGGTTTCATTTTTGCTGTCATTGACACAATAATTCTGCAATGGTTAATATGTTGTGAAGTTGATCATTTTTTAATTTTCTCTTCTAATGTAGGTGACTGAACTATCTCCAGAAGAGGGTGAGAGTGTGACAGGTGGATATGGTAAAAGCATTAGCCATGTTATAATTGGGTTAAAAACTGTCAAAGGTACCAAACAGTTGAAGCTTGACCCCACGATATATGATGCCATAATTAAAGAGAAGGTAAGTTCTGCAACATATCTGACAGCGAAGTATCAAAACTTTTAATACGTTTAATAAACAGGATACAACAGCCTACACAATGTAGTGGGGTCTGGGAAGGGTAGTGTGTACGCAGACCTTACCCTTACCTTGGTAGGTAGAGAGGTTGTTTCCGAGAGATGCTTGGCTCAAGGATGATGAAAATCTACAATATTTTATATTTCCCTCTTTCTTAACATCCGACGTGTGAAATCTAGATTGACACATATTTATCTTGATTAAATTCATTTAACTTTCATGTCATTCTTATTAATCACGCTCTAAGTAGTCATTGAGGAAATTGCATTTAGTCTTTAATTTACTTCAGTATCGATATCGTATATGCTTATTATGCAAGGGAGCTTATTCTTCTCTGTTGATATCTCCTGCTTCCATTATATATGTGCAGGTAGCTGTTGGTGATGTCATTTACATTGAATCAAACAGTGGAGCAGTTAAAAGAGTGGGCAGGAGTGATGCTTTTGCCACAGAATTTGATCTTGAGGCAGAAGAGTATGTTCCACTTCCTAAAGGAGAGGTTCACAAGAAGAAGGAAATAGTCCAGGTTTGTCTCATTTTTTGATTTGCTATGGTGTGAATAAAGATTACCTTGGAATGTCTACATGTAGCTGTTTTTTGGCTCAAATAGTCAATTTGTTCTATGCTTTGGGTGCTGTAAAGATCATAGTTTGTCTTCTCGAGCTCACGCCTCATGTGAATGTTTGAAGGGTATAAAATTCTGTATATTATTTGGAGTGGTGAGGAAAGAGATTCATTAGCTAGATTTTATGATGACTGGGAATTCAGACTCCCGTAAGTATGTAATTGGAGTGGAAGTATCATAGTTCATGGCATTAACAACTTATAAAATGGTATGTTTAAAGTAGCCAAGTACCTGCTTTTAGCACAAGATCTTTTAGGAGGAAATTAGCTGCCTTATTGTAATATTTATTTAGATTTTACCTGCCATGATTGCTTGCTTGTGAGATTTTGATCATACTAATATGCAATTCCAAGTATCTGCATTTTTGTTCTGGACAAATGATATCATTACTTTAATGGACTTTTGTGAGGGAAACCAGTTGCAAGTAACCTGAAAACAAAGATTTCTGTACTTAATTGCACGTGGTATTGTTTTCTTCCAGGATGTTACATTGCATGATCTTGATGCTGCAAATGCACGGCCACAAGGAGGACAAGATATATTGTCCCTTATGGGTCAAATGATGAAACCTAGGAAAACCGAGATCACTGACAAGTTGCGGCAAGAGATAAACAAGGTACTTCTGATTTATTGGTTCTAGTAGTCCTCTGGATGAATGAGTACAAATTCATGCTGGTTCTAGTGTCTATGAGATTGTGAATTTAGTATTTAGCATGGTGGGTTATATGGTATTATTTCTCTGCAGGTTGTCAACCGTTATGTTGACGAAGGTGTTGCAGAGCTTGTTCCTGGTGTCTTATTTATCGATGAGGTTTGTTCTCATTCAGACAACATTCCGTTTGATAATTCATTTAACACCATTCCCTCCCCTTTGGTAACTAATTGGAGAAAACGTCTTGGGCAGGTTCATATGCTTGATATGGAATGCTTTTCATACTTGAATCGTGCCTTGGAGAGTTCACTGTCTCCAATTGTAATTTTTGCAACTAACAGAGGCATTTGTACTGTCAGGTATGAGTGTTCATGCAAAACCAAGCTTCAAAAGTTCATCAAGTTGGAAAAATTCCATTATATTGATTTCTTTATCTTGGGTTTGGCTGCATTTTTTCGTACATTGATCCATTGCATGTAGAATGAAGTGTTTAGAAATATAGGACAATGTGTCACTTCTCTATATCAAAATATTGTTACATGGGCCATGTAATTGTCGACTTTAAATTGCAAGAACATAAGAAGAATGAAAATCTGAACATAATTACTTGTTAGATTCAGTTGCTAAATACTCCCTCTGTTTCATTTGTTTCTCTTACCCTTTTTCAGTCCGTTTAAAAAATAATGCCTCTTTTCCATTTTGATAACTCTTTAATTTCAACCTCCGACATAGCATGTTTAAGACCAGAAGATTAAAGGGCAGTGATGTGAAAAGCGCAGAAAAGCGCGCTTCAAAGCAAGGCGACCCTTGTGCGCTTTTTTATCTTGAGGCGAGGCGATCTGAAAAAAGCTCTCGCTTCAGATAAAGAAGCGAGAAGCGACCCTAAGGCAAAAGCGCAATAAAGCGCGCTTTTTATAAAAAAAGCGACAATTAGGTTTTTTAAAAAAAAAATTAGGTTTTTTTTTTAAAAAAATAATCTGAAATATAACCTTCTCTCTCCTCACGACTCTTCTTTCATGACTCTTTCCCTTCTTTCTCTCCTCGCGACTCCTCTTTCACAATACTTCTTTCCCTTCTTTCTCTTCTGACGATCTTGACTGAGGCTGCCTCTCTCTTCAACCTCGACCGCGACTGCAAGTAACTTTTTGTTCATCTCATTTTTAGCTAATGTTTATTAGTTCATCTCTATGAGTTTCTTTTCTCCTGAAATATACAATCTTCGCCTGTGCTTCATCTCTTCATCTCTCTGAGTTTCGACTACTCTAGTTTTTTCTTCTTCTTCTCTTCTTTTCTTCATCTCTGCTGCCTGCTCTGTTTCTAATTACTGACTGCTGCCTCCTCTGTTTTTTTTTCAATTCCTTTTTTTTTTTGTGATCAGTCTAGAAGCCTTGTTGAAGAATAGGAGTTTGAATCTTTGTGATTTAATTATGTTTTTGATTTTTTGCTTTATATGTTATGACTTATGAGTATTTTTGCCTATGTAATTTCTTTCAATCTAAGACTATATTACCTCTATTTAGTTATTTAATATTTTTTTATTTTTATACTAAATGTCGCTTTTTTTTAAAAAAGCGCGCGCTTCGCTTCACGCTTCTCGCTTCTGTGAAGCAAGCCCTCGTCGCTTTTTTCCGCTTCTCGCTTCCCAAAACACTGTTAAAGGGTCTTTTGGTACATTCTACATATCTTTAATTTAAGTCACAAGATTCAAAAGTTTTCTTTACTTTCTTAAACTTCTTTGTGAGAATCAAACAAACAAATTGAAAAGGAGGGAGTACATGCTTTTGGCTTTGTAGGCGCCTTAGATGTATGTGCTGCAGATACAGGTGATGTCTGATATTAATCAGTTGTCACTAACAAAATGTATCTCTTTGCAGAGGAACAGATATGGTTAGTCCACATGGCATTCCAGTTGACTTGTTAGATCGGTTGGTGATTGTCAGAACTGAAACTTATGGTCCAGCTGAAATGATACAGGTTCGGGCTAGCTTGTTCAACACTTTATTTGTATGGCTTATTGATTTCGACCTTAGCCGTTGCATTTTCTTAATGGATCTTTCTTTTGAGTGCTTGGCCAGATATTAGCTATACGTGCTCAGGTGGAGGGATTAGAAATAGATGAAGAGAGCCTTGCGTTTCTGGGGGAGATTGGACAACAAGCCTCCTTGAGGTTGCATTTAACTGTTGGATATATATATCTCCGAAATACAATGTCAATTCATTTTAAATTAAAGTAACCGGTGTTCAATCCTTCCCTTTGTTAGGCATGCTGTTCAGCTGCTATCGCCAGCTAGTGTAGTCGCCAAAATGAATGGCCGTGACAAAATCTGCAAGGTACTTGGCTGATCACATTCTTTATCATTTCTCTCTGTGAAAGCTCCGAACTCTATTTACTTATTAGCTATTCACTTTTCAGGCGGATCTAGACGAAGTGAGTTCATTGTACCTGGATGCAAAGTCTTCTGCAAGACTTCTTCAAGAGCAGCAAGATAGATACATCTCATGATAAATTGTACCTATAACATCAATTCTCTAGCTTTATTTTCTACGCTGCTCATATTCAATATGCATTTTGCAAGTCAATTTGTTTCATTCTAAGGTTTTCGTGTCTTCTGCAACTGATGCACTGTAGTTCTCTCATGAGATTGCAATATAACAAGGCTTCTGGGATAGGAGACTCTCCCTTCTATATTTGTATCTTCATCGCTCATCCTGATTCTACTTGTAGAGAGGAGGGGCACAAGTTGTACAAATTAAAACATGTACATTGACGTTTGGTTCCTTACTTCAAGACTAGGCTGAAAGGCAGAGTCTCACCTTTTGGTTCAACCCTTGAACGACACACTGTTAAATAGGTTTCACGACCAATTTATGGATTACATTCTTGGGTTCGAAAAACCCGCGAATGATGCCCTGTTCTTTCTTCTCCTTAGGTACTCGAAACCATGAAGGGTTTCACACCCAAGAATCAGACCAGTGCATAGAGGTTTTAGTAAAATACTTACCTTAGTGTGATGAGTTGAAGCTTAAAACTTTGGGATGCCTTAGTGAGTTGAGGTATTTTGACCAAATATTTTGATCCTTTAATACGCCACTAATGACAACAACGTTACGTGAGTACATTCTTCAATGATTAGAAATTCAAATAGTGAACTATGCATACCTTTTGAGATTTTAAATAATTTCTAATCGCTTTCAACAATAAAAAAACATGCTCAACTTACTCGGAAGAACGGAGTAAGAAAGTATAGGGGGTTTAGTTACGCCAGACCAGTAGGTTTGATAATGATGGTACAGTTTAAAGGCGAAATTATGATTTTAAGTGATTATAATTGGGTTATAAATCTAATATTTACACATTTCATTAAAATATAGTTGTTTGAGCATTTGTGGTTTACAATACGGATTGGTGTGTGGTTCTTCCTATGGAAAAACTTAGCTTGTGGAGTTGCAATATCAGACATCCGAGACATATTATTAAAAATATTCCTTTTTTGTTTTTTGATATCTCTAGTCTATGAAGGAGTCAAGCATATATGCTCTCATAGCTCAGTTGGTTAGAGCACCCGTTTAGTAAGCGGGAGGTCTTGAGTTCGACTCTCAATGAAAGCAAATATGTATGTTTTCCTTTTTTTAGTCCCTTAAAGGGTGTCCAAAATAGATCATTTCGTATATCATTCTATTTGTATATATGCTAATTTTTTTTCCGACTAAGGACACCCTTGACAGTATGTGGCTACGCCACTGTACGTATATGAGTGTAATTTTGGTCATCATTCATCAATTTACGGGCTATGCCATTGACTATCTGTTGTTGGCTAGAACACAAAAAAAAATTTCTTTTGAGCATGTAACTTTGGCAATCAAAGTTATCCGAATATATGCTCTTAACAAATTCAATCCTGGTGTAAGAGATATCACTATGACTTAATCAGTATATAACATTAATCTTCCTTTTGAGGAATTTCAACATTATTTTTATATATACATAAATATGTTTGCTAATTAATCATGTTGCTTTGAAAAACTCCTATATAATAATATTATTTTTTTGATGTATCCGAGGAAAATTCAAACCCTTTGCTTGAGATATTTTAGCCGCCGCCTCGACAGGTCAAAAATCGTACTCCTAAAAATGACTAGTTTAAAACATCAAACCATTAGGGTATTCTAGATTATGTCAATCTCTGACAAATAATTTAGTCACCATTGACTGGTTAAAATTGTATAAAATGACCAGATTGGTTCAATTATTGTTCGAGGAATCTCAACTACTCTAATCGTCTCGTTGTCCCCCTTACCAAGAAAAAATAAATATAATTATATTTCAAATAATCTGTTAAATTACAAAATCAATGTAAGATTAATTAGGTTTCCCTATTTTATATTTATCATTTTTTTTGTTAAGTGTAAATTCATTTATTTGTTTAAAGAGAAAAGTGAACAACTAATATAGGGCGACGGAAACATTAAGATTTTTCACATCTATATATGAAGAAATGATTTCTTTATTATAAAAAATTTACCATGATCTTTTCTAAAATTAATCGACATAGAATTTAAGAAAATAATTTTTTTCTTAAATCTTGTGATCTAGACTATATATACGTATAAGATAACAAAATATTCTTTAGGTTTTATGATTTTAAACGTGTGAGGTCGGAGAGTTGATAATTTTTAATATAATAGCTTTTTATCTCCTAAAAATATGAATAAATTCTGGTTTTAATTCTCATGACATATGTGACTTGATGACATACTTAACCTTCATTTTATTAAACTATACGTTCTTCATCGCTTCATGGACGTAGAAAATATATAGACATAATTTTAGAAGCATATTATCTGAAAAATTAGAGTAATAATACAAACTTAACGTACTGCGAAGGTAATTATTAAATTAGTGCAAAGGTTAATACTTCTAGAAATTTGTGATTGTCCTCCCAAACAAAGGTATCAAAAGTGCTCATTTCACATTATTGAAAGTTAATTATACTTAATTAGATATCACAAGGATTAAAATCAGAATATATCAATAGTTAAGGAACCAAAAATGAAAATGACGTTTGTTCCTAAAAAAGGACAGAGGTTACAAGACAAATTTAATTTTTAAGATTTACTAACATGAATTGTGGTGAGATAGATGGTTGGATCACTCTTAGTTATCGTTATAGGTCTAGAGTAGCTCCTAAGAATAGAAAACATAGGCCATGCAATGAGCAAATCAATCGGGCTCCAATGTAGATACAAAAAGGGAAACCAAAAAGAAAATAGGAATAGTACTATTTAAGAGCTGCCTAAACAGCTACCATATACTTTGTATTCATAGCTCAGTTCTAACTCTTGAAACCAAGAAAACTCTTTTTGTTTCAATGGCTATGAATTCATCATCAGATAACAGTCTACTTCACCTTAATGAAGTGACTGTAGCCATGGTTCCATGGCCTGAACATGGCCATCTCAACTTACTCTTCTATCTCGCTCGAATCATCGCCTCCCACAACATTCCTGTACACTTCCTCAGCCTCACTGCTAGGAACCAAGATTTAAGAAAACGCCTCCAAGGTGGACTTAAAGCCTCTGTTGAAAACCTAAGAGATTCAAACATCCATTTCAATGACCTCTTAGTACATTCATCTCCTACAGAAAAAAAAGATGATTTCTTGGAAAGACTAGGTGAGTCCATTTGCAGGACATGTCATGAACTATCGACCAATTCGAAAAGATTGGTCATAATTCATGACTGTTTGATGATAACTTACATAGGTAATCAATTGCATTTGATGTCCAACTTCAAGTGTTATGCTTTCCACCCCACTTCAGCTTTCACCAGGTACTCTACACTTCGACAAACTATTCATATAGTTGATCAAGATCACGACGAAATGATTAAGCAACTTGCAGATGAGTTTCCAACTGCAGAGAGTACTTTCGGTCCAAATATGGCCGAGTATGTTGAGGAGGAACTTACATGGAAGCACAACTCTGGAGATATCATTAACTCCTGCAGAGAATTGGAAGGTAAGTTTATAGATTCACTTGCTAAGGTAAAAGAGAATACACCTTTGTGGGCTTTTGGACCATTTAACATGCTGCCTGAATCACTAGATCACTCATTTTCTAATTCTTCATCTGGCAACAAAAGTACTCGTCACAACTGTCTCGAATTTCTTGACAAGCAAGATGTTAACTCAGTAATATTCGTGTCGTTTGGAACAACCACTACATTATCACAAGAGCAAGTGAAAGAGTTAGCACTTGGTTTGGAACAAAGCAACCATAAGTTCATATGGGTAATAAGGGAAGCAGACAAAAGGGTGG
This sequence comes from Solanum chilense, assembly GCA_032847665.1. Taxonomy (NCBI): domain Eukaryota; kingdom Viridiplantae; phylum Streptophyta; class Magnoliopsida; order Solanales; family Solanaceae; genus Solanum; species Solanum chilense. The sequence continues at coordinate 45,533,493 of CM064968.1, read as the reverse complement.
ACATGGAGAATGGTGAAGAAAGACATGAGAAGATTGTGTTGCCAGAAGGGTTTGAAGAAAGAGTGGAAGGAAGAGGAATGGTGGTGAGAAGTTGGGCACCACAGTTGGAAATCTTGGGGCATCCGTCTACAGGCGGTTTTCTGAGCCATTGTGGATGGAACTCTTCAATGGAAAGTATAAGTATGGGAGTCCCAATGGCAGCTATGCCTATGACTGTTGATCAGCCATATCACACTCTGTTGGTATCAATCGTTTGGAAGATCGGAGTCTCTGTGTGGAGTTGGGCACGTCGGAAGGAAATAGTACCAGCAGTGGCTATTGAGAAAGCTGTCAAAACTTTGATGGGGACACCAGAAGGAGAAGAGATGAGGCAGAGGGTGGTGGAGTTGAGAGATAATATCAAGAAGTCTGTTAGCCATGGAGGACTTGCATACAAGGAGATGGAATCTTTCATCTCTTATATTATCAAGAACTGATTTCTATCGTCAGTTTGACCTATGTTGGATTTGGCTTGTATGAATTTTTCATACTTAATAAAGTTCCACTTTAGTGTTGGAATAAGACTTTTGCTAAATCTTCTGATTCTCGTAATCAAATTTCAGAGCTGAGTCACTCCTTCTAGATCGAAGAAGGTGATGTTTTCTTTTGACATCTTGCTTGAATGTATGCATGTTGGAACTGACAAAGGAAGAATTTCCACAAGTTGTTATTATTATTATTCTAGAAAATTATTCAAGTATACACTTCATGTAACAACAGAAATAACCAAATTCAGGAATAATACATGCCAGATTTACCATAAGAATCATGTCGATAGCTTTTGTATTGAGGTAGTTCAGGAATAAATTGTACAAAGTCTTGATGAGCTTGAATGATCAAGTCATCGTCATCCCACTGATCACGATATCTCTCTGTCTGAGTCTTTATCTTCTCCCTAGCGATAAAAAACATTTCCTTTCTCCATTTTTCAGGAGGTGGAGATCCACACTTAGCAGCCAACCAATCTTCGTAGTCTAACTGTAAAAATGAGGTCTATCTCAATGAGGCAACAACAACAACAAACTCAGTTTGTTCACATAAGTGATGTCTGGGGAGGGTAGAGCATACACATACCTATTTCCTAACTTTGAGAAGGTAGAAAGTCTGTTTCCAAAATCTCAACGAGACAAAAACTTTAAAAAATCATAAGAATTTGTCAAAACTAGTTTAGTACATGGGGATGTATCCATACATTCCCCAACACATTGGTACCAATCTGTCAAGTTTGCTAACACAATATTAGGAACTTACTATTCCTTAATTCTTTTTTTTAAAAAAGAAATCCTTTCTTATTTCTTGCATAACTAGGATGAAGAATGTTCCGTTGCTTATACCCAAGTGTACCGCCACTCCAACCAAGAAGAAAAGTAAAATGAAAGGGGTCAATGGAAAAAAGATGAGAAAAATTCAACAATTGAACAAGGTCTCTCAGGTTTTATACCTGAAAATCCATATTGTGAGTGTGTCGTTTTGGTATGCAAGAGGCATCCAAGGATGAGTAGAACGCATCAATATCAGCATTCATATCTTCCTTTGACAAGAGAGAAATTCGACCAGATAAAACACCAGCAATCCACTTGCTTTGTAGTTCACAACGGGGGAATGGTATAAGCTGTGCAAACCAAAGCAAACACTTCATTCATGTTCACCATGAATCTAAACCTTAAATTGACATACCTATTCCCAAGATCATCTTATTTACCTTCCATGGCATTCCAACAAATGAAAGACTAGGAGCAAAGGCTGGTGGGAAAATGTGTTTGTAAAGTGGCCCAACACGGTTGTCATCCACAGTCACTATCCCATTAGTTTCAAGGAAAGGGAAATGATATTTGTACCTGGGAGAAATTGAATAGCAACATTACTGAGTACTGATGCTTCATCCTCTCATTCAGTTTCAGTCTTTCAGATTAATTTTGTAAGATCATTTGTTAATCATTTTGTATTTTTCCTTTCAATTTACTCTGTGATTCTGATTAAATGGAAGGCGATTAATCTATCACTTTCCTGATGAATCTGTATGGATATACTGTGGAATTCATAAAGAATATTTGTTTTAGTAAAAACATTACTCTTGTTTGTTTCTGTATCTGGAGTAGTTAGATTAAACTTTACCTTTTTTACCAAATTATCGATAACTAGCCAGTAGCCCAGTACTTATGAAGTCTATTATGATCCTGATTCATTTGTAGTGGCATATCAACAACATTAGTAATTGGTTCCAATCATTTGACCCATAATCTACCCGTATCATTCATTCATTATCGGTACCTTGTTCACCTCAACAATTCAATGACCCGATAACGCCACCTTAGTTTCTTTCATTTTGTTTAATATTGGCAAAGGAAAATGACGGGTAATCAAACTCACCCTGTGCAATGTATAATGATATCAGCATAGTCTTTGGATCCATCACGAAAATTGACTCCGACCATCTATACCAACAGCTTCAATCTGCATTATTTAGCCAGTATAAGTTATTTCTAGCAACATGAACATGCAGCATTATTGACAATTCCCCACAGAATTACTTAAGTTATTAACAACTTTACCATAGAGTGGAGCCATAGATTTTCATATCCATGCACCTTTTTGGGAGTCCCACTTAGAGCTGATCTAGAAGAAATGTGGACCTGTTTATCAACTTCAGCAATTTCTCTGGAGATGTCAGAGGCACTTGTGGCACCCCCTATGACCACAATGACCTGCCAGACCATTGATCATGTACTCTAAACGCAATGTCAATGAAGAAGAAATGTTATATTATATTGCAACAAGAGATTATTTTCCGTGTTTCTTTTTCTCTCTCTGCAATTAGCATCAGCCGTGATATATTTGTCAAAAATTGATAACTGATATTATCAAGGATATGACCTATTACTATTAAAGAAGTATGCCTTATGGAGGTGATATACTTTCGCATCTAAGATCAGGCTGCTAAAGACACTAGAATAACAGGAAGATGACCTTTTTTAGGATATAAGGAAATCAAATTCAGTCACACATTTAAATAATGGAGACTATTTTCATACAAATCTATCTATCAACCAAACTAAAGATGGAAAGCGACATGTCAACAAGGTAACCCACTGAAATAAGCAAGCAAGACCACGACCTGACAGTATTTTCTCCATATCATAACAAGCTCCAATAAGTAAAGAAGTACTTTTTCTACATAGCTTCCTAAGAACAAGGACTAGTATAGCTTTTAACTATCCATGTGTATTTCATTAAAAAACAGGTGGATCTATATTAACAAATTATTTGCATTTTGTACTTGCATCCCTCGCATTTCCAATGTTTTATGCAAAAGTAAGATTTGAATAATACAACTGTCCAAAGACTTTTGATTATAGTGAATCCACACTTGCAGTTTTAACGTTTTAACTTTCACTAAGTAGGGCAAATATGCAATTTGAATAACTGCAAGCTATTCCAAAGTAAATATTGCTGCACTACGAATTTAGAAACATTAAACCTCTCAAGGGAACAATGCACATGACACATACTTGATCTCGAAAAGGCTGTGGAACCCCGTAATTGTGGCTGTGGATTTGCTTTCCTGGCCAAACTTCGATTCCTAAAAAGGCAGAAGCCTCTGGTTAGCAACATATTATTTCAGACACAGTGGAAAAAAATCTGAAAGCTAAACATGTAGGAAAGGAAGAATTCACTCAAAACTTAAAAAAAAAAAATGATTTGCTCAGAAAACTTCCAAAACCATGAAAAACCAAAATATTCTTCATATGATAGCCTGACAGAAACTAATGATAACAAAACTATGTTGAATTGATCTTAAGAAAGAAAAACTTAAAAATTGGCTGAAACTTTTGAAATAAAATATAGGTTAATCTTTTATCCCTAGAATATATCATGCTTTGTCAAGGAGATATATCAACTTTCAAGTTTTATGGGAACCCGAATTTCCTAACTGCGTGTACAGGAAAACCATGACATGGTGTATATGTAACGCTGATGAAAAGGTTAATTTTGATCAGCCACAACTATTAAAATACAAAGTACGGTAAACCCATTCGCTTGATGTACAAATCAACATGGGTTGTATAAATGGATTACCAAATACTGGACATCTTCATATCAAATTTTGTAATGAAGAATGAATCTTCCAACAGTACCTGATCTATTCCCTTGAAAAATCAATGATGACCACGAATTTAAACAATGCATATATTCCATTGTAGTGTTACAATCTGCTGTCAAAAAAGTATACATGCAATGTTGATACGCAAAAAAGATCAAATTTGATTGACCACCAGCAATAAAAGACTTGTGTGATGTTGATGAAGTTCGCAAAGACCACAGAAGTCTTAGGAGAAACTTAAGGTAGGGTGATTTCCTTGTGTCTACCTAAACTTTGGTGGGTAAAGTTATCCGATACAGAGTGGGATGACGCAAATGCACCACCGTTATTAAGAAAAAGGTTAAGGTAAAGACAACCAAACTATTAGGCAACTGCAGGTACCCTTTGTAACCAGCTATAACATGTTAAACTACACTATAGTGCAATAATTCTTTGCTTTAAGTGAATATAACTTCAATCTTGTCCAACACAAATATGAATTTTCTTAATCAGTACTTGACTTATTTCCTCAAAGAATCTATACTTATCACAAACCCGAACCTGACTAAACAAAGTTCCATTCTGCTATAATCTAACAGTCAAACCAAATCTTTAACTGTGAAGACTTAAAAGATCAAACTGCTCCTAGGGTAGCTTAGAGATGGAGTGAAAACTTGAAACTAATGTTCGATTCTTAGCAGCATAGACACTACGGGACGTTTGGTATTGGGATAATGGATAATCATTGAAGTTATTTTATCCTACATTTGCTTAGAGGTATTAGTCCTGAAAGTACTTATGCCACAATTTGTAATATAATGATGCGATAAGTTATTTCATGTAAATGAAAAGTGAGAAGTCAACTCTTCTCTCTCCGGTTCCATTATCATATATTATTATAAGTGTGAAGGTTTTGAGTTCAAAGTTGGATTACTAAAATGCCCTTCTTATTTATTAAATTAGAAAATGTCATTTACAAAATTTGAAAATTAAATAAATAATTATAACAAAGCAGTTTTTTTTTTTTGATCTTTAATTATTGATCCTTTGAGTTTCTATAGTTAAAGTCATTCCAGCAGCACTTAATGCTTCACACTAAATTTGATACTTAGGATTGAAGATAGATAGTCATAATCTCCTTGATTACAATCCAAAAACGTTTCAAGTCATATTTTTCATAGTTATTGTTGATCAATGTTTATATAATTTTCTCCACCTTTTCATATTCCTTACATTACAAAACTCTATATAGGTATACAATAAGTTTTCTTTCTCTCATCTTCCATTCATTCTCATTTTGCTAGAGACTCTTTTTTTTCCAGGTATAACTATCCTTTTTATATATGTATGTGTGGTTTAAGCTTCAATCTTAGTATATTTAGCGATATAGTGTTTGATATGAAAACGGAATGATTATTTTTAAATTAGAACTATTTATCCCAATTTCTTAAATTAATCTTTTGGTTCATATGATTAATTTTCATCTTACGGAAACAAAGATCAAAAGATATTCAAAAATGAGAATAATGTTCGTCAATTTTTTCTATTTTCATTTAAAAAATGTTATTGTTTATTTTTTTTTTTAAAAAGAAGAATGCAATTCATATAAGCATAAAAAAAAAAGATTCTTATATTTGTGATTTCAGCAATAACTAGAATTGCATTTATTTCTTCTTCATGTCCTTGCTACTTTCATCAAAGATTTTTATATCTGTTTATTATTTTTTTCGAGTAGAAATTCATTGTAAACTACTTCAATAAATAAGTTGTTTGATCTGGAAAAATAATTAGCTATTCATAGACATATTCATACCATTAGAGATTAAATCATAACTAAAATTGTTAATTTCTGTATTTCTTATTTTATAATTGATTTATAAAAAAAAATTTAAAATAAAAATATTAAGGGACAAACGTGCAACGCACGTTCCAGATACTAGTTACAAATAAACATTTAAAGATCAAAACTTTAAATAAATTACCAGGAATATCAGCTAGTTGTGGTTCAGTAAAGCGTCCATTACAGATAACTACAGCATCACAGTCCTCGTTAACAAACACAACATGATCATCATTCTCACTTTTTCATGAACTAACCTTCCATTTTCCATTCTTTCAACAATCCCACACACCCAACTTCAGTTCCAAACCTCACCAGTTCAATAATCCCAAATCAGACGCAAAATCATTCAAATAGTCCAACACTTCCCTATGACCCGGATACCGTCTCGGGTCTCTATTGGGTTTTCTCGTGTCCACGGAAGGGTAGTCACGGAAACCCATTACTTCACGTGGAAGGTTTACCCGAAGTGATGAATAAAGACTTGAATGAACAATTCTCCGATTCGGGTCGATCCCAATTGGGTCGGAATCAGTGTGTGGAGTGTAAATCCCCTAGCTGATTTTCTCGCTCGAATACAACTACAATGTGCCATTCGCGTTGGAGTTCTCGGGCTGCAACGAGGCCCGCAGGACCAGCACCGATAACGGCAACGTTTTTTGGGGAATTTTGAGACGTTGAGAAGAATCTGAAAATGTGCTGGAGTTGGCATATGTGCAAATGGAGAAAACAAGCTTGGTTTGAAGAACAGACAAAAGTTGAATTATCATGAGATGGTAGCTACGTACTCCATTAATTTATTTAAATTGATTCATAATTGTGCTTTGTATGTCTCTAGTGTTTTCTGTGAGAATGATGAGAGAGGAAAGTACCCACCAATTTGGTTGTAATATATAAACCTTAATCATTCGATCTAGAATATAGTTTTAATTAAGAGGTATTCTGGATAATATTGGTCACTATTTTATTTATAATCACTGGCCTATCACTATTATCATTATCATTGTCAACCACCATTACACTTGTCTACAACCAATCACATATGTCGTTGCAATCATCACGATTGCTAATTAAGTACTATTATCAATTATTAACACCAACCAACTTTATCATTACAATAACCACCATCACTATCAATCATTATCACTCTAATAATCACCGCAACATTAACCATCTATACTATCATAACTATCACCATTATCATTACTAGCAACTAACAATAACTATTATCATCACCATCACCACTACAAATTGATATCCTCGGAATTCATATCCATATAACCCGCTAATAGTATTTGGGGTTTGAAATCCGTTGGGTTTGTCTTGATTCTAGTCAAGCCCAAAATATTGGGCATATTAAAATGCCTCTACTTTGATTAATGGAAGATTTTTTTTGTAATTATACTAACATATCCAAAGTAATTTGAAGGTGGTTATAAATACAAATTTTAATAAAGTTAATACGCTGAAAATAGAAAAAAGAAGATATAAATTTATTAGTAATGAACAACAAAATATATAATGCTTATTGAATCATTCAATAACTATCCTTTTATTGTGAATCTGATCCACGTCATGTCTTATAGACGATGATTTCCCTTCTTGATTGCTTTTATATGTTCTCTGTAGATGTAAACATACATATACTTAACAAAAGAGCTTGTCGATCTTATTACTTAATAATTAATTGCTATGCATACTTACTCATTAGACAAAGTATTATTTCTCAATTAATTGTTTAAGAACATTAACTGGAAAGAGATTATATTCCTCAAGGCTATATGAAGGAGTTGTTGCATTAAAATATCTCTTCAATCCACATATAATGCGTTGTTTAAGATCAACACAATATGAGATATTTGAAACATAACCATATGAAACTTTCACATCTCTTAAAACATGTAAGAACATTTCTTGTTACGTGTTATTCAATATGAAACATGCAGGTGGTTTATATATTTTAATTAAGTAGTGCTTTATATATTATTAAATGTTTCGAAATGTGTCAATTTATTTTGATAAGTAATGTAAACTGTAAAGGATGATATTTTGAGCTATTTTTTTTAATGATTTTTTATTTTTTAAAATAAGCAAATTCTGAAAGGTGAGCAAAATAAGTAAAACAAAAGTGACAACTTTGTTATTTGAGATATTTTTTAATAAATCAAAGATATTTTTATTTTTTAAAATAAGAGAATTTTGAAATGTGAGCAAAATAAGTAAAACAAAAGTGACAACTTTATTTTCGTCCAAAACTCAGGCAGTTTTGAAGTAAGAAAAGTCAGAAAAACCATCTCCAAATTCTTCAAAATTAGGTACAAGACAATCAATTACACATGTCATTGGTGCTATTCTTAAAAAAATGAAAAAGTGGAGTTAGCTAGTATTTTTTTTTTCATAATTAGTGTTCGGGTCAATTTGTAAGCACACCATTAATTTCATGTGCACTTTCTACTAACAAATACATTGTCTAATTTTGGCTATTGAATCTTAGAAAGATAAAAATAAATTGGTTGTTACTCATAATTTTCGACTCACTTCATTAACTATTTGGTAATCAGGGTTATAATGATTGGTTGTTCGTTATTGTTTTGTTTCTCAGATTTGGAGCTTCATATATATATATATATATATATATATATATATATATATATATATATATATATATATATATATATATATATTCTTGAATGTATTATTAGTTGTCAAAATAGTATATTATATTATACCTTACAATATACGTACCCCTTTCATGTTGTGGTGATTATTGTTTGTTTCAAAAGGCACATGTTTACTTGAAGTAATAATAATCTCTTTTTTTTTAGATTCTTCAATTAGTGTCTGATAATTATATTGAAGTTCGATTAATTTAGCGTTGAATTGTCCTATTTCTTATACTAATCTCCTACTTCCTTTAATGCGTAGAGATCTATTTTTCTTTTGCACATCAAATATTTGATATAAGAGTCATGATCAACTTCTTAATAAAATGGTTCATTTATGAATATTAATGGGGATATATCTGTTTTATATCTTTTAAAAGCACTGCATTCTTTTGATAAAGATATGAAAAACAGAAAATTATCTAAAAATAAATGAGATTTTATGAGATAGCTGAAATTTAATATCAGAAATAATGGTGTCATGAAAAACTAAACATAAGTAATTGCTACAAAGTCCATTAACTTCAGTACACTTTGTTTTGTTTTAATTTATCACTCGGTGTTTGATATTCGTATTAAAGTTAGACTAATTTAAATTCAGGTCGCATAGGCCTCATTTGAGAAACACTCCCTACCAAAAAAAAAATTCATACTTAAATACTCTTTAGAGATTATATAACTGTAGCATAATTTGAAATTAGAGCAAAATATCTTGTTAAAAGATGAATGTTCACAAGAGCTTTTTGATCTCCCTTTACAAACCAAACTTAAAAACATTTCATCAACTAAACCTCTTCATGGCTAACATTGGACAGCATCCTCAAATTCCACCTTATGAAAGCTTGTGTACTGATGATGCTAACATCCACAATAAAGCTGAAAAATTCACTCAAACTCTATGGCCTCAAGGAAATTCTTCTTTTTGGTAAAACATTAATTCTTATTATATAACATGTGATTTTTAATTTATTGTTTAGTATTTTAGTTTGCATATGTGTTGCCAGTAAAACTATTCAGTCATATTCAGAGCAACTATCAGAATTAGACCAGATAGTAAATAAAATGATTTTAAAACAAATATGTATATGAAGTTTTGTTTTTGTACGTAGGCATGGACAAATGATCGATTGCATGCACCATATCATAGAGTGATGATGAGAGGAAAAGAAGCAAGGTACTCAATTGGTTTCTTTTCAACACCTAAGGTTGGATACATGGTAGAGGCACCAAAAGAGCTAGTAGATGAAGATCATCCTTTGCTCTTTAAGCCCTTTGATCATGTTGAGTACCTTGCTTTTAGCTACCGTGCAGCTTTCAACAATACTAAAGAAGGCATGAGATATGAATCTATTCTGAAGACCTATTGTGGGGTCTAAATTTTATTTACTTTAATTGTGTTTACTAGTAGAATAAATATGTATGCTCCATGAGTATATATTTATCGAAGAAAGAACAACTATTTATGCTATTACAAAATGGTAAAGATGTAAAATAATTTAAAAGACTAACAAACTCCTAACAAAATTTACACACCTATACAATTTCTAGAAGAAGCATCTAATAAAGGAATCTCGTGGTATGTACAAAAAATGTGATGAATTTCTTGATTGAGAATGATGATATGAATGTCGAGTCGATCTTGACTTTAGACTTTAAGATCAGCTTCAGAAACAGATTATGCGACGTGTTCGTTAGTGATACAATGTTGGTTCATATTATCATTCTCAAACACTTTGTTGGGTTATGGATCTTTTTCCCTTCCTATGTGGATAAATAAAAGCCCAATTTAGACCAACCCATTTTTGCCCATAAGCCCATTCTTATGAGGCAAATATAAGCCTATTTTAGGTCTTATTTTCAGATTAATAGAGAGAGTTTTTCAGCAGCCAAAAGAGAGAAAAAGAGAGAAATTCGCAGTCAAAAATCCAGCCCTAACAACCAACTTCAAATTGCGATTCCCGCTTCGTTTCTTGTCCGATTGAGCTGATTTTTGGACAGCATATTATCTTCATCTCAATCTTTGATTAGGAACTGACAGAGTTGGATTTGGTGGCCTGCAGCTTCAGTTTTGCTGTCGTGAACAGTAGCTGCGAAATTGGTGATTTTGCTCCTTTAATTCTCTAGATTTGGTGCAATCTTATTTTGTTGTTGCTCGTTGTTTGGCACTTGTTTTGTGGCCAATTTTGGAGAAAAATATTGTAACTCTTGGTGATTATAGTGGAGCTTTTGGTCCCGTGGTTTTTACTCTTCACATCGAAGGGTTTTCCACGTAAATCTTGGTGTCTTGTGTGATTGATTTATTATTGTCTTGTTATATTTGTTTGGTTGAATTACTTGCTGCCTTACTATCATATTGTTTGTGGTTGTTTGTCTTCTCTTGGTTCAAATCGAAAAGGGAAAGTATAGACTTGGGTATTCTTCCGCTGTTATCCTGTCAGACATTTTTGTTAGTGCCTTGTCTTTCCCAATAAAGTGGTATCAGAGCATTGGTTATTGTTGATTATCGTTTTGAATGATGGAGGCAAATATGAGCAAAATGGTGTGTTTAAATGGTAGTAACTATCATATTTGGAAATGCAAGATGAAAGATCTTCTATTTGTCAAGAAGATGCATTTACCTGTGTTTGCTTCTAAAAAGCCTCAGTCTTTGAATGATGAAGAATGGGAATTTGAGCATCTGCAGGTTTGTGGCTATATTAGACAATGGGTTGAAGATAATGTTAGAAATCATATTGTGAATGAGACACATGCAAAAGTTTGTGGGACAAGCTCGAGACACTTTATGCTTCGAAGACTGGCAACAACAAGTTGTTCCTATTGAAACAATTAATGAATATCAGGTATAAAGAGGGCACTCCTATTTCTGATCATATTAATGATTTTAAGGGTGTTCTTGACCAGCTGTCCGGAATGGGTGTAAAGTTTGATGATGAGATACAGGGACTTTGGCTTCTTAATACTCTGCCAGACTCTTGGGAAACTCTTCGAGTTTCTTTGACTAATTCTGCTCCCAGTGGTGTTGTAACCATGGAATATACTAAGAGTGGTGTCTTGAATGAAGAAATGAGAAGAAGATCTCAAGCCTCATCTTCTTCAGCTTCACACTCCGATGTTTTGGTTACTGAAGATAGGGGGAGAAACAAGTCCAGAGGTCAGAATGATAGAGGTAAAAGTAGAAGCAAGTCAAAGTCTAAATACAAGAATATTACATGTGACTATTGCCACAAGAATGGGCATATCATGAAATATTGCTACAAGCACAAGAGAAATATGAGATAACAAAAGAGAGAAGGCGATAATGAAAATCGTGTTGTTGTTGTTGCTAATGATGATCTTCTTGTTTCTTGTGATGAAAATGCCATTAATCTTGTTCGTGATGAGTCTAGCTGGTTTGTGGATTCTGGTGCTACTTCTCATGTCACGCCAAAGAAGGAATTATTTTCTTCTTATACTCCAGGTAATTTTGGAACGTTGAAAATGGGCAATAATCATGAAGTTGAAGTTATTGGCATTGGGACAGTTTGTTTGGAAAGTAACAATGGTTCCAAACTAGTTCTCAATAATGTCAAGCATGCTCCAGATGTTCGCTTGAATTTGATTTCTGTGGGATATCTTGATGATGAGGGTTATGTTAATACACTTGGTGTTGGCCAGTGGAAGCTTACTAGAGGTTTCATGGTTGTGGCCCGTGGTGACAAGTTGTCTAACTTGTGTGTATTTCAGGGCTCCATATCCAGAGACTCAGTAAATTTGGTGGAGAATGATACTTCATCAGAGTTATGGCATAGAAGGCTGAGTCATATGAGCGAGAAGGGGATTAATAGTTTGGCTAAGAAAAAATTGCTTTCTGGAGTGAAACAAGCAAAGTTGAAGAAATGTGTTCATTGCTTAGCCGGTAAACAGAAAAGAGTTTCTTTTCAGAGTCATCCGCCTTCAAGAAAGCTTGATTTGCTGGAGTTGGTACATTCTGATTTCTGTGGTCCTTTTAAGGTAAGATCTCATGGTGGTGCACTTTACTTTGTGACTTTTATTGATGATCATTCTCGCAAAATCTGGGTATTTCCTTTGAAGTCCAAGGATCAAGTACTTGATGTGTTCAAGAGTTTTCAGGCCTTGGTTGAAAGACAAACAGGGAAGACATTGAAATGCATCCGCTCAGATAATGGTGGTGAGTATATTGGTCCTTTTGATAAATATTGCAGAGAGCAGGGTATTAGGCATCAGAAAACTCCTCCAAAGACTCCTCAGTTAAATGGTTTAGCAGAGAGGATGAACAGAACTCTAGTTGAGAGGGTTAGATGTATGCTTTCAGATGCTAAGCTGTCAGACTCCTTTTGGGCAGAAGCACTTAATAATGCTGTTTATGTTATCAATTTATATCCTGCTGTTGCTTTAGATGGTGATGTCCCTGACAGAGTTTGGACTGGTAAGAATGTTTCTTATGATCATCTTAGAGTCTTTGGGTGTAAAGCCTTTGTACAAGTTCCTAAGGATGAAAGGTCAAAGTTGGATATTAAAACTAGGCAGTGTATCTTCATTGGTTATGGTCAAGATGAATTTGGCTATCATTTCTATGATCCTGTTAGGAAGAAACTTGTTAGAAGCCGTGATGTTGTGTTCTTTGAAGACCAAATAATTAAAGATTTTGACAAAGCTGACAAGGCTGATTTTCAGAGTAGTGAGAGCTTAGTTGATGTTGATCCAGTTCTTTTGACTATTGCACCGGAAGAAAATCTTCATAATGATGAAAATCAAGTTGATAATGAAGATGGTGATCATGTTCAGAATGACCGGCATGATGTTGTTGATGCTCCAGTGCAAGATGATGTGGTTGTCCAACAACCAATTATAGATGCTCCAGAGAGTTCTCTCAGACGATCTAGTAGAGAGAGAATTCCTTCATCTCGTTATTCTCCCAATGAGTATGTACTCTTGACTGACGGGGGAGAACCTGAGAGTCTTGATGAGGCCATGGAAAGTGAAGAAAAAGAAAGGTGGTTTGATGCTATGGAAGATGAGATTAAATCCTTGCATGATAATCATACCTTTGATTTGGTTAAGTTACCTAAAGACAGAAAAGCTTTGAAAAACAGGTGGGTTTTTCGGGTGAAACATGAAGATGGTAATCCAGTTCCACGGTACAAAGCTAGATTAGTTGTCAAGGGATTTAATCAGAAAAAGGGAGTTGATTTTGTTGAGATATTCTCTCCAGTTGTGAAGATGTCATCCATTCGTGTGGTTCTAGGCTTGGCTGCAAGTCAAGATTTAGAGGTTGAGCAAATGGATGTTAAAACTGCTTTCCTCCATGGTGACTTAGATGAAGAAATTTATATGGAGCAACCGGAAGGTTTTGAAGTCAAGGGTAAAGAGAATTATGTTTGCAAATTGAAGAAGAGCTTGTATGGTTTGAAACAAGCTCCCAGGCAGTGGTACAGGAAGTTTGGTTCTTTTATGAGTCAGCAGGGCTTCAAGAAGACTTCTTCAGACCATTGTGTTTTTGTGCAAAAGTTCTCTGATAGTGACTTTATTATTGTGTTGCTTTATGTTGATGACATGCTTGTTGTTGGTCATAATACTTGCAGGATTCAGAAGTTGAAGCAAGAGTTGAGTAAGTCTTTTGCTATGAAAGACTTAGGACCAGCAAGGCAGATTCTTGGCATGCAGATTGTCCGTGATAGAAAGGCCAAGAAATTTGTATTATCACAAGAGAAGTACATTCAGAAAGTACTTCGCAGATTCAGCATGGACAAAGCTAAGGTTGTCAGTACACCTTTAGCTATGCACTTCAAATTGAGCACGAAACAGTGTCCTTCTAGTGATGATGAGAAGGAAGATATGAAGAAAGTTCCTTATGCTTCAGCTGTTGGTAGTTTGGTGTATGCGATGGTTTGTACAAGACCGGATATTGCTCACGCTGTTGGAATTGTTAGCCGTTTTCTTTCTAATCCGGGAAGAGAACATTGGAATGCTGTGAAGTGGGTTATGAGATATCTCTGTGGCACTTCTAGTCTGAGTTTGTGTTTTGGTACAGAGAAGCCTATTCTTTGTGGTTATACTGATTCAGACATGGCTGGTGATGTTGATACTCGCAAGTCTACTTCAGGGTACTTGGTTACTTTTGCAGGGGGAGCTGTGTCTTGGCAATCTAGGTTGCAAAAATGTGTTGCTCTATCTACTACAGAAGCTGAGCTTATTGCTGTCGTTGAAGCTTGTAAAGAATTGCTTTGGATGAAGAGATTTTTGGGGGAACTTGGTTGTGCTCAAGAGAGGTATGTGCTTTATTGTGACATTCAAAGTGCTATATATCTTGGCAAGAATTCTACGTTCCATGGTCGATCTAAACACATTGATGTGAGATACCATTGGATTCGAGATGTGTTGGATTCTAAGTTGCTTGAGCTTGAAAAGATTCATACAAATGACAATGGTTCCGATATGATGACTAAAGCTTTGCCAAGAGGGAAGTTTGAAGATTGTTGAATGGTCGCCGGGATGGCGGTCTCCTCCACATAGTCGTGAGGGGGAGAATTGTTGGGTTATGGGTCTTTTTCCCTTCCTATGTGGATAAATAAAAGCCCAATTTGGACCAACCCATTTTTGCCCATAAGCCCATTCTTATGAGGCAAATATAAGCCTATTTTAGGTCTTATTTTCAGATTAACCGAGAGAGTTTTTCAGCAGCCAAAAGAGAGAAAAAGAGAGAAATTCGCAGTCAAAAATCCAGCCCTAACAACCAACTTCAAATTGCGATTCCCGCTTCGTTTCTTGTCCGATTGAGCTGATTTTTGGACAGCATATTATCTTCATCTCAATCTTTGATTAGGAACTGACAGAGTTGGATTTGGTGGCCTGCAGCTTCAGTTTTGCTGTCGTAAACAGTAGCTGCGAAATTGGTGATTTTGCTCCTTTAATTCTCTAGATTTGGTGCAATCTTATTTTGTTGTTGCTCGTTGTTTGGCACTTGTTTTGTGGCCAATTTTGGAGAAAAATATTGTAACTCTTGGTGATTATAGTGGAGCTTTTGGTCCCGTGGTTTTTACTCTTCACATCGAAGGGTTTTCCACGTAAATCTTGGTGTCTTGTGTGATTGATTTATTATTGTCTTGTTATATTTGTTTGGTTGAATTACTTGCTGCCTTACTATCATATTGTTTGTGGTTGTTTGTCTTCTCTTGGTTCAAATCGAAAAAGGAAAGTATAGACTTGGGTATTCTTCCGCTGTTATCCTGTCAGACATTTTTGTTAGTGCCTTGTCTTTCCCAACACACTTTGCATTTGTTATTTTATAACCGATATAGATCGAATTGAGGTATCACAAATACGAGCAAATTCCAGAAATTTATGTATCGTTGATGCTATTTAAAAAAAAATAATCAATCATATTTAATAATAATGCAGATAATTTCATGATCCAACCCAACTACCCAAGCCCATCCCTAATTAATTTGTTATTTTAATTTTGAGTTCAATAGTTGCGCTAGCTAATTATGACTCGTATCCATCATCTCAAGCTCCAAACGAGCTAATTTTCATTCATTTATTTTTATTTTTAATTTATGTTTGTTTTGCTTGCTACAGCCAGTAACAAATCGATGTAATCTTTATTTTTTATGTTGTTTTTGAAAAAATCATTTTAGAAATATCAAACCAAATCGAGTTATACTTAAAATAAAAATCTAATCAAATTAATTTGATATGATATTCAATGCACACTTTTTGCTTAATCGAAAAGTGAAAAGTCGAATTAAAGTTTGACAACGGAGATGAAATGATAGAAAATAATAAAAAGTTATCAAACCTCTCGATAACGTATAGATATGTCATTATTATTTTTCACAAATCTGTTATATACAACAAAATTTTCAATAACATAATTATTTTTAATAAATAAGAAAGAATCAATTAATCATCACCAGTAAGTCGTTGTAGTATAGTGGTAAGTATTCCCGCCTGTCACGCGGGTGACCCGGGTTCGATCCCCGGCAACGGCGATTTTTTATTTCTTTTTCCTAGCTTGTCCATAAAGTAATAAAGGCGACAAAAACTAATAGTACGATTGTTTCTCTACCTATTTTTTTTTTTTTCAATTTTCTAGAGTCGAAATGTACAACTATGGTACACATTAAATAAATTAGCTTTGAACATATAATATAATTTTCTTAAATAAGGAATTATAATCCCTTGGTCGTATTATATTTTCTTAATAAGGAATCAAATCCTTTGGTCTCCGCCTCATTTGATATAAATTTAGTTGATCTCGATACAATTCTAACACAGATAAAGAAGATGTAATTATGAAAATTTAATATATATTTCAAAAAATAAAATTTTAAATTCAAATATCTTGATCTACCTCAGTCATCACAATCTTTAGTGGTTCGTAATGTTATTAAAAATACCTTCTTTTTTAATATCGTAATTTATTATGTGTATAAGCAATAAATTTATTCAGTCATATTCTAAACATCTGTTACACCAAAATAAGAAAGATGATTTTGGAGAGTTTAGGTGTTTAAGAGTATATGGGTGAGCATATGAATTTGACCAATTACCTTCTTCGAGTGATGAATTATGAAAAGTACATGGGTGACAAGAACATTATTACCATATTATATCAAAATCGGGTGAGTGATCTTGAAGTTTTGACAAAAGATGGATAGTGGATTAATTTTAATTCTAAATCAGACATTTTTATTATTAATAATTTGAATTATGTTTTGATCCAATGTCAAATACATTGACAAGTGATTATGTACATTTAAATGTTGATAAAACAATTAATTTTAATTATTCAATATTCAAATTTAAAAATAATATTAAAAAATTATTCAAACTTACATTCATGTGTCAATGTCAATGTCAATGCAAATGGTTGAGAACCAAAATAAGTCACAAAAATATAAAAGTAACTAAAATAAGTCACTATTTTAGTAAGTAACTAAAATAAGGTTAGTGGAAGAAAAAGTTCCACTATATTCAATCTTCTAAACGTTTTCCGTTACTGTCATAACGTTTATTTTTAATATATAACGGAACTTTTTCTTCCACTTTATAAAGTGGAACTTTTTATTCCACTTTATAAACTGGAAGAAAATCTTCCACTTTATAAAAAGTTACATTTTCATCTTCACCTTCACCTTCTCTCCTTTTCCTTTTTATGGCTTCCAAAAAAAAATTCACTCTGAAGATGATCCCAATCCGACAGTTTGAAGCGGCCCCACACTAAACAAATTGAAATTTTGAAGTAGCACAACCTGACAACATACAACTCATATTCGTTTCTTTAGGTGCAAAAATAGGTAAGATTGCAGTCTTGTACTTGTAGGGAAATTTTATCTTTTTTAGAATGTGATTTTGGTTTGATTTACTTTCAACCTTAGACTTAATTTAGTTTTGGTTAGAAAGACATCTAAATTCATTGATAGAAAACTTTAGGTTTACACGTTCTATAAAAGTTTCAATAGTAACACTACTTCAAAATCCATCAATGCTATTACGTTTTTCTAATTAGGGATGAACATCGACTGATAAAGGAGAACGTTGTTGACTAATCTTAGGCTCCTTCCTAACATAGATTTAAGTATTGTTGACTTGATTTGATCTATATAGTCATTTGGAACCCTTAAAAAGTCGGTCAACGATTTGTCATTATAGATAATTCACTTACTTGTCCTTGTGATAAAAATGAAGTAGGGTATTTTCCGGCTATAATCAAATT
The DNA here is from genome assembly GCA_032847665.1 of Solanum chilense. NCBI lineage: Eukaryota > Viridiplantae > Streptophyta > Magnoliopsida > Solanales > Solanaceae > Solanum > Solanum chilense. The sequence continues at coordinate 45,515,152 of CM064968.1, read as the reverse complement.
ATAATCGTACTGTTTATACCCATTTTTTTATAAATTGATGAAATAAATTTATGATATCGGACATTTATTGGATATTTAGCATTGTATTTGGGAGGAAAATTATAATAAATGACATTTTCATCATGTATAATTTCAACATCCCAATAAATTAAAACTTTAACTTTAGGTGTAGAAGATATTTTTTTTAGATCGAAATAAACAAATATAAAAGACTTTATGTTATAGGTGTTATCAACTATGTATAAACGTCCTTAAATAGATTTTTCAAAATAAAATAATAAAAATACATAATGAAATATTTTTTTTCGTTTTAATGACAAATCAAATCAATATAATTTATATGACAACACTGAAAAAACTTCTTCAAGACGTGAAAAATATTCTTTATAAAGTGTAACAAAAAGTTTTACTTTATAAAGTGGAATATAAAGTTCTACTTTATAAGATGGAATAAAAGGTTTCACTTTATAAAATGGAAGAAAAAACTCCACTTTATAAAGTGTAAGAAAAAGTTCCGTTATTTATTAAAAACAAATGTTATGAAACTAACGAAAAACGTTTAGATTATTGGATATAGTGGAACCTTTTCTTCCACTAAGCTTATTTTAGTTACTTCTAAAATCTTATTTTGATTACTTTTATATTTTTGTGACTTATTTTGGATTTATATTCCAACTATTTTACCGTTGTATTATTTGCTTTCTCATGAGTTACTTTATTATTATTATTTATTCAAAATAGTCGCAAGTTGGAGTTGCCTTACACATACAAAAACTTGATTTTCTTCACCACACACTCAGATCTATCATTTATTTTTTGTCAAATGGCTATCAACAATTCATTAGAGAATAATCTTCAGCTGAATGAAGTAATTGTAGCGATGGTTCCATGGCCTGAACATGGCCATCTCAATCCACTGTTTCTCCTTTCTCGCTTCATTGCTTCACACGACATTCCTGTACACTTTCTCTGCCTCACTGCTCGAAACCATGATTTGAAGAATCGCCTTCAAGGTGTTCGACGAAATGCCACTGATGAAAATTTGCATTTCTGTGACCTCTCAGTACCTAAAAGTACTGAGGCAGAAAGTGATAAAGATTTGTTGTTGGAAAAGCTAGGGGAGTCTATTTGCGAAAAATGCCATATACTCTCGAAAAATACGAAAAGATTGGTCATCGTTCATGATTGTTTGATGATAACTTATATAAAGGATCTGGATTCAATACCCAGCATCAAGTGTTATTCTTTCCACTCCATTTCATCTTTCGTTAGGTATTCGACTTTCCGACAAGTTGTTCATATAGTTGATGAAGATCAAGACAAGTTGATTCAGGAACTAGGCGATGAGTTTCCAACGGTGGAGAGCACTTTTGGGCCACATCTGGAGGAGTATATACAAGAAGAACGTGAATGGAAGCTAAATTCAGGGGTTGTGATGAATTCCTTCAGAGAATTCGAAGGCAAGTATCTTGATTCGCTTGCCATTCATGCAGAGGATAATATGCCAGTGTGGTGTCTTGGTCCATTTCACATGCTTCAATCATCCGTTGATTCGTGCAATAGGAGTGTTCGACATGTGTCCCTGGAATTTCTCGACAAGCAAGATGCTAACTCTGTTATATACGTATCATTTGGAACAACCACTACATTGTCACAAGAGCAAGTCAATGAGGTCGCGCTTGGTTTAGAACAGAGCAACTATAAATTTATATGGGTAGTAAGAGATGCAGATGATAAAAGGTTGGACACGGAGAATAATTCCGAGGGGAAAGATGGGAGGGTTGTATTGCCAGAAGGATTTGAAGAAAGAGTGGGAGGAAGAGGAATGGTGGTGAGAAATTGGGCGCCACAATTGGAAATCCTGGGACATACGTCAACAGGAGGATTTATGAGTCACTGCGGATGGAACTCTTGTATGGAAAGTATTAGCATGGGAGTTCCTATAGCATCTTGGCCTGTCCATGTTGACCAGCCTTATAACACGGTGTTTATAAAGAACGTGTTGAAGATTGGAATCTCTGTGTGGAAATGGAGTCGCAGAGAGGAAATAGTACCAGCTGCAGCAATTGAGAAAGCTGTCAAGACGTTGATGGGTACGCCAGAAGGAGAAGAGATGAGGCAAAGGGCGGTGGAGTTGAGTAATAAGATCAAAAACTCTGTTAGCCACGGAGGACTTGCGCGCAAGGAGATGGAATCTTTCATATCTAACATTACCAATAACTAAATTCTATTGTAAATCTCAAAATGGTATGTTGTATTTGGCTTTGTTAAAATTCTCATATTCGATTATATTATTTGTTTTGTAGTGTTACCTCTGGGTATAAATCTTTTCTTAGGGTTTGTTTTGTCGGAAAATATTTTATGGAAAATGCTTTTTAATTTTTTTGATGTTTGGTTCGAACAAAAGTTTTAAAAAATATTTTTCAAATCAACTCATTTTCGTCAAAATTAAGGAAAATGACTTCCCTTCAAAAGTTAAGCACAACATTTTCCAAAATTCTCATTCAACTTCAAATTATATTTTTTAAAAAATTATATCAATTTCTAAAAAATATTTTCACTTTTCAATTTTATTTTTCACCCAAAATTTCAATTTCAAAATTTATTTTCTACTCTAGTAAAAATAAAAGATATTTTTTAAAAATATTATTCATTCACATATCAAACACTAAAAATTATATTCTAAAAATATTTTTTATTCACCGTAGGAAAATATTTTCTTTCATACCAAAGATACCCTTAATCTCCAGATTTTTGTACTTGAATGATGAAGATGATGAATTATATATATTTTAACAGGGTGCTAATACTTTTTTCAAATTCAAATACAACATCTTCATTATTCCAATATACACTTAAATTTAGAATCTTAATCTTAATGAAAATAAATATGTGCGGATCAGTCCACCATTACTCAAGTTGTTAACAGGTTTAGCATAGGGTGGAGCCAAAGATTTTCATATCCATGCAGCTTTTCGGGAGTCCCACTTGAACGAGTTGGAAACCAAAATAAGCCACAAAAATATAAAAGTAACCAAAATAAGTCACTATTTTAGTAAGTAACTAAAATAAGCTTAGTGGAAGAAAAAGTTCCACTATATCCAATAATTAAAACGTTTTCCGTTAGTTTCATAACGTTTATTTTTAATATATAACGGAATTTTTTCTTACACTTTATAAAGTGGAGTTTTTTCTTCCACTTTATAAAGTGGAACTTTTTATTCCATTTTATAAAGTGAAACTTTTTATTCCACTTTATAAAGTGAAACTTTTTATTACACTTTATAAGAAGAATATTTTTCACGTCTTGAAGAAGCTTTTTCAGTGTTATCATATAAATTATATTGATTTGATATGTCATTAAAACCGAAAAAAATATTTCATTATGTATTTTTATTATTTTATTCTGAAAAATCTATTTAAGGACGTTATACATAGTCGATAGCACCTACAACAATAAAGTCTTCTATATGTGTTCATTTCAATCTAAAAAAAATATCTTCTACACCTAAAGTTACAGTTTCAATTTATTGGGATGGCAAAATTATACATGACGGAAATACCATTTATTATAAATCTCCTCACAAACACAATGCTAAATATCTAATAAATGTCCGATATCATAAATTTATTTCATCAATTTATAAATGAATGGGTATAAACAGTACGATTATAATTTGATCATAGCCGAAAAATACCCTACTTCATTTTTATCACAAGGACAAGTAAATTTTGGAGAGTGAATTATACATAATGACGAATCGTTGACCGACTTTTTAAGGGTTCCAAATTACTATATAGATCAAATCAAGTCAACAATACTTGGAATCTATGTTAGGAAGGAGCCTAAGATTAGTCAACAACGTTCTCCTTTATCAGTCGATGTTCATCCCTAATTAGAAAATCATAATAGCATTGATGAATTTCCGATAATTCAATCTACCGGTTTTTTTTAAAATGACTCATTATCAAAATACTTTTACCGGCCGATATGATTTTGATTTAAACAAAACTATCAATGATAGTGATCGGTAATGCTCAATTATTAGATTTCAATTATTGTTTGTTAATTTTGTCAATTATTTATTAATTTATATTATTTATTATTCTTATTATTATATATTTTGTAGCGGTTTACCTCAGCAAGATAGGGTTATTGCTCCAAGTTATGGACTAAATAATTATTTTGGTTAGTCCTCACACTTTGAAATGACGGAAAATGTTGTGACATCCTCAAATTTTCATGTCTCGCCTACTTTTGATGCAGATGATTATCGCTATGTCTAACACTTATTTTTTTAAGTGAATTTTTGATGCAGATGACCATTTTCAAAGTGATTTTTTTTTTTGGAAGCCATGAAAAGAAAAAGGAGAGAAGGTGAAGGTGAAGATGAAAAGGTAACTTTTTATAAATTGGAAGATTTTTTTCCATTATAAAGTGGAATAAAAAGTTCCACTTTATAAAGTGGAAGAAAAAGTTCCGTTATATATTAAAAATAAACGTTATGACAGTAACGGAAAACGTTTAGAAAATTGGATATAGTGGAACTTTTTCTTCCACTAAGCTTATTTTAGTTACTTACTAAAATAGTGGCTTATTTTAGTTACTTTTATATTTTTGTGGCTTATTTTGGTTCCCAACTCCACTTGAACAGATGTGGACCGCTTTAGCAACTTCAGCATTTCTCTGGAGATATCAGTAGCACTGGCACCCCCTACTTTGCGAAGGCAAAGAGCCAAGTTAAGAGCAAAGATTAAATGGATAATGTGCGGCGTATATGCATTTTAATAAACTCTGTTGGAACTCGTTTTGAGGCTCGTTCTAAGGCAGGGCTCTAGCAGAATGTCTTGAGACTCAAGTGTGAAATAAAATTCGATAAGATTTATGTCTTAAGTGTCCGATTGTAGATTTACGAACGTACAACCTCTAACGCTTAAGGCTCGCTTAACATATCTTACATGTTAAAATATTTAGTTAACGTTGTTGACCCTGATAATTATTGAATAATTGAATGATACTTATTAATTTTTAATTCATAGAGATAAGAAGATTGAGAATAGCTCAAAAAATAAATTTTAGTATCGCATCTTTCCTATTTGGTAGCACAGTGAAAGTAATGATATGCCTATCTTTTAAAAATAAGTTGCAAAATTTTACTTTTTTCACTTATCATTATCATTGCTCTTCATAGTTTTGTCACATTTCTCATAATTATTATATTTTATCTAGCTATTTTAAAAGTGATTTTATTTTAATTGTCATATGTCTCTTAATTATTATATTTTATCTAGCTATTTGAAAAGTAATTTTATTTTAATTAATGGTGGAGTGATGTTTTTATTATAATACTAGTAAGGTTATTAATTATTTTCTTTTAGAGGGTAAATAGTATAATATGATAAAGAAAATATTTTTAACAAATAATAATTCTCTTATTAATGAAAAGTTAAAATATTTAATTATTTATACTTGTGTAATAAATTATCTATTTTCTAAGAGCCTATTTGACTCAGCTTAAAAGCTGGTCAAACTGAATTAAAAGCTGGTTTTGATTTATTTAACTATTTGGGAATTCTCAAAATAACTTATTTTAAGTTAAAAAAAAACTTATTTTAAGCCAAAAGTTAAAAACTGGGGTAGGGGTGCTTTTTTTTTTTCCAGCTTATAATCTGTTTTAAGACCACATTTACCTTTTTACCCTTAATATTTTTATACAATCTCCAAATTACCCACATAACCCTAACATCTCTTTCTTCTATTTTTCCCTTTTCACGTGTGGATGATAGACAATTACTGTTACTAATGAATGAAAATAAAATAAATCTTAAATCTTTCAAGTGATCTATACAAATTATATATTATTAAAATGTAAAATAAGTTGCACATATAACTTAAATAAAAATTTATATTCCTCTTATAAATAATTTGTGATAATAAAGAAATATGTGAATGATAGACTATTATTATTACCTATGGATGAAACTAAAATAAAATCTTAAATCGTTCTTTCATCTATTCAAATTATATATCTTTAAAATCTATAATAAGTTTATATTCCTCTTATAAATAATTTGTGATGAGAAAGAAATATGTGAATGATAGCAAAATATAATTATTTATGGTTGTAAAATATAAATTAATTAACTTTTATTATGTTAACAACTTTTAAGGGTATTTCAGATATTTTGATTTAAAAAGCTATTTATCAGCACTTATTTGCCAAACACATCAACAATTTTTTTTTAATTTCAGCACTTTTATCCAAATGCATGCTTATTTTAAAAATAAATTTGAACATTTTTAAAAGTATTTTTTAAAGCTACTTTTATTAAATCCATCTAAACAGACCCTTATACTTTATGTGACCATATTTATAATTACAAGCCTCCTTTTAAAATATTGGTCCAGCATATAATGCTGGGTATATACAACCAACAATGGCGGGTCCTTCCGTCAATCAATCAACAAAGTTTGTCGGGGCCTTTTATCAATCAATCAACCAACCACTCCAGTCCAGTCCAGTCCGGCATTGACATCGCTATCAACATTTGTTTCATTTCCAATTCTCAGAATTTTTTTGGTCAATGGCTATCGACAACTCATCAGTGCTCAATGAAGTCATAGTAGCGATGGTTCCATGGCCTGAACATGGCCATCTCAATCCACTCTTTCTCCTTTCTCGCTTCATTGCTTCACACAACATTCCTGTACACTTCCTCTGCCTCACTGCTAGAAACCACGATTTGAAGAAACGCCTTCAAGGTGTTCGACGAAACGCCACTGATGAAAATTTGCATTTCTGTGACCTCTCAGTACCTACAACTGAGACAGAAAGTGATAAAGATTTGTTGTTGGAAAATCTAGGGAAGTCTATTTGTGAAAAATGCCATCTACTCTCCAAAAATACTGGTAAAAGATTGGTCGTCATTCATGATTGTTTGATGATGACTTATATAAGTGATCTGGATTCAATACCCAACATCAAGTGTTATTCTTTTCACTTCTTTTCATCTTTCGTTAGGTTTTCGACTACCCGACAAGTTCTTCATATAGTTGATGAAGATCAGGACAAATTGATTAAGGAACTAGGCGATGAGTTTCCAACGGTGGAGAGTACTTTTGGGCCACATATGGAAGAGTATATACAAGAAGAACGTGAATGGAAGCTAAATTCAGGAGCTGTCTTGAACTCCTTCAGAGAATTCGAAGACAAGTATCTTCATTCATTTGCCATTCATACAGAGGATAATTCGCCAGTGTGGTGTCTCGGTCCATTTCACATGCTGCTCGAATCATCAGTTGACTTGTACAATAAGAGTGCGTCCCTGGAATTTCTCGACAAGCAAGAGGTTAACTCGGTAATATTCGTGTCATTTGGGACAACCACTACATTTTCACAAGAGCAAGCCAATGAGCTCGCACTTGGTTTAGAACAGAGCAACCATAAATTTATATGGGTAATAAGAGAGGCAGATGATAAAAGGTTGGACACGGAGGATAATTCCGAGGGGAAAGATGGGAAGGTTGTATTGCCAGAAGGATTTGAAGAAAGAGTGGAAGGAAGAGGAATGGTGGTGAGAAATTGGGCGCCTCAATTGGAAATTTTGGGACATCGATCAACAGGTGGGTTTATGAGTCACTGCGGATGGAACTCTTGTTTGGAAAGTATTAGCATGGGAGTTCCCATAGCATCTTGGCCTGTCCATGTTGACCAGCCTTATAACACAGTGTTCATAACAAACGTGTTGAAGATTGGAATCTCCGTGTGGAAATGGAGTCGCAGAGAGGAAGCAGTACCAGCTGCAGCAATTGAGAAAGCTGTCAAGACGTTGATGGGTACGCCAGAAGGAGAAGAGATGAGGCAAAGGGCGGTAGAGTTGAGTAATAAGATCAAAAACTCTGTTAGCCATGGAGGACTTGCACGCAAAGAAATGGAATCTTTCATATCTAATATTACCAATAACTAAATTCCACTGTGTATCTCAAAATGTTATGCTGTATTTGGCTTTGTTAATGTTCTCATATTCGATTATGTAAACTTTGGGAATAAGATCTTTGTAATGTATAAATACTATATATACATAATGTTTATGAATGTATATAAATCTCAAATTTATATACATTGATACATGTATACCTTCAAAAAATTTGGATGCACACATACTGTTTATATGTTATAGTGTATATACAATGTATCATTGTAGATATAATGATACTGGATGCGCACACAGTATGTATACTATGTTTTGAAAGGAAAATTTATTGCTATGTTTCTTTAAAATGGTAAATAATTGTTTTCACATAAAAGAAAGGGCACTAATATAGTTGCTTATGAAACTTTTCCCTATTTTCAATTCATACCAATTTAGCCCATTTTGTATGTAATTTTGAAATTCATTGGAAAACGACAATGATTCCAATTGTCGGAAAAAGCTTGAGAACTCATATATTTAAATTCTTGACAAATTTACGTTTGAAGTTTGTTGGGATTATATTAAGAAATTGTAGTTAAAAGTTGAAACAATTTGATAGACTGATGATTTTGATCCATTTTAAATGGAATTCCGTGGGTTGGATTTTGTAGGAGACAAAACTCAATAACGGGATGAGTTTGTATAATAATATAAAAATATGTATAAACACCTTTTACACACTATTGTACATTATTATACAAAGTTGATACATCGTTTCCGGTAAATGTATCATATTTCATATCGGGGATATACACATTATTGCGGAAAAAAAAGTTTTGTGGGGAAATAAACTGAAAATATAACTACGTGGGTGTAACAAATGAGTATTTTACACGGTAACTAACTATTAAAACATAAAATGTACATTACATACCAGAAAAAATATATATATATATATATATATATATATATGCTCCCACTGAGTGCATTAAAGTTCAGACTAAATCTAAACCACACACTACATGGTCAATTCGGGGGTGGCGTTCCAACAGATTTTCACCATTGACAAGGTTTGAATCTGAGACCACTAATTAAGGATGAAACAATTTTATTCCTGCACCAAAACCTATGTTGGAAAAAAACTACATAATAAGTGTGTTAATATTGAGGTGGGACAGAGTATAATAATATTGCCTCTATCTCAAAATAAGTGTTATTTTAAAAAAGAACTATTTAAAATAAAAAATCACTTTAGAAGTTCAAGACAAAAAATAATAACAATTGTTTACTCTTATATTAAAGAATTTATTCTTCTTAATAGAGCTCAATTCTCAAATTTAAAATTGGTGCAAATAATAATTTCGCTTTACATAATATTAACTGAATTAACAGTTAAATACTTATAAATATTTAATAAATTTCTTAAGAAATATATAAGATTTAGACAAAAAAAATATATTAATGAGAATCTACGTATCAACATTGGATTTGGCTGTAACGTTTGGCAAAAGCTAATAAATTTTAAACATGTAAATTGAGAATCATGAAAATTTATAAAAGCAATAATTAAAAGGAAAATTAGTACAATAAAGTATATACAATGAATTTTGGGATGCCAAGTAATTGTACGATATGCAATGAATTTTTGGATGCCTAGTAATAGTTGCAAGTGGATGAATGACTAGAGGTTAAATAATTCTAATAGTATATATATATATATATATATATATATATATATATATATATATATATATATATATATATATATATATATATATTAATCCCCAATTTTCAAAATGAAACTAAGCTTGTTGATTATAACTATCTAGCTAACCAAATGCATTTCATCTATTCAACTTCAATCACTTTATCTATAAACTAGTTGCATTGTAGCTCAGATTCTCTTGTTCCTTATCATTTAGGATAATTTTTAAACTACGATCTGTTTACTTTTGTTTATTCACTTTAAATTTTTTTATATATATATATATATATATATATATATATATATATATATATATATATATATATTAATCCCCAATTTTCAAAATGAAACTAAGCTTGTTGATTATAACTATCTAGCTAACCAAATGCATTTCATCTATTCAACTTCAATCACTTTATCTATAAACTAGTTGCATTGTAGCTCGGATTCTCTTGTTCCTTATCATTTAGGATAATTTTTAAACTATGATCTGTTTACTTTTGTTTATTCACTTTAATTTTTTTTATATATATATATATATATATATAATAATAATAATAATAATAATAATAATATGTGGTCTATTTGATACGAAGGAAATCGTTTTTCAAGAAATATTTTTTGGAAAATTAAAATGAGTTTTTACTTATTTCTTGTGCTTCTTATACAAGTTAAAAATCGTATCCTAAAATCATTTGGTATCTAAAACCAAACTAGGAGAATAGATAGGGGAGGGGGTTGATCGCGCAGGGTGGTGGTGGTGGTGATTGTGAGGGTAACGAGGAGGAGATAATGCAATTCGTTTACTAAATTTTTAAAAAAGTCTTTTTTTTTTTTAATTTTCGCGCTCTTTTTTCAATTTTTTTGACTAATTAAATATGAGAAAATAGAAAAACATAAAGTGTTGTTTAGATAAGTGATAAATAAATCAAAAATATATTTTTAATATTGTGAAATGTGGACAAGTAAAAGTAACTGAAGTAAGCATTGAACGACCCAACTGGATCATGAATATTAATAAAATGATTATTTTTTATTGACTCTTTCACCGTGAATGTATTTAGTTAAAGTTTGGAAATTGACTATTTCAATTTTCCTTTGGAGACATCAAATAAAATTAGAACAATACAAAGAAGATTAGCATGATCCATGCGTAATAATAACACAAACAAATCCAGAAATGGTCCAAATATCTTTTCTTGAAAAAAAAAAACTATTTCTAAATTTACATTATAAGCGGATAAGCTATTCTTCTTATTATAACTGTTTAAGGTACTCATACTTCATTAGAAAACATAGTAGTAAACTAGTAATTTACCAACTATAACAAAACAATAAAAAATTAAAACATATTTTAATAAAGCTTCATGAAAAGCTTTATTGATAGTAATTAAAAAGCTACGGAGCATTGAATTTGAATTGAAGCATAAAATATAAATTTAAATAAATCATGATATCAAAGATTATTTTGCCACTTTTAATAATCTACCAGCACATATCTAAATCATTTATAATAGAATTTTACGGGTTGCTCGATGAAAATTGTCCTTGAAGGTGAGTTTTCCTATTTATTTGTATTTTTGCAGACATTATATTACTTGGTGGCCCCAATATATAATGGTGCACCAGACACTCATCTAATAATCATCAAATTATTTGCTATCTCCATAACGTTGAAATGATTTTTAAACATGTGAAACGCACTTACTATATATATAATTCTCAATGTTTTTTGTCTTATTTATTCGAATTTGTTCGTATTTGGAGTAACACTTCACGAAAAGGAATAAATGATAAATTATATTCCGAACAATTGTAAATGGTTGCTATGCAGGTAGTTTCTGTTATTTTTTTGGGATATCAGTGTTTCTGTCTTTAAAAAACTAGAGTACAAGACTAAATGAGAGCACATGATGCAATCTTATCCGTCGATTCGATATTTAATAAATGTTGGATCCGTGAATAAGATTATGAAACATATATATTCGTTAGTATAAAGGGTATATATGTTCTAGTTTTTGAACGGTAAGAACACCAATGTCATAAAAAATATGACGAAAATATCTGCATATAATTTATGATAGTTCAAAGGTATATTTGTCATTGCTTCCTAACGAGAATAATTAGTTGATTTCTCTAAAGATGACTCAACTAATAATTATTACTTCATATTTTTTTTTTTGTTAAAAAGAAAATTGGCATAAAGAAAATTGATGACTTTTAAAGATAATAAATATTAGCTGAGTTATCAACTCCGAAAATGCTACAACGTGACAAACTCTTCTAGTTATAAAATTGTGTACTCACTCTCGAATATGACACCACTACAGTAATAATTGAAGAAAACTACGAAATGATGATAACCTATTATAATCGATCGTGGAAAGTAAGAACATGATGTTACATTATTACTAATAATTTGAATATAATTTTTGGGATGCATGGGTCAAGCAATGAGATAATATGCCTTTTCTCCTCTGTCCAAATAGATCTAGTTTAAATATTTTTAATCCGCACAAGATATAATTATTTCAAGAGAGACATTTTCTGTAGTCCAAAAACACAAGCTAAGTTTTAATTTAATTGTCATGAAATTTTAATATAATAACGAACGTTAAGCAGCGCTAACTTGGAAGTGTAAATACTAGAGAAACATTGAAATCTCACCACTTTAGAAATTAATTACTGAGGTACATTCTAGTTTTCGATATTACAAAATTTTATCAGCTTTTGATGCGTTTAAATACATTTATTTCGAGATACATGAAGTCAAAATTAGGTGTAATTTGTTTTCGATACATTATATCCAAGTGATTTCACATGTCTTTAAGATACATAACAAATCTCGCTCGTCTCCCTCCCATCTTGCTCGCTACTCTCCTATGTATCTGATATCGCAAATACATATAAATATATGTATATATGTGTATCTAATGTGATTTGCTTGTATATGATAATATATGATTATCTTCCATTTCTCCCTCCCCATTTTGTCTGCTTTTTTCCTTATTTTAGTGTATCACATAACAAAAATACATGTATAAGATATATCTTTTCCAATATGGCAATATATGATAAAAAAAAATCTTAGTAAATAATAATATACACAGTTATTCAAAAATATAGGTAGAATTCATATATATTATGATATTGATTTAAAACTATAGATAAGCAATTTTTTCTACTTCCTCCATTTTTAAAATATTTAAAATTTATTTTCTAAAATAAGTTTTCTATGTTACATAAATCGGATGCCACTTGAGGTTACGTTCTAGTTTCTCAAATTAGAGTTGTTACATATATCTCTCATTCCTGTCTTATGACAATTTAATGACTTTATTTTTATATGAAGTTCTGTAACCTAGATATATTGCCATGTGTTGCTTCAAACTTTTTTCTTTTACGTACTAAAAAGAAAAAAAAAAGACGATTGTTACAAAATCTAGCTATATCTTTCTTTCATTATTTTTTCTAAGAGTGGGGAAGGGAGAAATAAAATTAATTATTCACCCACAAGAAGCTCAGAGTCGATAACAATATATTAATCAAATTTATGACATCACTAAGAAAACAAAATAATCCTCGAATATTTTAATAAATACAGCGACCCAAGTATCAACAATACAATTGACCAATAAAATATTACTCTATTCAATCATTTAATTTTTCCGTGTTGCCAAAGTCATATGTAGGTGTAAATAGTAATACTCCTTGCATCTCAAAAATTCAAAATATGCCTCGTAAAAAAATATCACTTAAAATAAATTACTTTATATCATGTTGAAATATTTATACTATTGTATAATAATTAATAGTAAAAAAGATTTAAAATATTTTTTTAACTTCTAAAATAATATATATTTTTCTAGTAAAGATGATAAAGTCAAAAAAGGGAGTAATATGATGTTTGTTGTATATAGGTGTGTGCATTTAATCTATCGCACGTAGAGGGGAGTTGGGAGTTTATTGAAAATCCGGTCAACGTGTAGATGCATTTATTAGCTAAACATAACAATGAATGAGTACAGCTATTACAGTTGCACAGTTAGTAGATGTCAACCATAATAAGCCCTTTCTCTTAATTAACCTACACATGAGATAGGACAATATAGGATAATCATCGAACTTTTAACATTAAGATAAAAATTGAGATAATCAATTAAAAATAATCTTCAATTACATAACATAAGGCATCACCGGATGCTAACTTTTTGCTATCCAAAAATAATAATCTTTAATTAGATAACACGATATCTTATGGTGCTAAGTTTTTGCTATCCAAAAATAAGGCAAAATTAGCCTTAATAAAGATGTGGACATATTTAGTTTAAAGTATTAACTTGATAACAAGTATGTTACATTTCGTATAGTTCTAGAACAAGTTTAATTAGCTCTTTGACTAATTGAAATTTTATTTATAGATCGTCAATTTTTGTATATTGTAACAATTGAATATTAAGGTATGCCGTGTAACTTGTAAAGGTTATATCTAGCAGGAATTAGAAGGTAATATCTAGTAGGAAAAAGAAAAAAAAACATATATCGAACTAATATAAATGGTATGCATATAGCATTTGTTATACTTTTGGAATATTGATGCTCTCGTCGGTCTAAAAACTAAAGCATATATACTCTTTATACTAACAAGATACATGTGTCATAATCTTATCCACCGGTCGACTTTTATTAAATATTGAATTGACGGATAAGATTGTCACATATATTTATTTAGTCTTCCATTAGAGTGGAGAAAATATAAGCTCTAGTTTTTGAATGACCGGAGGACCAATATCTCCAAAGTATGACGGAGGATATCTGCGTACCATTTACGATGGTTCATGAATATATTTGTCCTTTTTCTCTGTCTAGAATCAAGAAACAACATTTTTTTTCTAATTTACACATGTTTGATTGATCGAAATAATTTTTCAAAAATTTAATATTTTCCTTGGTACCATACACCACCTAAGTCTCAGTATTTTCCATAGTTTGTATTTATTATAAGTCCACTCATAAATAAAAATAAATAAAAAGGGAAAAAAGTCCCTCTCATTATTGGGATGGCTAGTTAGGACCATCTTGTAGCTTTCTCTTTTACTTGCTTTATATACCCATATCTCCCTTCAGAATTTGTACACCAAAACATAAATTTAGTTCTCTCTCTTATATAGAAAAAAAAAGCTGTCTATTTGACTTGAAAATAGGAATCAATTTATAATCTCAAAATGGCTCCTGCTTCTTACAATTGTATTTTCAATACAATATGTGTAATGGACGCTTCCACTCGATTAGGCACAAAGCTAGTAAAACGTCTTCTCAAGAGAGGTTACACTGTTCATGCAGCTATTCAAAATCACGGTAAGATTATCCATCTCAAATCATCTGTCGTATTTGTATTGTACACTAACATAAATTAGGAAGGGTTTTGACTATTATACACTTCAATTGATATTTAAAAAATCATAATGAGCGACATATGGTGTTTGTATTGTATTTTTTCAGTTTAAAAACGATAAATAATTTGAGACAGAGAGACGTATAATCACCTGTTTATTTCCTTCTTAGGCGAGTGTTCGTCGTTGAAGGGGATTGAATGTGAAGAGAAGAAATTAAAGATATTTGAGTCGGACCCTTTTGATTACCATAGTATTCTTGATGCTTTGAAGGGTTGTTCTGGTTTGTTCTACAACTTTGAATCTCCAGCAGATTATCCTACTTACGATGTAAGTAACCTTATTACTTTCAATACAAGTTTTTCTTTTTATTATTATTTTCTTATTAATTTCCACAGCTAGCTAAGCATGTGTTTACAGTGTGGAAGTTAGTGTTATTTATGATTTAATAATAGGATTTTGTTCTACCGAGGATTTTGTAGTGACCAGGAAGAAGGAAAAATGTGTAAAAAAAAAAAAAAACTTACGCATCACCATAATTAAATATTGATGTCCCGTCGTGGTAAATATTAATGGTACGTGTACAATTATATTGAAAAAAAAAACATTCTATTTTAATTCTCTTTTGATGTTAAAACAACTTATTATTATTATTAAATTTATGCACCGCATAAGAAATCATTATTGAAGTAACTATCAATTCTGTCAGAGCTAGAATTTCGACTAAAGAATATCAAGTATACAAGACAAAAAGTGTTAATATGGAACTATACTGTGTAATTTTTTGATGAAAAAATATCGATCTTAATATATATGACTCTCTTTTGATGTTAAAATAACTAAAACGAAAAATATATTTTAATATACTAGCAGAATAAAAATAATCAATAATAATGAAAGAGAAAAAACTATATAATTCTAATTAATAGAGCCGGTTACTGTAGACGTATGGCGTTACATGTTTCGTTACGCAGATACTTATAAGTCAAAACATTATTTAGATAAGTACTCACTATTTAAGGAGCATGATTAATTAGGCAGCTAGCAGTTGAATGAAAGGGACAAGCTAAAACAAACATATAAGAATAACATATACAATATAAAGTCGTAAAAGAATATACAATTTTATTTAATTATTTTTAATAAACCATCGAACGATTACAGGAAGAAATGGGAGAAGTGGAGGTGAGGGCCGCACATAATGTATTGGAAGCATGCGCACAAACAGACACAATAGAAAAAGTAGTTTTTACTTCGTCAGCAACTACAATTATTTGGGGACATGATGCACCATCTATTGATGAAAGACATTGGACTGACATCAACTTTTGTCGTAAATTCAAGGTATCCATATTTATCATGTGTTCTTCTTTTCAAGTATTATTTACATGCACGAATATTTTTAATGAAATTTCTGACTTTGAAATGGACAGTTGTGGTATGCTATGTCGAAAACATTAGCAGAGAAGACAGCTTGGGGATTGGCAATGGATAGAGGAATAAACATGGTGACTATTAACTCAGGACTGTTAATGGGTCCTGAATTAACCATTACTAATCCTTACCTTAAAGGTGCAGCTGAGATGTATGAAGATGGTGTGTTGGTGACTGTTGATCTTGATTTCTTGGTGGATGCCCACATTTGTGTTTATGAAGATATAGCATCATATGGTAGATATTTGTGCTTCAATCACATCATTAACCAAAAACAAGATGCTCTTAAACTTGTCCAAATGTTGTCCCCTTTGCCTTCTCCACCTCAAAGGTATTACTAGTACACCTCATTTTTGTTCATTTGGTTTATGGATAGAGTTAAACTAGTTACATTCAAACTTTTATACTATCAAAGATCTTCATAAAAAGTGAGACTTGTTATCACTACATGTTACAACATGTAAAGTTGATCTAATAGTGTGCAAAAAATTTCTTATATTATCATTGCATATAATAAGTTAAATTCGACTAGATATTTGTCTTAGGGTACCGCTCTGAACCCTCTTCGTTGCAAATGAATTGTTTCAAATACACATTACTAATATTTTTGGTTTTGGAATATGATAGTTTGGAGGAAGACACAACGATAATACAACAAAGGATCAGCAACAAGAAATTAAACAAGCTTATGGTTGACTTTAGAGGATGCCAGCCTCAGATGATGGACCAAAATGCAAATCAAGACATTTGCTTATCATGAAAAAATAACATATTAAATCAAAGGGATCTGAATCTCTTATCGAAGTGTACAAATAATGTCCAAGTGCAAATCAAATGCGATAAAATTACTTTTCCCAAACCTCCACTACCAAAGTAGGCAAGTTACTAAACATTGTTTGATGTGATGGGAGAAAAAGTAACTCCTAAAATGAAAGAAAAAGAGAGGACACATAGATGGCTAAATGCAAGGCATGTAATCATGTTTATGTATAAAAGTCAATAAATTAAAAAACGCCATGTGAATTATGAGTTGTCTTTTATGTGCAAAAATGTGATAGTTACTTTTAAGTCTAATCGTTTACTTGCAAGTCCAACTTTATATAGCTGCTAGCTAGAGGATGCATATAGAAGGGAAAAGCGGCAAATACATGTTCGAACTATCGTAAGTAGTATATAAAATATATTTTGTTTTATTTTTGAGAGATCGGTGTTTCAGCCTTTTAAAAAATAGAGCATATATATGTCCTTCACTCTAACGGCAGACTAAATAGGGAAACGTGACACAATCGTCTTATCCGTCAATGTGATTATTAATTAATGTCAAATCGATGGATAAAATTATGACACGTGTATGTCCGTTAGTATAAAGGGTATATATGCTCTATTTTTGAACGGCAGGATTATCAATGTCCCAAAAATATACGAAGGGTATCTATATACCATTTACGATAGTTCAAGGGTATATTTGTTATTTTTCCCTGTAAGAGAAAATTTCACTTGTAGCAAAGAGATTAAATTTAATAAGTCTTCTTAGCTATAGTTTGTTTAATTGCACTTCATAGCTAAGTCATGTTTGCTATGGGTATTTTCGTTTGTATATTTTGATTGTCAATATATAAACATGGTAAGTATATACCAACTTTGTATTTATATATTTAAGATTTTCTGATACATAATTTTTTTTGTATATTTTGCTACAAATAAGGTAATTTATTATTTTTTATAATTTATACAAATAAAACGTATCAACAAATCGTATACAACTAGCTAAAGTAAGCGTATACAAATTCATAGCAAAATTTAAGATATTGTGGCAGTTAATTATAAAGGCAAAATACATATATTTGACCCTAAACTTGAATTTTAGTTTTAACTTTGACCTCCAACTTTCATAATGCATAAAAAAAAAAAACTTTAACTATCCAACTTTTAAATAAATAAATACATGAGTCCTACATGGCACAAACAGTAGGACAAAAAATAACATGTAAGATATATGTGTTTATTTGTTCAACTTTATACAAATTTAAGTGTTTAGATGATATATTTATGTATTATGCCAATTATAAATATCCAAAATTGTAGTTAAATTAAATAATACACCATAATATTGGGTGATCTGTCATTTTCGCATAAATTTTTCCCAAATGATTCAAGTCTTTGAGTAAGGCGGTTCGCTTTCAAATTTAATTAAATTTTGAAAAAAACAGTGTACAATTTCCATCAAAACTCTTACATTAGCCTTTTTCAATAACAAAGTCCATTGTTCCCATCAATACATTATTTGTTTTCTAGATACACGTATTAAACGTTGCTTTCAAATTTAAACGCTTGTTGGTTCTAATTTTCCCTTAGAAAGACAACAAACATACGTATAGTTACATAAATTCATAAAATTTTGACACGCTTACAAGAAAGAATTGTCAATGCACTATGGACCCTCTACATCTTCTTAATCATATATATGGCAGCCTAATTATATATCACTCTTTTGAAGACTTGTTTTTGTCTGCCTATTGATCATTTACAAGTTTGCTTCACACAACTCTAGAACACTATACATATTACGGAATGGTGCTTAAATGATATACCCCACTCTATACCAATAATAATATATATAAATGATGTCACGATCCTAAAAAGGACGCGATGATATATATATTTTTCATTAAGACAAGTCAGCCTCCAACGAAAATGAAAGAAATGCGAAACTATAAAGCAAGAACAAGATGAAGGCAGAAAATTTATTCATTCTAAACAAATGCCAGAATCTAGTTATCACGTGTACAAGCACTAACGAAAATACAGAACAAAAAAGATAAATACAAGTTTCAATAATTGTTTTTCAAGTAGAACAAAGCTTAAATAAAAGAAAAGGAAGGCCCACCGACAAGCAACTACCTCTCAAATCTTTCAACGGACCTCAATTACCAGGAGAAAAAGAAAAAAATCATGCAGGTCTGAGCTCGGAACCTACACAAGTGTAGAAGCAAAAAGCGACTACTAAAAATATGGTACCCAACAAGCAACCTAGAAAGAAGGCATCAACCTAGAAAACAGGATACCTTTAGACTCTAACTGAACCTTCTAAAACTACAGCCTGCATAGTAATCAACCCAACCTAGCAATTCTTCAGTACACGACTCACAAGGCCCGATATTCACAGTTCAATCTTCATAATTCAACTATCAAACTAATCAAATAAGTCAATATCAAAGTCAAGTAAATTAGTTATACACACAAATATATCAATCACAATTTACGTAAGTAAGCATAAGCATAAAAATTTTGAGTCACAATAATCAATCTCTTGCCAAATCATTTTTCATCGGCACAATATTACTAGCCGGTACCACTTTCCAACGACTTTATATCACCGGGAACTATTTTCCATCGACTTTATATCACCTTTCTCGTAGGCTTTATATCACTAGTCGGGAGCATTTTTCATCGATTTTATATCAATTCACTAGCCGGAATCAGTTTTCATCGACTTTATAAACTCTTGCCAGAAATGACCTCGGCATCACAAATCATCACATGTTTCATCACAATGTTCACAACCAATGATACAAGAAATATCACACCACAAGGAAGAGATAACAATTCACACAATTTAAGTCCATATTCATGCTTTCAAGCATTTCATCAATCAATCAAAAAGTGTCACAATAAGGCAATTCACATCATCATGCTCATCACAAAGTTTTTTTCATTTCAACCCTTTTTTATTCATTTAGATTTATCAAGTGGACAATTAAACCTTTCACCTCATCCCATTACTCCCAACACACCAGAAACAAAGAAAACACATGAATTCTAGTAGAATACAAAGTTTATAAGATCACTCGTTTTAAATCAATCAATATTAATCTAAGAATTGAGTCTTCCCCTTTCGAACACTTCCAAAGTCACATAATCTATATACAAGAAGGTATTTATCATCACATTTCAGAAACAATGATACCCACTTCAATCCTCTTGAAAAGTGGGTCTATCAACACAAAACTCAATTCCAAAAAATAACATTTTTAATTCAAATTGTTTTATACTTGAAACGTTACTCAAAGGTTTAGGAATTCATTAGAAAAAAATCATTTTAAAAATTGGCTAAAAATCACTTCAAAATCATCATTTTACTAAGTTCTTGGATTCTTGCACTTAAGCCCAAATTTCTTATTTCAAAATCTTGATTTGAACACATAAATTCATAAACAATAATATGTAATTTAACATTTAAAGTTAAGTAACATCACCCAACAGTTTTTCCTCGAAAATCTATTCAAAATCGCCATCACAAAGCTCTAAATCTTAAAAAATGGTGAAAGAGGGGGGTAAACCTCGAAACGGCAGGTCAATTGTAAGATCTGTAATAGGTCATTATAATATATAGTTTAAGCGTGTAACTAACTTTTTGATACAAATTCAGGAGGAAATCTATGCCTTTTCCCTACTTAGAAATGACACTTTTAGAATACGAACAAGGCAATAAAAATATTGTACCAAAAGTTGTGCAAATTATGCTAGAAACTAACTGAATTTAGTAAATGAATTTGGCACTTTTGGAGTACCAAACATGGCAATGAATTATTGTACAAAAAGTAGTGCAAATTGTAGTAGAAACAAACTGAATTTAGTAAATGCATTTATTTACTCATTATTGTATAAGATATGTGTATTGTGTTGTTCAATTGCAAACTCAGATTTTCATTTTTGAGAAGACACGTGTCTATCTTTTTTAACTTTGGTTGAACATCTAGCTTCCATTATACCAGTTGTACATTTCAATTGCTTAGGCCTTTCTGTTTCTCCGAAAATTTTTATTACGTGTGAAGCATGTTAAGTCATAAGGTTTTACTTTATTATCTTAATATATTTTTTCTATTCCATGTTATTTATTTATATTATAATCAATAGTTGTTTGTATTTAATTTTCAGTTTATAAAATCAAGATATAAGTAACTTTTAATCCTAACAATTATTTTTTGTTAAGAGTATAATAAAATTTATGAAGTCGTTGATTTTTTTTAAGGAAGAAATTAATAAAACTATCTTTTTTTATTTATATTTTCTCAAGAAACATGTAAATAGATAAACAAAATATGTATTAAATTTTACCTACATTCAATTTTAGGAATAAAAAATATCTTATAAATTGACGAATGAATTATGTAGGTGTTTATGGATATCTTTCTTTTTTGAATTTCGTGAAAATAGTATTATAATTTATGTAATTGTTTGTCAAGATCATTGATGCTTTTTACGTTAAATTTTCTTATTGAAGAGTATTTGATAGATTTAAGTTCTTTTGAGAACATAAAATTGTTGAGAGGAGATTAAAAGAATAAATTAAATTTTATACCTTCTTTATTTTTCATGTTAATAGTCTATTTTTTCTTTTACAAATTTCTTATAAAGAAATCATATATAAAAATAATAATTTTACTAATTAACACCGTTATTATTTATTTTTTTTAACTTTATGAAGTTTATTCATACTTTGAAAAGGAATTAATTGCTATAATAAAGTAGAACTTTTGTAATTTATTATATGTTAATTGTAAATTAACAAATAATTTTATTTATAACTATTTTTACCAATATAAATAATTAATATCGAGATAGAAAAATAATGCCAAAATGTTAGAAACAGAATGAATTAGGCAAGAAGTTTTGGATTTCATATTTTTCATTAATAAATTTATCAAAGTATTGAAGTGCAAAATTTGGGACATTATTTTTGAAAATAAATGGAATTTCATACGAGTTTTGTCCGTCACAATCATATTAGTGCATAATATATAATTAAAAAAATTCAATGTAATAACCTTAAAAGAAGAAAGTTGAAGTGTTGGAGCGCATTGAAAGTTTCATCTATGATAATTCCTCTTAGTATACATACTAGTTTCCATAGCAAAAATGCCTTTTATTAATGAAAATTTTTATCTTCATAGCTTCTTCTATGATATTTCACCTTTTTTTTTTTTTTTCATTTGAAATGGTTAATTGCGTAGCTTTTTTACATGTTAATACATTTAAGTATGTACTTTGTCATTGATTTGTTTGCTCTGATTTTGCTTTCTTGGAGACTTGGACTGTTTTTTCATGCCCGAAGAACAACAAGTTACCTTAGGAGAATATGGTTCCCTCGAATTTCTTCATAAAAGTTATTTTACTTGAGAGATTTATCAATTTATTATTATAATATTTCACTTTATTTCATATACATAAATGAACTTCTAGATCTTGATGTTACTAGCATGAAACCTTATGAGATATGAGTACTCACGGTCTCTTCACATGCTAAGTTAATCATTTTTTACTTTATTTCATTTGCAGTCCAATGGTTATTGGTTGATATTTGATGTTTTAATTTTCTTTGAAATGGTTGGAACTGAAACATTCAAATTCAGTGTAAAATTTTGCAGCAGACCATATATATGGAAAAACTATTTAATTTCCATTTCGAGTTGTATAAAAATATTCAAGATATTTGGTCATGTCCCCTCTAGCGTAATAATAAAGGTCAAACGTGCAATACACATTTTTAAAGCTAGTGTGACATAAATTCAAAGGTTTCAATGACATTATAGTTATGAAAAAAAAAAAAAGAGGTTTACAATTGTTTCCTTTAAAATAGTAGGAAAAAGTCTTATATAAATAAACATTTAAGGCATGACTTTCAAATTGAACTTCTACGCCTAATAGGATTTCTATCCCAAAGTGCAATAGGACACCGACTCTCAACAAATTCTACTGCTAAAACTAATTTCACAACAATTTTAGATTCTTCATTTAAAATATGAAAAGAAAATAATAATGTAAATATAAGTACAAATATATTTTATTATTTTTTTAAAGTTAATTGGGTTGATATTACACATGTTTTTATACATAAATATGCCTATTTAAATTTTATATAATAGCAAAGGTGAAACGTGCAAGACAAGTTCGTAGAACCTGTGTGTCATAAATTCAAAGGTTTCAATGGCATTCTAGTTATGAAAAAATTGTCACACTCCGAGCTTTCACCCTAGACATGACCAGAACTCGAAGACCATTGCTGGCCTTGGCGGACCCTTAGCCTGACTTTCTTAACCCAGCAGAAGACTTAAACACAAGAGAAATAACTCAAGGAAAATAACTTTAAAAGTAATACTTAGCCAAAATGGAAACTCAAGTCTTAGTTGTTTACAAGTGAAAGAAAAAGACTAAAGAACTATGTTATCTGTCTATGAAGCCTCTAAACAAAGAGGGATGTTGGGACAGGACCCCAGTCATCCTAACAACTGAAAACCAAAATAATAAATGAATGATAAAGATGTCCTCCGGAATGAAGGGAGCTCAGCAACTGACTCTGAGTTGCTCACTAGATCAACGGTACGCCAGATGCAGATCCTAGTAATTTAGGTCTGCATCATAAGACGATGCAGGTCAACCGGCATCAGTACATTAAATGTACGAGTATGCTAGTTAAAATACTAAAACAACTTAAGCTCGAAAATGAGTTAGAAGGAACTCTTACCTTGGCTCTGCTCAACTAATGAATACTCAATCCAATATAAAGTATTAAAACACATGCGACATGTATATATAACTCAACCAACAAGAATTCGACAATATTCTTCAAGAACTTCACATATTAACATGTAGACAACTCACCAACCACTGAACTGAAACAAGTTTGGTGTGTAGGTGAACTGAACCAACACTAAATGATCTCACATACCTTTATAGGGATCACCCTTAACGAATTCCACTCGCAAAGCTTGACGTTCTTGGCGAATCCTTGACTTCTCTCTACCTTCCTAAATCTTTTCTCTCTTCTCCAAGCCCTAAGCGTATTTCATGTTTTTCCAAACTGAACTAAATTTAATTTTTGCCCCAATTAATCCCGAAAAACGAGTTAATTAAATTAGGTAAGAAAAAGACAACTTTGTCCTTTTCAAATCCGGATTGGACTTTCCTTAATCCAAGTTCCAACAGCCCGACTTTCAGAAGGCATATCTCAATCATATGATATCGAAATCACGCAAACTCGGCGGCGTTGAAAGGATTATTCTAAGGGATTTCCAATCATATTTGGAACTACTCTTAACTCATCTTGAGCAAGGAGCTATGAGCGTTTGAAAATAACCAAAACTCACTTTCCTAACTTAGACAATTTTTCATTTTTTTCTTATTCTTTTCAAAAATAATTATTTTCAGATTTTAACCTCTTTTCTAGTCATTTCTAATTGCGAGATATAATATTTTTCGATATAAAAATGAAGGGTTAATTCTACACCTGAAATATCAATAGTGTAGTGATAAGAAGATTAAAAAAAAAATAGTGTATATTCTTGTGAAGAAATGGTGCAGCAAGATCTTATGGTGAAAGAGAGAAAAAGATGAAAAGATTTATATTTTTTAAAAAAATAATGAAAAAAATAAAAGAAAAAATTGTAAAAGTAAAAGAAAAAACGTTAATATATTAATTTCACGCGCCCAACAAGGCGTGCATTATCTTTGTGTGTCATACCTGCATAAAGTTCCTAAGTGGTTAAATTCGAGAGGGTATAGGTGTTCAATAGGTACAAGTTCTAATTGAGGTGTCTAAGTAAATTATGCGAACAACTTTAAGGGGCTAGACATGACTTAAACCTTAATTTTATGAACTAACCGACTTTTTTTTTAATAACCAATCAATTTGTATACGTTTTTTTTAAACAATTAAATTGTCAATTCGCGTGATTTATAGCATTTTTTATTGCAATTTTAGATATATAAGAAAATTAAAAACAAATTAAAATGGAGAAAAAAAATAAGAGAATGTATATGTAAGTGTGGAACCACACAGGTGAAGAAGGCACGTCGACTGTCACGTATATGATTATCCATACTTATATATAAGTATTGGATAAGTGACGTAGATAGATTAATTTTATAAACTAATCGAATTTTTTAATAACCAATCAACTTTTAAACGTTTTTTTTAAACAACTAAGTTATTAATTAACATGATTTATAGTATTTTTTAATGCAATTTTTAAATATATAGATAAATAAATTAAGACGAAGAAAAAAATGAAGGAAATGTATATGCAAAGTGTAGAACCACACAGGAGGCACGTCAACTGTCACTTGTGTGGTCATCCATACTTATATATAAGTAGTGGATGTATAAGTTTGAGATCAAATCTACCTTTTTAGTTATTGGGTTTTGAATTAATAACTAAAAACATATATGTAGAATAATTATTTTATTCTAGACAAATCTGCCAAAACCCAATATATAAATTAGCATTTTGAAGCACTCAAAAAAATATGGAATCCCGTATTGTGGAGAGTATTGAAACACAAATTTTGGAGCCTAATAAAGGAACCTCTTTCTCTAGAACATGTTTCAATGGTATTAATGCATTATCAGGTAAACATCTAATTATTTGTTTTATTTTTCAAGACACATCAGAAGTAGAAATAAGTCATAATCATTTAGCTAATTGAAAATATGATCCAAGATCGAAAGATATGGAGGTCAAGAATTAGCGTAAAAATTCTAATAAATAATTAGTTATCTAATTTTCCTTGTTGGTGGTATTTAAAAAAATCACAGTGATATTGGTTGAGTTTTAAACTTCTATCAACAATCTTAGAACGAATTCATTGCTACTTGGAAACATTTTTTAAAAAAGGATCACTAAAACAAAATAACTAACCATAAACAACTTCTCCAACAATGGGAGAGTGGTGATAGAGGAAGGAGGGTGGCGGCAGCTTTTAGAAGATGATAGAAAAATCTCTTAGGGTTCTCACATTTTGGAATTTTTCACCACTTAGTCTAAAATATTATTCACCCCCTTGATTTAATGAATAACTTATTGTTTATATAGAAAATTCAAATCTATCTATATTACGATATCATTATCTTAAAATCATGAGTTGAAATCATTAATTAAATAATATATTTGTATATGAAATAAGTTGAAATCACTAATTAAATAATGTATTTGTGTATGAAATCATTTTTATGTTTGAATGAATTTTTAGACGGTGCAAAATATCAAAATTAATATTAGCAAATGTGATGAATAAAAATGAATATTAAAAAAATCATGAACGTAACTAATGACATGTAAAAAGTGCAATTTAACAGAAATAACAATTTAATCAAAATAAACAAATATTTGAAGGTATTCAATCGATTGTGACAAAATATAATGTAATTAAAGTTAACTGATAAAAAATTCTAATTTTTTACAAATAAAGATACTTATCGATAAATTTATTTAATATTAGAAAAAATGTATTTTGAGAATTAAATAATAAAACTTAAATTTACAAATTTTGAAAATGTTAAATCAAAATTGGGTGTCAACACCTATTAATTCCTTTGTTTCATTATTGTATTATTTGTTGGTGCTACTGATATACTCTTTTCTTTTTTGTTTGTTATGCTTTACTGGAGTCGAGGGTCTATCTGAAACAACATCTTTACCTTCACAGGGTAGGGATCAGGTTGCATATATACACCAAATACCCTCTCCAGACCCCACTTATGCAATTTCATTAAATATATCATTGTATAGTACTTTAATTGAAATTATATGCACCGACAGAGTAAACATTATTGAGGAATATGATAAGAGTTGAATTAGTTAGTTAGTTAGAGTTCAATTAGTTAGTTAACTAGTTGTTAGTTGTTAGCTTAGTTTGTTAGCCAGCTGTCATTTTACTATTGGTTCACTAATATTGTTAGTTAGTTAATTGATTATATATATATGAGTAATTGTACATTGTAAGGGTTAGTTAGTGAAATACATTGCAAAAGCATGAAGGAGAAGTTCTCTCTGTAACAGACTTCTTCTTCTTCTTCTTCTTCTTCTTCTTCTTCAATCTTCCATTATCGATTGCTCAGAATCAACAAATTAATATGGTATCAGAGAAGGAGTACAATCTCTGAGGAATTCTAGCTCATTTTGATCTCTGAGTCTGTAGATCGGAAGAGGTGATAATGGCAAGTAAAATCGATCATACACACCCCCTGTATCTGTCTTCTTCTAATGTCACAGGTGTAGTTCAAATTGGCATTCAACTTGTAGGGATGGAGAATTATACTTTGTGGAGCAGGGCAATGGAATTAACATTGCTAACAAAAAATAAATTGGGATTTATTGATGGCAGCATCAAACGTGAAGATTACACAGTCGATTCTGAGAAGAAACAGTGGGATCGATGTAATGCAATGGTGCTTTCATGGCTTATGAACAATGTGAGCAAGGAATTGATGAGTGGAATTCTATTTCGTTCTAATGCATCACTGGTATGGAGTGATCTGAAGGAACGATTTGACAAGGTGAATATGTCTAGAATATTCCACTTACACAAGTCGATTGTTACACATACTCAAGGTACTTCTCCAGTCTCAGTATACTATTCAAAGTTGAAAGATCTGTGGGATGAATTTGATTCAATGTTCCTCCTCCATCTTGTAATTGTGAAAAATCTAAAGAATATGTTGATAGCATGCTTAGACAGAAGCTTCTGCAAATTTTTTGATGGGCTTGAATGACAATTATAGTCATGCTCGAAGTCAAATTCTTATGATGAATACACATCCAACTGTTAATCAATGTTATGCTATGATAATTCAAGATGAAAGTCAAAGATAGTTAAGTGGAGATCACTATAATTTAGGAGGGCAAATGGATCCTACAGCTTTGTTCACTAGTAGATCTGGAGGAAACAATTTTAGTAGTTAGAGTAATCGAAGTGGTAATGTGAAACTTAATAAACAGAGAAGTGGATATTTGTATTGTGATCATTGTGATATGAAAGGCCACAATAGAGCTGATTGTAACAAGCTGAAGTATTGTATTCACTGTCACAAACATGGACATCTAAAGGACTCTTGTTATCAGTTAATAGGCTATCCTACCAATTATAAAGGGAAGAGACAAGCAAATATTATGACAATAGACTACAACTCTCAATTTAACAATCCAGGTAGCTCAACTGATAGCAATGTTGTAGATCAGATGCAGCAGTTTAAGGGTGGTGGTTCACATCAGATGTCACAACAATATGGAAGTAATTCAGGTTCAGGTGGTTCAGGAGCTGTTTTAGCTCAACATTTTACAAATCAATACCAACAAGTTCTACAGATGATGAACAAGTCATTGATTCATTAAGGAAATACAGTATCTACCAATAGTAATGCCAATGCAACAGGTATATTTGCAGGACATTCTCAGTTTACTCCTTCAACTTCTAGTTTTGATTGGATTGTTGATAGTGGGGCAACTGATCATATGGTGGGAACTAAAGACTTACTAACTCATGGATCAACAATAAAGAGTTCAGGAAATGTTCAACTTCCAAATGGTGATTCAACTAAAGTCACACATTCAGGCTGCTCTCAACTACAAGGAGGTGAAGTAGTTAAGAATGTTTTATATGTGCCAGAACTTAACTTCAATCTTCTTTCAGTGGCTAAAATTACTAGGTAATTGAATTGTTATGCAATTTTCTATCCTGATTTCTTTCTTCTTCAGGATCTCTTCACTGGGAAAGTGAAGGAGATTGGTGAAGAAAATGGTGGTCTATACATTTTAAAGTCATCACAACTGATAAACACTGGACAACATAGGAGTTTTGTTGCAGTGAAGAGTTCTGCTGAAGGTGAAGTTTGGCATAAGAGGCTAGGTCATATCCCTATGAGTGTTATCAGGAAGATAGACATATTTGCTCATAAGAGGGATTTTCAGTTGAAATGTTGCAATATTTGTCCATTAGCTAGACAAGTCAGACTACCATTTCATAATAGCAGTACTAGGAGTTCACAATGTTTTGATTTAGTTCACATGGATGTATCGGGACCTTACAAGATTACAACTCATAATAAAATAAAGTTCTTTCTTACTTTGGTTGATGATTACTCTAGATGGACATGGATATATCTCATGCATCTCAAGTCTGATGTCTCTACCATATTGAAACAGTTTCTTGCTATGGTTAAGACTCAATTCAATGTTCAAGTTAAAATGTTTAGATCAGATAATGGTGGAGAGTTTTTTAATGCTCAAGTGAGTGAGTTGTTTAAATCTCAAGGTATTATACATCAGAGTTCTTGTCCATATACACCTCAACAAAATGGTGTAGTGGAAAGAAAACATAGACATATAATGGAGACAGCAAGAGCTATTCGATTTCAAGGCAATAATCCAATCAGGTATTGGGGAGAATGTGCTTTAGCTGCTGTCCATATCCACTTGGTATTCTCTTGTCCTTGTTTTGCTATCCTTCACTTTAGTTGAGGGTCTAGCGAAAACAATTCTATCTATCCTCATAAGGCATAGGATAATGTTATGTACACCAGATATCTTCTCCAGACTTCACATATAAGATTTCACGGAATATATTGTTGTATAGCTTAAAATTGAAGTTATATACATCGATAAAGTAAACATTTTTTACGTTATTAATCAGTACTTTCTTACTAATCATTATTTTTATCATCTTACCTATGTTTATCAGATAACTATATAAATATTTACGAACTTGATATATAAAACATAGGCTAATTTTTTTATTTTTCTATCATATAGGTATTGGAATAATATCAATACCCTATGCACTTTCACAAGGAGGATGGTTATGTTTGATGCTATTTTTTTTGGTAGCAATTATATGTTGTTACACAGGATTACTTTTGCAAAAATGCATGAGTGTTTCACCATCAATTAAGACATATCCTGATATTGGTGAATTTGCTTTTGGTAACAAAGGAAGAATCTTGATTTCAATTTTTTTATATCTTGAACTATACTTAGTTGCAATTGAATTCCTCATATTAGAAGGTGACAACTTGCAAAAATTATTCCCAAATGCAAAAATTCATGTTGGTTGGGTTAAAATTGTTGGAAGGGAAGTTTTTGTTTTATTAGTTGCTGTTGTAATATTGCCAACAACATGGTTGAAAAGTTTAAGTTTATTGGCTTATGTTTCTATTGGTGGAGTTTTGGCTTCAGTTGTTTTGGTTTTTTCAATATTTTGGGTTGGTGCAATTGATGGTGTTGGATTTAAAGAAAAAGGTGTGATTTGGAGATGGGATGGATTGATAAGTGCAGTAAGTATGTATACATTTTGTTATTGTGGTCATGCTGTTTTCCCAACAATATGCAATTCCATGAAGGATAGGAGCCAATTTCCCAAGGTAATATCTAATTTTGATAAAAATGTATTATTATTTTGGTTTTAATTTACGTGATACTGTATGACTAGACATGTCATATTACACCAATATATATATATATATATATATATATATATATATATATATATATATATATATATATATATATATATATATATATATATATATATATATATATATATATATATATATATATATATATATATAAAAGAGAAAATCCTAAGCCCGCCTACGTGACTCCACCAGAAATAAGAATTTTTTTTTAATTTATTTATTTCCAAAACTAGCATTTCCCTTGCATTAGAAGTTGTGACTTTTATGAAGAGTCGCGACTTTTACGAGAAGTAGTCACCTTCTCAGAGCGTCGTGACTTTTTCAAAGAGTTGTGACTTTTATGATATGTTGTGACTTATATGAAAAGTTGCGACTTTTACAAAAGGTTGTGGTGTTTACGAAAGGTTGTGACCTTTTCGAAGCGTCGTGACTTTTCCAAAGTTTTGTGACCTTTCCAATAAGGGACAATAAGCACTCGTTCACACTATCCTTTATTATATATAAATAGAGGAAATTTCTCTTATTTTAAAACAACGAAAACTCTGAACTTCTTCTACACAATAAATATTTGTGTACTTTGCTCATGTTGAGTGGCTTACTGACACCATTGTTTTTGTATCAATACGTTGGTGAATAAAATCGTTCCATACTAAGAGAATCTAATTCTTTAAACCTCAAGTATTAGAGGAGAATAATTTTCTTAAGGGGACATTGTATATTCAGTAGCCTCTATTTTTTCCTTTCTATTTCATTCTATTTTGGGATAATACACAAGTACCCCCTCAACCTATGCCCGAAATCTCAGATACACACTTATATTATACTAAGGTCCTATTACCTCCTAAACTTATTTTATTAATAATTTTCTCCCCTTTTCGACCTACATGACACTATCTTGTGGGACCAATGCTGGTTGACTTTTTTTTCAAGCTAGTGCCACATAGGCCGAAAAGGGGTAGAAAATTATTTATAAAATAAGTTCAAGGGGATAATAGGACCTTAGTATAGTATAACTGTGTCTCTGAGATTTTGAACATAGGTTGAGGGGATACTTGTGCATTTTCCATTCTATTTTTACATATCCTGGTATGTTCTTTTATAGTCAGTAATTCATTCTTATGATATTAATATGTTGTTTTTGAGTACATGTTTTAAACTCAATTGTTTATGTTATTGCAAAATTATTTGTCGCCAGTTATATTGAAGGTATGTTTATTGTGTAAGAAATAATTATTGTACTCAGTTCGAAGAATTCATATTTTGATATTTTGTATAAAATTCTACAAATTAAAAGTACTATATATAAACTACATATTATCTATTTTTACATAGATATTAAGTTTTTCACTTATGCTTTCATGTTCAAGCATAATTACTTTTTTTGAATTTGTTAACAATTTTTTGAACTTTTTCGTGAGACATGTATCACAATTATATAATCTATGCAACTTAAAAGTGTCCTTTTTTTTAAGAAATACCTTTGTGTGTGTGTGTGTGTGTATATATATATATATATATATATATATATATATTCTTATTTTCTTCTTTATTTTTCTTTTAATGTTGATTAAAGAACTAATGATTTATTGTTTCCTGAAAAATTCATTCATTAAAGGTTCTTGAGTTATGTAATAATATCAAATAATCAAATTCATATCGGAATACTGCTATTTTTTTAAAAACCTATTTTTTCCATTATTTTTAATATATGGATATTAGTAGAGAAATATTTAGAAGTTCAATGCAATTATTTAAACATATTTTACTTGATCATCGTGTATATAACTTTAATTTTTTTTTCTTTTATGTCAAACAGGTTTTATTTGTGTGCTTTTTATTAAGCACCATTACCTATGGATCAATGGCAACTATGGGGTACTTAATGTATGGACAAAATTTAATGTCACAAATAACATTAAATCTCCCTACGGGGAAAATTAGTTCGAAAATCGCGATACATACGACAATCTTTAATCCAATAACAAAGTATGCTCTTGTCGTCTCTCCAATTGCAACGGCTATTGAAGATAAATTACCTTTACGAAAGAGTAAACATATCGTGAGCTACTTCATCAGATCATTTTTAGTCATCAGCACGGTTATTGTAGCATTAACCGTTCCATTTTTTGAATATGTCATGACATTTACGGGCGCACTTTTGGGCGTTACCGTGTCGATATTGTTACCATGCCTATGCTACCTCAAGATCAGGAAGCCTTCATATTTGGAAGTTGTATTTATTGGGATGATTTTGGTTTTTGGTTCTTTAGTTGCTATATCTGGAACTTACACTTCTTTGAAAAACATTATTAGTCATGTGTAGGGTGACGAAATAACGTTTGAACATAATTTGGATGGATCAGAATGGATTGAATCAATGGGTCATCGCTCAATCCTGTCCTAAGTTTATTTGGACTATAATATAATGAGCTGACTCAAGATGGGCTAGATAATAGTTGGCAGCCCAAATCGCTCAACTTAACCCCTCTTTTTTTTTTTTTTGAAATATCAATAAATATTATAAATCAAATATTCCCAAACCAATCAAATATTGTGTGCTTAAATTCAATTAGCTGATCAATTTGTGTAACTTCTATTTTCTGCCAAGCAAGTTAAATTCAAAGCCTAGTGACTCACTGTTATTGACAATCAATAATTTTGTGACTTTACTATCAAGGAACATACGAAAGAAAGGAAGCATTACAAAACATTCTAGAAAAAGAAACCATAACAACAACAAAATAATATTATAAACCTATATATGTAAAATAAAAACTACAGTACATACTAGTCCTCAATCACTAATCATAAGTTGTAAGTGAACTTTGTCATGAATCATGATGATACTAATTGATATTCATGTCTAGTTATGTTTCCTTTTCATTCATTCATTCCCAAGTTGTCACATTCTACATACTTTTACAAACAACAAAGTATTTCAACTTCGAGAATGTACATCTAGAAACCTCAAGTCATCATCATTGTGGCTCGTGAACACCCGACACTAACATGAACATATTGTACTGACGGTGTGTGGATGATCGTTGGGGTGTTCAACTGACACAATAGAGACGAGTTAAGGTTTCTAGATGTACATCCTAATAGTTGGAGTGTTTAGTTATCAGATGAAGAGGTGTCTATCTATGCATTATGTGCGCCAATTTCAAGTCGCACACTTGAAAAGAATCTAAAAATACATCAAATCTCATGGTAACAAAAAGCAAGCAGTACACATACTATATCTCATCTGTTATAATAAAGAACACAAGTACTGATAAACAGTTATAAACCACATGAATATAATGTTTTAAAAGAAAATTTTAATGTAGGAAAGAAGAATACGTCGAGCTTATCTTCTCCGGTCATTTCTTCAACATATTTCTTAATATTGAAGATCGACTCTTTAAGCTGAGGGTCAAACAATACTTTGATAAGCCCTAATGACGCAATATCTTCAAAACTGTCTGGGATGATCACATCTACTTATATCTAGTTTCTCGAGCACGGAAAATGATTTCTCTGCATCAACCTGCCATTCAGAAAATTCAACCCTAACTAATGTTAGAGATTTGAGATTGACATCTTCCATGTTCCATTCTTTCCCCTCATCGATGATTGCCTCTTCTAGAATTAGTTTTTGAAGGTTGGGTAGTCTAGCAATTCTTGACAATGAATCGGATGACAGAGCGAGACATTTAATCTTGGAAAACAAATCTTCTCCGCTGAATAATCTGGTATATACAAACACAGATTATACAATTGATCTTTTGTATATGTATATCAAAGCAAATTATGCAACTCTTTTTTTTTTATATATGTATAGCGAAATTATATAATTGCTTTTTTTTGTATATGTATAACGAAATATACATATTTATGTTTGTTATGGAGCGCAATTAGTCAGAGGCGGAGGCAGTGTATCCAACCCCATCGACGAAAAAATATTACTATTTATACATGGTTAAAATTATTTTTTAGGTATATATAATAGATGTTGAACCCCTTCCCACTAGTTTGTATGTTTACTTCTCATATTTTGAACCCCTCATTAAAATTTCTGACTCCACTACTGACTATAGCTATAGCATAGAAATATGAATTTTATGTTTGCTATATATGAAAGTTACTCTATAGAATGCACGACATAATTGTTGAGGAACTAACATGTTGTCTTAAAAGCATTAGAATTCAGAACAAAGCCCTGTCCCCATGCCCTACCCAATGACCCTAATTTAAACATACTTCATTATTAAACATTATGAAAAATTCTAATGACATCGATTAAAATATCATTATTAATTCTCTAATTTATTCTTTCCTAAACCAAGCTGACTTCGTAAGACCCTACGAGCTAGAAGTGGGGAAGAATACTGACTCAATTGAAATATTGACCGAGTAAAATGTTGGTGAGTTTTATTTTAGATTCAAACATGATTAGCAAATGGTTAAAAAAGACAGTAGGTTGTCGTAGCTTTGACTCAGTCTGTTCTTCTCACCTGAATCTGTCTCCGTCCCTTTTCTGATTGCCAATCATATTTCCTTTTGTTGTTTTTATTCGAGAGTTGTAACGTAATCTTTCAGCATTGTGATCAAAATAGAATATAATACTTTAGTATTTGTGTGGAGAAATCCAGGTTGTTACCCCTTTAATTTATATGTTTTTTCAGAAAAAAGGTAAGTATAATATCGTAAACGATAGAGAGTTTTTATATATAAAAATCACTCGCTAACAATTTTTTTTCAATACAACAGTTATAGATGTATTAGCCTCTCATCAATAATCAAACAAACAGAACTGAAGAAAACATGGAACTGTCTCTTAATTTTTGTATAAAACAATCATCCACTCACTCAGCCATACAAAAATAATGGATGAAAAGGGAACAAAAAAACTCAAATTCTAAGAGGAAGAAAAAATAAACTTTCAAACTCATCATGTTTAATAAACTCTTTGTTGAATAGCATACACAAAAATCCTCCTAAAAATTGAACATAAAAATATTCAAACATTGGATAAAGTAGTGACCATGTTTTGTCCTCTCCCACATTTTGTAAACAAGAATCTCCCACTAGACAATGATCTCTTCATCATCATAGGACAATATTGTACTAATGAATTGTTTCTAATTCCACCCTTGCTCATTTCTTCACCATTATTTTCTTGTTTTGATGTTCCAACATCTCTTTGCAACTCGCATTCTTCTCCCGTTACACAATCATGAAACTCATCGTGATCAATTCTTAGTACATCAGCTATTGATAAACGACGTTGAGATGCATAATCCATAGATAATGATCTCCTCCTACCTTCTTGACTCATGTGGTTTACATCTTCTCCGTCTCGTGTTTCCTCTACTCTGATGCCCATTTCTATGTCACGTTCCGGTTGGATTGGTGGAGTTGTTTCAATCTCTCGCGGTGCTTCCATTACCGGAGGAGGTAATGGAAGAGGCGGAGCATTAGAAGAAGTAATCTGAGATCGACATAACGGGCAATTGGAGTGAGATTTAAGCCATGTATCAATGCACATTACATGAAAAGCATGGCTACATTTAGGCAAAAGCCTAAGACTTTCATCTTCTTGAAATTCACTTAAACAAACAGAACAATCAGTTCCTTCAGTCAATAATCCATCAAATTTCTTGAACTTAAACACTCTAATAGACTTGATCAATGCTTCATCTAAACCACCACCAGCATTAACATTCCATGCCTCAGGGTCATGATCCTCCTCTTCTAATTCTGATTCTTCTTGATGATGACTTCCCCTTCTTCTTGAATTTCCACAGTACTTTGATATTATAGTATAGTAGCTAACTAACAGGAAAGCACTAACAAGAATTCCGATGATCGCGATAACTAGAGGAGAGAAATTAGGACTAGAATCATCATCATCATCAGGTAAGTCAAATTGTGGTGGTGGAGGGAAAATTATGTAACACCATTGTGGGCAGTAAAAACTGCAAAATCCTTGAGAACAATCCCTAGTGCTCATATATGGTACCAAAGTTCTTGGATTACTTACCGGAACCAATGTTTCGTCGTCCAAAATCCTATTATTATACATGGGACTGCACAAAAATGAAAAAATTGTGTGGCCCAAAATGAGATCACTCTCCCATCTCAAACAACATGAACAAAACAGAGGGAAAACAGGGGAAAACAGGGGAAAAAACAGGGGAAAACAGAGGAATAAGAAGAATTTACCTGTGGTTATATCAGATAGAAAAAAAGGAACAGATGATAAGAAATAAAGGAAGAGGATACTTTAGTGTTTTTTTTTTTTTTTCTTGTGTTTTACTTTTGCTTTGCTTTTTCTTTGTTCTTCTCTTTTGTTTTCTTTAATTTGCTTTATTGGAGATAGTGGTATGTTGACTAACATGGTCATGTTGTTGGTTGCGCATTCATCAAAGTAATCAATGCTTTATGATGGGTTCAAGCCACTTTGCTATTAAAGTTAATTAATAGTATACATTACATGTAGCTCTTTGCCTTTTTTCTATAAAACAAACTTAAATTTGACATCTCTCACTTTTAAAATATCTTCACTCCTAAGTAAATCCAATAGAAACTTGTTAAACACTAGCCACTAAGTTGAATGTAGAAGATTTCAGTTTTACCTACTATAGATCAAGGCATCATTTGTTTTTATTATAATTAACATGAATCTAAATAAATTTTTAAATAATTAAGTTGTATATAAATCTGGACATTGAAGGATTAAGACAGTTTGTTTTTCAAGGCTAAAATATGCATATTATTTGTGAACATAATAAATATACAAATTAAATAAAAAAGTAATTAAATATTTTTAAAAATATAAATTTAATAAAATAAAATTAGTGTTTTGTTAAAAAATGACAATTATATTCGTTAGTGAGAGTGAAGATGGTTTGTACTAATAGTGATGATAATGGTTAAGTTGGTGTTAGTAACTAGTATTAGTGGTGTTAATAACATGTTAGTTGCTAGTAATGTTGGTGGTAATAGTTATTGTTAGTGACTAGTAATGGTGATAGTGATGGTTGTGATAATTAATGTGATTGGTTTTGTAGTAACTATGTGATGATGACGGTTGATAGTGATAGTAGTTGTGATGGTAAACTTGGTCAATGTTAGTAATTGGAGATGTAGATGATTGTGGTTAAAGAATTTGGGTTGGTTGACGTTGTGTTGGTGGTAATGGTGAAGAAGCTAGTTGCGATGGTTGAGTTGGTTGGTAGTAGGGATTGACCGCAGTGCTAATAGTGGATGATAGTGGTAAGTGATTGTAAATAATGATTTTGATGACAGAGATGATTGATAGTGGACAATGATAATAGTAATTGACAGTGATGATTGTAATTGTGATAGAAGAAATAGTTAGTGGAGCTGGCTAGAGTTTAAAGAAGCTAATTATCACTATGATTCGACAAAACTCAATAACTATCTATGCAATGTTTTGTCTTAGAATTGGTAAATGGGAATCTGCTTAAAGCCACTAGATAAGGAAGTATATATTCTTACTTCGGTTCTTGACACAATATTTCTATTCAAGATGTTGAATTTAATGCTACTTTATTAGTGTATTCTGTGCCTCGTTTTAAAGTGTATATTTTATTGTTTTCTTTCTTTGGGTGGGGAAAAAGAGAGGACGAATGGACCATACACGGTGTGCCAGAAACTGAAAGAAGTTAAAAAAAAATTGTAATGGAATTTTAGTTCTACAAGTCAATCATGTTGGTGAAAGAATCAACAACAGTCAATAATTGGCTTTTTCAAAAATGTAAAAACCCAAAAGATTCCTTCTTCTCCGTCCGTTTAATGACTGAGTCAAAAATTTTATCAAGAAATTTAAAAAATAAAAAAAGTAAAATACATAGAAAAATCAGAGATTTAACATTTACTATTATCATCAGTGGCGTGGCCACATATATATATATATATATATATATATATATATATATATATATATATATATATATATATATATATATATATATTTGAATTCCCTTAATAAAATTTCTGACTCTATCACTATCCATTATATATACATAATATATATTATTAACCATGTATAAACAATGTAATTTTTCACCAAATAGATTCGAATGCACTCGTAGATTCTTACTAGCTCCGCTCTTATCTTCACCCCTACACCTAGTCTTTTTCATCCACTTGACGAGGTATTTGCCGCCGAGAAATTAGATATGAAAATTATTTATTTAGTATGTTCAATAAATAAAAATAAAATAATATTTTAAAAGTATTTATACGAAGTATGAATAAGATAAAATCCTCGATCAACAAGATTAGAATATAATGTGTTTATAAATCTCTTGGCCTAAAGGGGCTGGTTTGAGAGGTGGAGGTGGGTGCCGGCGTGTATAGATGATCCGACAAAATAACACTAATAAAACTTATTTTTTTTAATATCATCAAATTATTCTCTTTCTTTTAGGAAATTTATATCAAATATACGAAAATCAAAAAATATTTTTTCTAAGAAAAATTCCCCTCCCTCCCAAACACACCCTCCTATGAGTTATTTTCGTGGTGTCATTTCGAAAGATATGCTAGGACTAGAGGGTCAAAAATATGTGATCTTTTTGGACTCATTTTCCTTTAGCTTTTACTTTTAGGAGTACCTTATTTACTGATGAAAATGCTAACAAAGTCACCACTACTGAAAGAATTCTAGTGTTCCACAACAGAGTCAATTTTCCACTGAAATTCATGAATATATCAAGCAATCAATTGAGTGCTTATTTTTTCTTTTCTTGCAAGCTGTTACATGTTGTATATTTAATATTCTCTTTCTTCTTAATTATTTGTCCTTTTTATAAAAAATTTTTTTAATGTTTATTACGACAAAAAATAATTATATCTATTATATTTTCAATAAATCT
This sequence comes from Solanum chilense, assembly GCA_032847665.1. NCBI lineage: Eukaryota > Viridiplantae > Streptophyta > Magnoliopsida > Solanales > Solanaceae > Solanum > Solanum chilense. Next base: position 45,475,570 of record CM064968.1, on the reverse strand, counting down.
TTAAAAAAAGTAAAAAAATTTGAAAATCTAAATTATTTATTTATCTATTTCATAATTAATAGGGATGAAATTATAAACTTATTCTCCTAATTGGTATTTTCTTAATAAGTGTATTAATTTAAAAATACACAAATAATAATGAAGGACAAATGGAGTATGAGGAACACATGTAGTAGGCCTTTTTATGATCATTAACTTAACAACACTAGTCTTGTTTTTTTTTCGGGTAGGTGTAGGATTGTCTAATATTTATTTTTTCCACGTCTGTATAATAAGAGATACACTATCCAATTGTTATTGTAAATTAATTTAAATTTATTAAAAAAAATTACTAACATTAAATCTTGAATATTCATGTATAATTAGCGAAAAGGCATGATTAGAATGGAAATCGTGCATTGCCTTCAGATGTTCTTTATGGTCGATATTTTTCGTTAACCTTACATGAGTTTAATCGAATAATGTGATAGATATTATAGTCAATTCCAACTTACTCAAAATTGTGCTTCTAGATATCTTTTCTTTTTATGTTTCATTCAATTCAGATTCGCATAAAGCCTATTTGAAGGATAAAAATAAAAGATATTTATTCATTCTATTACGACTCAATATCGGTGTGCTTTTAATTATTGTTATTTTTATCGAAATACTTTTGGACTATTCTACAATATCGTGAAGTGTCCAGGCAAAATTAGTTTAGGGTCCCCTGCAATTTGATGTTTATGAATGAAGAGGTTGATTAGATGGAAACACTGGTTATTGACTTGGCATTTTCCAACATTCACTTGTCTACTAGTACTACTACACTATAGTCTATAGTTTCATAATATATCTATATATATTTTTCACTTGGTGTTTCGAGTCAGATTTGAGCTCTAACTTAATTGGAATCGCACATCGCAATTCCTATTGGTGGATTACATTTCCAATAGGATCTTCTCTTTATTCAAGACTCGAATAGAGACTTCTTATTAACAATAAAACAATTTCACCATCGCACTGTAAATTAGTTATGATTCTCGGTCTTGTCACTTCTCTTGGGCTTATCTCCAATCATGGCCCTTACTCTATTTAGACACTCCTATTTGTTTTGGATTGGTTTTCTTGGGCTTAATCCAATTGAATGAGCCTCAACTACGACACCAACCAACCACAGTTTTGCAACCTGGCCAATATAGCATACTACCAAAACTATAGGTTATTGTTAGACGTTAGTATTTCTTTTGATCATTCAATATTCTATACTCATTTCAGAGTTCGACTAAGCGTCTAATTTACACCATATGAAGATGAAGGTGGAGAATTCCCCTTTAGGAATGTTGTCACTCATAAGATTTGAACTCGAAAACTCTAATAAAAATGGAAAAAAATATATTCATCCCAATATAACTCCCGATGTCTTCTGCCTATAGGGTATTAATTTACTATATTAAACCTCCCTATATAGGATAGTTTTATAGAGCATAGAATCTAACATCCCATAGGCAAGTGGACTCCAATGTAATGAGTGGTCCATCATATTGGAGAAAAAAGGGACGTGACAATCTTTTTCTACGTGTTAGAAGTACAACTAGAGACTTTGAACCGACATATCGAAACATTAAATATTTACTTTAGCTAGACTATGACTTGCAAAATTGGTTTCTAGCTAGTACAATGTTAGCTTTTTTTTTTATTAGAAAATAGAAATTGATGCAATTCAACTTCATTTTACAGACTTACTATCCTTTTTTACTGGATAGGCATAAATAGTTTTAGAATAAAAATTTAGTATACATTAATGACCCTAATCTCATTGTTTAGTTACTACTTACGAATAAATTTTGTAATTAATATCAAAATAAGTTATTTTACGAGTGATAATGGTAATGAATATCGTTATTATGGGATAAACAATGAAAATGATCAAGACACACTTAAGGACCCTCAAATTATTTTTTGACGACTAAATAAGATGGATGATATTTTTGTAAACAAATAATTTTTTTTTCTAAAAATTATCCAATGTAGTTTATTTTATTTATAATACAACAAATCAAAATAATTAATAAAAAATAATATTATAATAGCTAATTTCATATATCAACATAACTACCGTCTATCCAACCAAATGGAACCAAATAAACCCTTAATTCCTTATTTTCTTTTCAGTATTAAAAATGTAGAAGAAAAAAAGGAAAACACTCGATTTTTCTTAATTTCTCCTCAAATAATGATCGATAGTTATTTTGAAGTCGGACTAATTAGAATTTACGTTTAAATATTTCGCTTTTAAGGTGAAGTAAGTATCAAACGACTAGATATGGACCCAAATAAATTTTAGTACCAAAACTAAAAAATAAAGCAAAAATAAATAAAGTTCCATAAGCATTTTGCAAAGCACATTTTGAAAATGGCCTTTTTGCCAAATCTTCACCCTAAAATCAATAATATACACGGTTGCAATTCAACTAATTAAAAATCCTCCACATTCATCCTTTCTTATCTTCCACAATTCACACAATACATTTTAACTGACGATAAATATATGTATTAATAAAGAGTGTTAAAGCTTTTAAAGCTATAATTTATTATAATTGAATCCAATATCGCTATAGGTTTTAGAGACATTTACCATGAGTGTAGCTAAAAGTAAATATTTAACAAAAATTAAGTTATTATCATTCATTAATTGTTTTTAAAAATATTTTCGACACATATATCATTCCATGTAAAAATAAGAGAAAAAGGTAAACCCCATTTGGTGTATGTCCAGTAGCAATGAAAAATTGGTAAAGCAGATGATATAGGTAAACTGACAAAAGAATAATACATTATTTAAGACTGATCAGACGATAGTGAAACAAAAACATCAGCAATGGTGTGTGTAACGTGACAATGAAATTTGGCCTTTCCTAAACTTTATATTATTGTCGTATCATATCAAGTTTTTTTTAAAAAAAAAAGGGATGATAAAATTAATGTGACATCATGACTTAGGCAACTTAACTTTGCAAGATTTGTTGCTTTAAAGAGTTTTAAGTTGTAATAATATTGTTTAATTTCCCCCCTCACATGTGTAACACATCGAATTAGGTTATCTATTGATGAGTCATGTTTCATTTCATTTTATGATAAGAGTCCTATCTTGACACTAATTTATTAAGTAATTATTGAAATTATTTGCACAATCATCTCATTCATTAAGTAATTATACATCAATCTTTTATAAGTATCAATTATTCTAGTAATTTGAAGTGTGCGCATATCTAAAGTCATTGAAATGACTTAGCTAACTAAGTACACATGAATATTATCGACTAATAAATAAGACATCGAAGAAGTAATAATTATCCACTATTAATTTAATAAAAAATGAATAAATAAATAATATATATTAAATATTAAATATAAGATATATAAATATTAAAAAATAAATATTATTTAATAAAAAATAAAAAATAAAAAACAAACACAATATGATAAGTCATGCATTATAACAAAAGATATATTATAAAATATTTTATAATAACAGTATCCTGAATAAGTAAAGATGAACGGAGTAAATAATTCCTTTCCCATGGATGAATGGCCTCTGCGTCAAATTACAATACTGTATTTAAAATATGCTAATTAAATAAAACACTACATATATTTTTAATAGGATAGGAATAGGCAGGTGGTGAATCCACACTTACAATTATTGAGTGCTTACTTGGCCCTCACTAGCCAAGAGACAATTACGTAATTTCATCTTCCTTTTTTATTATCTCTCAATAGAATTTCATAGATGTGTTATTTTATTTAAGTATTTTTTTGAATTAAAAGTATTTGTATATTTTTTATTTACACGTAAATGATAAACTACAATAACGAAGAGAAATATATAGTTATTTTATCCATAATTATGTATTATCCTTAACACATGCATATTGTGATTTTCCTTAATTATTTAAGTACTTTTATTTGTATATATAGTATTATTTTCTTTTAATACTATCTTGTCATCAAATTGTTAGGTAAAGTACTGATAATCAAGTTTAACTCTTAAAATATAATTAATAAAGTTAATTTAATTTTAAAAATTAACAAATAATTTCTTAAAGAGAATGTCACAATAAACTTGAGCTAAATAAAATGGAAACGAGAAAATAATTTTAGAACCTTTTTGGTTTTCATTAATTTGATGTGTAAGGGACAGGTGTAGGAGGAATATTTTTGCAAGAAAATGCTAGAAGAAGCAGTGTTATTCGTTGGCATTTTGATATATGTAAAAATGAACATACAAGTGGCAATATGCACACCATAAACATTCAACCCAATCCAAATTAAAATTTTAAACCATATTCTTTTATTTTTAATTTATATGTTTTATTTTTATTTAATGGTACGTTTTAAAAAAAAAAGAATATCATGTTTTATAATTAGTAATTTTTATACTCCACATTGTGTTTAATGGTCTAAGATTGTAAGATTCGAAAAATATTTTCGTACACCATACAATCTTTAATTTAAAATTAAAAAGTTTTTTTTTAATTTTAAAATTAGTAATCAATCAAAATATATGAAATAAAAAGGAGGAGTATATAAACAAATAAAATAACAGGAGAGGTTAGTGGCTCGAGATAGTGTAGTGTCAAAAGACGCCACCTCTATGGAAAGAGTTAATTCTATCCACTAATAATGAGCATTATCTTGGTATTTTTTTTTAGATTAATATAAGTCATTTTTTCTATAAAAATCATAATTTAAAAACTAGAGTAATAATAATTTGGAAAGATTATTGTTTAGGGTTAGTTTAAATCAAAATATTTTAAAAATATTACTACCACAAATTCTACGTTCTCCGATCCCATATATTTGGGTCAATTTACAATGAAGACATACATCTCTAGACAAATTTATATGTATGACATTGTAGAATCAATTCACCATTCTATTGATCATGCACCAATTTCTGCTGATCTATTGATGTAAAAGGCTAAATTGAAGAAAAATTTACTTTTTGAAAATGTTAAATTTTTACTTATATATATTTAATATATATCTCATTTTTTTGAATTATAAATAGGATTGAATTAAGATTTTCGTTGATGGTGTGTCACTTAGATGAACTGAGAACCAGTTCATGAATCAGGAGGCTTAATATCTAAAACTTTGAATACTAATAACATTGTGGTAGAGTAATAAGTGTAACTCCATTTCGAACCAGTAATTTTGGGTTAGAGTTTCTCTAGGTACGAACAGAGGGGAATTCCCTTGAACTGCACGTGCATACACGTGTGAGATAAACATATATTTTATTAGTCAATGAAAAATACTTAAATCAAACCATTTGAGTGCACTAGTTTAACGCTCGATGCCTGCCTTTGAGGTGAGTAGACTGGGTCTGAATCCTGAATAAAATAATTAAAGGGATGACTAATTTCAAACTTGTTTCATAGTGCTAAGTAAAATTTAAAATCACCACTCCACAAAGCAAATTTTATTTAGTTGGGTCATTTACTTCATTTTTGTACGTTAGTACATTACTTTTTTAGTTTTTGTGTTCAGTAAAATTATCATACAAATCAACATTGGGTAACATACTCTAACTAACGTGCATTAGCCGTTGATATTGTACATATTATCTCCAAATTTTGAATTCGCCACTCGATACACAATCAACTTTATTAGGGAGCAATCAATCTAAACATGAGACTTTTCTACTCAAATTCAAATTTAATCAGCTTCAATACAAATATCGAATATTGAATAAAAAATAAATTAAAATTTAAACTTTGATCAAATTTTTTCCCTTTCATTTGTGTACTATTGATGGAAAATGGGAATTAAAAGCGAAAACGAGTGAGATGAGGAAAGAAGAAGCAAAGTCTAAGGGTCTACGAGCAAGCAAATTTGATGGTTAAAAGTCAAAAAATCTAGAAGCTCTAAATAATAAATCAAAGTCAAAAAAAGGCCTTTGTCCTTCTTTCACACGGTTTAAACAAAAAGGGTGCAATTGTGATTCATGCCATAATACTGAGTCATCTAATGAGTGAAATATCGAATTTAGATATTTATATATTGGATTATAGTAGAAAGAGTGAAATCTCGAATTTAAATATTTAAAAATGAAAAGAAATTATATTCATTATATTGCGCAAAAAAGAACTTTGAAAATTTTGCTAACCTATTACTATTTGTAAGTAGTAATAAGCATAATCGATAGTGTAGTTGATTAAAAGAAACTTTGTCAACCCTTGGATGATTAATATTGATTCTACACATCCTTTTGGAGTAGTTAACCATTCAAGGGTTGACTCAGTTGGTTTAGACGGTGATTATCCACACGGATGATTAGGAATTGATTTCCTCTCAATGTTTTTTGAGTCGAATATATCGCATAGAACTTGCTAATTGTAATTTATAATTCATGAAAAATTTACAAGCTATTACATAATGGCTATTACATAATGAAAAATTTATTCAATGCATATTATAATTATTCTTATCCCACCTACTAACGAATCGAGCCAACATAGTTTTCATTTAGGGAATGAGAGAAGCCATAGGGTCCACTATGCACTCGCATCTTTTTTGGAAAAATAGAAAAGAAAGAAAGACTTATAAAAAGACTCGTAGTGTATGGAAAACGCAAGGGGTTGTCACTTCTCAATTGTTGCCTTGCTATAAATTATGTTACTATCAAAAACAAAACGACCATGTTAGGATGTGGATATAAACAACAAACGTAGATGTTAAGGAGAAGAGTGAATGTATTATGCTAGTATTTTATTTTGAAATTATTATTTTAAATTGAATTTAGAATCAAAGTATTATAATCATATCTTAATTATTTTTTAAACATCATGTTTTAAAACAAATCAATTATAACCGGAGGAATAGTATTATTCCCTTCATTACAAAATAAAGAATTTTTTTTTTAAAAAAAAAGTTATCCTTCTCTTTTGTAGAGTTTTCAACTATTTCTAAGTTTAATAAAAGAATTGGGAGGAAGCAAAATAATAATATTAATAAATTAGCCTTTAATTAACTTTCTAGAAGAAACACAGCACATCATAAATATTACATATTTTATTTGAGTTAATTTGACTAGATACAGAATTTAAGAAAGAAATAAAAAAATTTAAAATTTATGATTTCAAATGAATAATAAAAATTTGTATAGCTATAAATTATTTTATTAATGACAAAATGAACATATTCAAGTTAAATTATTACTTGATAAAAAAACATATTTTTTTCCGATAAAGAAAATCTAAAATCGTTATCTTTTTGGGTGCGCACAGAGTAAAATTTTGCTCTTCTGTAAGGTCATTCTTTAAAGACGATCTGAAAAAGTAAAGTAGTATTTATTTTGCAAGAGGGAATACATGATTTCAAGTGTAAAAATGTTACTTTAGTTTGTTCCCTTTTACATATCGTATTTAGTTTTAAGATTTTCATAAAAATAATAATAATTAGCATAGTTATTTTCTCACATTATTCTTATTAATTAATATTTAGTAGTATCAGATTCTAAAAAGAGTTTGAGCAATAAATATGTAACGATAAGGATTAAAAATGAAAAGACATACACTATGTTTTTTTTCATATGTTAAAATTGATAAATAAAAATTAAATTATTAAATAAAGATAAATGTTATATGAGTAAAATAGAAAGTGAACAGTGATTAGCAAAATTCCTCTTGTCGTTTTGCCTGTAAACAACCCACTCGTGTATGCAGAAAAGGTAAGTTCGTGTATATCACCACCGTTCAATTGTAATAACTCCGTTTAACAAAAAAGACTTGGTTTAATTTAATATTGAGTTTAAGAATATAAATAAGATTTTTATATTGTATAATTTTAAATTAAAATTAAGTTAAATTTATAAAATTATCTTTTAATCTTGTGACCTTAAACATACCACGTAAAAGATTGATTTTAAAATGTTAAAAAAAAAGAGATCATTTTTTAAGCAGATAAATAAAAAAAAGGAGAACATTCTTTTTGAAACAGAGTGAATAATATTAATCGAAGAGCCATAAATACTTTCTCCGTTTATTTTCATTTGTCATGTTAAGTTTTTCGAAATTTAATTTGATTAAATTTTAAAGTTAAATTAAATTACATTAATTTGATATTTTAAATTAAAAATTTAGATATTTAAAATTTTTACGAAAATTACTATAAATTATAATATTTCACATATTAATATAAAAAGAAAAATATATTTTAAAAATATTAATCAAAATTTTTATTATTTAACTTTAAAAATAAAAATTATAACATATAATAGTGGACGGAGATATAGCAAAATAAAAGTTCCATTAATAGAAAACCCCTCCACCAAGAAAATAAATTTAATAATCACCAAAGGGCGGCTGACCTAACTCTTACATTCCACGAACCAAGACATCTACCTTTTCTTGTCACCAATTATCAACTGACACGTATTACCTATCTCATTCCGCCACCATTTCCTCCATTGATCTGGGACCCACCATCTCCAACTTGCAAATAATCTAATTTTATATCCTCTTTCGTCTCAATTTATATTAACACCAAGTCTTAACAAAGATAAAATAATAGTAATTATATTATAATATGCACCACAAAAATAGGAAATGTGTAAAAAAAATTTATATAATTATATCTTACTTTTAATGTGAAGTAATTTTTAACCTATCATGTCAAATTCAATAGAAATGTTGAAATTGAGATAAGATGGAATATTAGTATTTAGCACTAAAATTTAGACGATAAGGAAGTATCAATTTATAGAGTAGAAAATTTAAAAAATGAGATAAATATAATGCTAAAGCTCTATTCCAAATGTCGACATTATGTTATTAAGTATTCTAATAATCACAATACTATATTCATATTTACATTTTAGATTACAAAGGCTCAAAGAGGCATTCAAAACATAGGTATAAACAATCTAATATTATATAACTAAAATAAGTAGTTCATCAAACTATAGTAGCTTATTTTCCAAGCTCAACTTCTAAACTTAGCACTATTAGTCCTTACATTTTTTCCTTATTTTCAACTTCCAACCTCCAATTTATCATCATATCCTATTTGATCCTAAAAACTATATACAACACGGCTCTTGTGGACTAAAGAGCTTTAGAACACTGGCCTTTTCTGGAGAAAGCACTAGTGTTTGGAGGGATAAACTAGGCAGTGTATTTGTATAGACATTATGCATTTTAGATGTAAATTAAAGGACTGTAATTGCAAAGATTAATATTCTATGAATAGTCCTCCTGTTGGGGCTCTATGAGGAATTCCCTTTCTACGCTTGGCCGTTTTGTAATTAGCAGAAGTTGGAGGGGGCGTTGACGGAGTAAAACTCTGAATCTTGTTTCTCCGGCCATGGCTGCTGCTGCTGTTACTGTAAGAGTCATCGAATTCCGATGCTGCCACCACCGCCGCCGGTGACCTCTTCTTCTCCGGCGAATTCTTCGGTTTCTTCTTCTTCTTCACGAAATTACTTGAGGTCCCAACAATCTGTAAAATTGATAATGCCAAAGATTTTCCATCAATTAATGGACCAGTGAGCCATTACCTTGATATGTGTGCAATAAAGAATTAAATGCAAGATAATGGAAAAACTAATGGTCACTTTTGCATACCTTGCAACCAAGAGAGCAGAATCTGAAGGAATCAAGGAGACTCCTTTCACATACTTCACAAGTATTTGTGACCCCTTTTCCAGGCCTAGGCTGTGGCCTTTCATTCAAGAAAACAACTTTAGCACTGTTGATAATGTAGGTTTGGACTGAAGAAATGTCCAAATACTTCTGAATCTCATTCACTCTTATTACATCATGGTAAGATGACCTCCTTATCTGTTTCAACCGAGTAAAACACTTTGTTTAAGCTTTTAAAAAAACAAAAAAACAGAGCAATTTCATAAGAGCAATATAATGGAGGAAAATGGGGAAACCTGAATGACAGGATGATCTCTGTGATGGGCTAAACAAACAGAGCAGAGAGGAGCATTGTTACATTGCAGACAGTACATATTACATTCACTCTTATGAGAATCAGCATGTAACTTGCATTGAACAAAGAATCGCTCCTTCAATAATGGTTTCAACCATGGCGGCCACCTATTGTCGTCCTCATCAGGTCCCTGAAAACAGAAAAAATCAGCAAAAAAAATAAAAACAATGAAAGAATGAATGGAACAGCATGATTGAAAAAAAGTACCATGATACGCCTGTTCTTAGGCTTTATTTCACGGATTGGGGCTTCTTGGTTGTCGATCGCCAGTTTGAAATAGTATATGAGTTGTAACGCTCAGATTTTTGATTTTCTGTGTGAATGAATATGGTGTGAAAGAAAGAAAGAGAAAATGTTGGATTTTTGATTTGGGGAGAAATTGAGGAATTGGAGGAGGTGAGAGAAATGATGGCTACTTGTAAGGACTTGGGATGGCACTGTGACTTGTGGGGCTTTCTTTTTCTTACTTAATGCTCAATATTAAATAAAGTAATAAATTTATAAAAATATTGATATTAATAATTTTTTTTAAATTATTTTTTTTGTAGTTTTTGATTCGGTGTTTAAAAATGCATAACTTCTATTAAAAAAAATCATTTACAAAATATACTCCATTAAAATTGAGGAAAGGATGTGCAAGGTTTTAAAAGACAGTTTGTGTTTTTAATCTGCTAATATAATGCATTAGTACTTTTTGTATAGCTCATATTATGAATTTCATTTATTAGTTATACACATTTTAATATCTAGTAAAATATATATAAATTGTAAAAGCATATTAAATAAGGTATTAATAACATCGTTTGGTAGGATTTTTATAAATCACAATAGTTAATAATTTAAAATTATAAAAATTTAATTGACTTTTAAAACTATATCGATCGCACTTAAATTGAGATGATTAAGCAATATATTATTCGATGATGATTTAAAAAGTACATAAATACAATTAATTGGCGATCTGAAATATATATATAAAAATAATTTAATTGACTCTTAAAACCATATTTTGCACATAAATTTATATATAAAAAACACTATATTTTAAAATTTTAAAATTATGATAATTAATAATATAAAATTTTTAAAAATTATAGAATTTTTTTAAATGACTTTTCAAAATTCATTTTTATCTTTATTATATAAGTTCGAGAAAGAGCAAATAGCGTGATGTATCTAGTCTAGTCTATTTTATATATATGTGATGAATCATTAAATATAAAATCTTATAATCCATTGTTTATCTTATTTCTTTTTTGAGGTTCCAAACGAAACATATTTGCATTAGTTAAGTTATCTGGTGCTTATCGACTTGTTGGGTTCTTAAAAAATTAGGGGGCATTTGTGACTTGTGACTCGTTCTTATCCATTTATATTTTTAATTTTTTTTTATTACCCTTTCATTTTCATGCATACATATCATCCTTTCTTAATTAGGTCATGTCATTTCTACTTCTTTAGTATTTTTTTTTCTCCATTGTTTTCCTCTTTTTAATTGTTGTTCACTAAATAATCATGCTAATTAGATTTATTAAATCATAATCTCTAATATTCAACAAGGTAAGTGGGTTTTCAATAGTTTATTTGACATATTGTTCCCCATTTTTACAATTTGGTATATTTGGTCCATTATTGACTATTTTGTGTTGTGCTTAAGTGCGTACGGTAATAATAGTATAATACTCCACCAATTTCAAATGATGTGTCCGTGATTTTTAAATTAATTATTTGAAAGTATTTGTTTATTAAAAATTTAAGATATATATATATATATATATATATATATATATATATATATATATATATATATATATATATATATATGTCTTAGAACATGATGAAAAAGTGAAACATTTTTCATAATAATTTATTTTTAAAAAATATCAACAAATATTTTGAGCGAGAAAAATAAATTGTATCTATTGAAAACTTAACCACCTTATTATTCTTGGGAATGTCACTTCGCGCACCTACCCATTTACTTGGGTTCGAAATCTAGTCATTATTCGTCTACAAAATTTTATTAGGAGTAATATCTTCTTAAGAACATTAATTTTTTTTTTTGTGACTAATCTACAAAACATATTTATTTAATGATATCATAATTATTATTTGTTACAATTTACAATAAAAGGGTAAATACTTATTTTGTACTTGATATTTATACCAAACAAATAAATGAATATAATTAACATACATTTTTATCTCATTAATAATTAAACATAGTCAATATAAATAATTGGCATAAACACCTTGAATTATATTCTCAATAAGGTCTAATTCGTATTTGTTGCTACATTACTAACATACCATGTTGAGATTGAAAATAACTACTCCATTCGTTTCATATTACTTGATTCATATTGATCTAATAAACTTTTCAATAAAATTTTAATTAGAAATATATTATATTAAATTAATTTCATTAACGATAATATAAAACTATAAATTTAAATAGTGTTTCACATAATTATTTAATATTTTGGCCATAAATTTTCCAAATAATATTTGGGAAAAATTTGGCAAATAATGTTTGTCCATACAATTTGCCATTATTTGGCAAATATTTTTTGCAAATATCCCAAATTTCCAAATACTAGTTTTTTCTAGTATTTGGGTCAAATCTCATTATTTGGGATATTTTAAAAATTAAAATTTTACCCCAATCTTTTATCTTTTACAAAATCACCCTCTCTAGTTCTAGTTGTTGCTTGCGTTGTATTACATCATTTTTTACGTGAACGCCAAAATAGTGATGACATATTTCGTGAATATTAAATAATGATATGATTATTGATGAAATTTATTAAAAATTGGCTTTAGGTAACAAAGTCATGTACTTTGTCTACTTCACGATGTATGGTATAATTCTTGTTGCACTCACTCCAAATTACCACATTGCTTTAGTGTCATGGACATTATTTGTTATTGTTGTAATGAACATTCAATTGAGTTATAATACAAACTTTTAGTTAGTTTTGATAGTTTTTAAAACTTGTGTGTATAAATCATATTTTTCTAAATAGGTGAAATATATTTCCCAAATTTTATGGCCAAACACATGGTGAAATTTCACCCAAATTTTCACTCAAATAATATTTGTCAAGAATATTTGGAAATCTATGGCCAAACGCTAGCTAAGAATTGAAATAAAAAAATACATCAAAAGTTAGGAATTTGTAGCTCTTCTTTGGTGAATAAAAAATAAAAGTGTGATAAAATATAGAGTGATGAAAAAGGAGGAGTCACACTGCATAAGTACGTACAAGTTATCTAATAAAAATTCAATAATTTGATTTCTTCCATGATGTACAAGGCAATGCCCTCTTCATACCAAAACAGATGAAAAGGATAACAATCATTCAAAAAAATAAAAATAAAAAAAGGAACTTATTCTTCTTGTAATTTTCCTCTTTCATCATATTCTTGAATGTTGATTTTCTCTTTGTAAAAATTAATTCTTAAAAAGGGAATAAGAAACTCTAATAAGTTAATATGTAATATGGTCACTCAATTTTGAGTTGTTTACTTTGATCAACTTTAAGTTGTTTACTTAGAAAGTTACTTAACTTTGTTTTATAACTCAAAAGTCATTAAACTATTAATGTTTAACTTGGAAAGTCACCCAATTATTTATATTTCACTTATAAAATCACTCAATCAATTTAAATAATTTTTTCGTTAAATCTTATTTTAAACTATTTTTAAAGAAATAATAAGATACCTATTTTAATTATTTTACTATCCGCTCCAACTATTTAGTTATAATTTTTGTAAAAAAAAAATTACAGTAACAACTGCAACCCTCCCTCCCTCCCCCCAAAAAAATCTCGATTCCATTAATTGTAAAACTAGAAATAAATTGTTAAAAGATTAACAATAGAGAAAAATTGGAATTGGTAAGAAGTAATTAATTATTTTTTTGTATTTTTATAAAATTTAATGAAAAAAAAGTTATTTGAATTGATTAAGTGACTTTCTAAGTGAAATATAAATAGTTGGATGACTTTCTAAGTATAACACCAATAGTTGAGTGACTTTTGAGTTAAAAAAAAAATTGAGAAACTTTTGAAGTAAACAACTCAAAATTGAGTGACTTTTTAAATAAACTATTCAAAGTTGAATGACCATATGAGATATTATCTCAGTTCATCGGATAGAAGTGATTATATACCTAACAAAACTTCATGCTATATATTCATAAAATATTGATCACAGTGAATAGATATTTTCACGCAATAGGATTTTTATTTGGTGGGTTTTAAGATAAATATTCATTGTTAAATGATTTGATAAGATAAAAATACATATCAACTAATTATAGTTAAGTATTAAAGTTTTTTATACAAAGACATGTCATATATTTATTAAGTTAATAAAAATATTAAATGCTAGTAAATATTTATAAAGTTAGGCGAGATAAATTGATATTATACGGATACAATCACCTCATTATGAGTAGAAACTCAATTATCAATACTTGGAAAAGTATCGTTGTTTTCCTTATTTTTTTTTTAAAAATACAAGTCTTGAGTTATCAACGTCTTTTTGATTTGACCTAATCCAGTCACCCTTCATGATTAATGCTTCAAAAAGAAAAACTCTCGATCATTTCATTATCAACCTCCTCATTTCTGTTTTACTTACGAAGAAAGATAGAGACTAAATACCTTAAGCTTTCTTATTATTATAATTGTTATTGATACTTATTAAAAGTGTTGAAGAAGTTAGTGGTGTGGTTTAATACTCTTACCATTAATAGTCATTAGACAAACATTGGAGTTAATATTTGAATTATATAACATATTTTGATTCAACATCTAAATAGTACAGTCTCTCCATTTTTATTGGATATTTCTTGTACAAAGTTTACTTGTACATACTACTCTAAACTAATGCTCACTTCTAAGCTTCATGCCGCAAATCTCAAGTAATCTACTCAATTGATGTACAATTAACTAGGTGGAATCTTATTGGTAATGCTTAATTAATTATAAGAGAAATTGATAATGACATTCTAAGCATCTTCATCGTTGTCGTTAATTACTAATTTGTTTTTCTCAAGAAGATATATAATCTTTTTCTTTTTTTTGTAAGGATAAAATTATTTTTATAATTAGATAAGATTAGATGTCATTTTTGCAAGGGAATATTAGACCTCAATAATAGAGGTGACTTATACAAAGTGTCAACATAAATTCTGTTGGAAGTATATATAACCACACAAGACAAGAGTTTATTGAAGAAATATCTTATATTGATGCCATCTTTTTCCTCTCTAATTTAATCAAGTCCTATTTCCATCACTTAATGAGGTAATTATCAATACATACATATAAAGATTTTCCGATTATTTTTCGATTTTATGTGCATCATTGCAAAAGCCATACTAATCTTTTAAAAAGTTCATAAAGAAGCTAAATTTTAATTTAAAATCTACAAATAATCTCTTTGGGTGAGTGAAGAGTTCTCGTGTTTATTTATTATAAGAAATTAATTAAGTACAAAAGTTTGACTACTATGTATTTTAATGATGTTAATCATAGATTAGTAGTAATATTAAATTAATTTTCCCGGCCCACAATAATTACATCTCTGAACTTGTTCTCCCTGTGGAAGCAACCCTTTTGAGACCTATCTTTTTTATTAATAATCTTCTCTTTTGTGTGTGCTCGTTTTCTTTCTTCATGTTAAAATAATAATAATAATAATAATAATAATAATAATAATAATAATAATAATAATAATGAGGGAAAATGCTCAAGTACCCCTTAAGTTATGTCTGAAATCTCAGAGACACATTTATGATATACTTAGGTTCTATTACCTCCTGAACTTATTTTGTAAGTAATTTCTCTATCCCTTTTTCGGCCTATGTGACACTATCTTGAAAAAAAAAGTCAACCAGCGTTGGACCCACAAGATAGTGCCACGTAGGCTGAAAATAGGTAGAAAATTATTAATCAAATAAGTTCAGGAATAATAGGACCTTAGTATAGTATAAATATGTTTATGAGATTCGGGCATAAGTTAAGGAGGTACTTTGCATTATCCCTAATAATAAAAAAAAATCAAAAATGAGCAACAACTAAATTAGTACACCTATTTACATATTCCTACTTCCTAGTAGACGCGAACACAAAATGTGGGAAAAGAGAGGAGCTAAAATGGTAGCTACACATTACTTTTTTTGTTGTTTTACCTACTATAGAAAATATACGCTTCTTATGAATGTATATATAAACCGTTTTTTTTTTCCAAAAAGTTTCGTCCAAAAAAAATTATTTGGTGAAAATTCTAAAAGTACTTCTAGAAAAAAGTTGTGTTTTTGTACTTCGGAAAAATACTTTTCCAATTACATAAAAGTACTTGAAACTCTTTTTGAATTAACTAATTGAAAGTAGTTTGATAAGTATCAAGTGTTGAGTTACATTTTAGATATTAAAATTGATTTTATAAGAAAATTAATGTGATTACATAAAAATTCTCAAATTGATATTTCCTTCGTCTGTTTTTATTCATTTATTTTTTTTTATAATTTTTCTTAATTACTTGTCCATTTTGACAAATCAAGAAAGTACAATTTTTTTAATCTATTATATCTTCAGTTAAACGACTAATTACTTTAAAAAATATAGACCTTTCATCTATTTCATAATTAATAAGGGTAAAATGATAAACTCACTATGTCATAAATTATTTTCTTAATAGGTGTGTCAATTCAAAAATAAACAAATAAAAAGGGACGGAAGGAGCACTAATTAGTAACTAAAACAACTTTGTTTGTCCTTTGGTGCCGTATTTAGAGTTACCATTAAGGAAAAAAAAAAGGATTTGAATTAGCACACCACTTGTGACCTCTATGACGGTACTCCCTCCACTTTACATGGTGATGATACCATAAAAGAAAAATTAATTTCTCAAGAGACGATACACTGTTAATTATTGGAAACATAAGTACCCTTTTGAAATAAGTTACCTATAATATTGATAATAAATGATCTAAGTTCAACGCAATATTAATAAATAACTCATGTAGCGAGAATAGTTTGAGAGACTATATAAGGAAATCACTATGAAATTCTGACTATTATAATTATACTAGAGGATGGTAAGACCGTGCAAGCACGGGTCTTAGGTAAATAAATATAATTATAATTTAATTATTTTAAATAATATCTATTAAATTGAATTTATTTGATTTGAATATGAATTGTAATAGTTCTAGAATTTCGAATTTAGGCAAATAGGTTGATGCGTATAAAATGTTCAAATTTTTAGTATGTTTTATTTAAAATATTAATTACTTATTTTCTAAATTAGTTTTCAAGACTTAATGCTTGTTAGAAAAAAATATGAAATATAATTGACCAAGAAGATGACTTTGGAGCGTGTAAAATCACTTTCTTTAAAGAGATATTATTAGTATACTTCTTGGAAAAATACAAACATCTAGGATACAACAAAATGCTTTATATATACATACAAATTTTTCTTAGACAACTTATAGAGAGTCTTTATATTTATAAACTTAAAGATGACTTTTCATAAAAGTAATGTTGTTTCATTACATATAACTTAAGAGTAATGTTCTTTCATCAACAATCTATTTAATTTAAAACTTCGATATATTACAAATCCAACAATACTAACAACAATTATTAGGATAAATATATTAAGATAGTTATGTCAATCATTATTTTCTTAATAGATATGTCAACTTCAAATGTGATAAGTAAAAAGTGAACGAAAAAATATTTTAAAAAATTGAAAGGTAAATTAGTAAAAAATACTCTTCAATAATCATGTCAATTATTATTTTTTAAATAAATATATTAAGTACTAATGTAATAAGTATAAAGTAAACGAAAAAGTATTCAAAATAATTTAAAAAGTGTTTAGATAAAAATATGAACAAAAAATAGGATGGACTAAAGTATTAAAAAGAATTAAAGATAAATAAGAGAAATATCTTTTTTATTTATGATTTTTTAAAAAGTGTATAAATAAAAATATGAACAAACAATATGAAGGAATAGATATTCATTAATAATTGTGCATATATAATTTTGTGGATCTCTTAGTATTATGCATATAAATTTTTAAAAAAAAATTACAACAACCAATTCTGAGATAGCAAAACATACATATCGATCCCACTCTTCTATAATAGTGGAGGAGATATTGGATTTCTCATAAATCTAAAATTGAACATTTTAAGAATGAATACTACAAAATACCCCCAACATTGAGTATATATGAAATGGACCTAATTCTAAAATCAGATAACAAATAAATTTTAAGAGTGTAACTACCTCTTAGTTCATGTCCTGAAAAATTATATATTAAAAAGATATTCGAGATACTTGTTTTTTATGAAATATTCTTTTTGTTTACTTTTATTTGATATATTATATTTTTTATGTTTAAATTATATTATATTAATTTATTTTTTAAAAAATAATAATTATATAAAAATTATATGAAATATTATAAATTCTAATTTTTTATTTATTAATATAATAAAATATTATAAATATTTATTAAATTTTTTATAATTTAACTTTAAAAATAAAAAGTAAACGAAGATACAACCGTAAGAACTTATATTTTTGAATTGGTCTCACTTCGCACGCCCATATCTTGCGACACTTAGAAGGCCGCAAATAACACGAAATTCAGCACCGAGCAGCCTTTTTCCTTGTCGTCATCCTCAATGACAACACATCCATCTCACCCATTCGAGAAAGGTCATAACTTTACCTCAATTTTAGAGAATAGATATACTCATATGTTCTATTATTTCTTTGTTTACTTTGAATTATGTTTTATTATTATTTTTTGTTTATTTTTAATTATTATATTAAATTTGATATTTTTGTTAAAAAATAATGTGTGATATGACTATTTCAATACATTATCTCTTTAATTGATACTTTCTTTTTGTTATAAATTATTTGTTCATATTTATTTATTTATTATTTCTAATTACTTATTCATTTTAATAAATTAAGAAAGGATAAATTATTTTACTTCTTATATTCTCAATTAATTATTTTGAAAAAGTAGAGTTTTTTGAAAAATTAAATTTTTAATTCGTCTACTGCTAATTAATATGGGATAAAATGGTAAAAATTATTATGTCAATAATTGATTTTTTAAAGGTGTGTCAATTTAAAAGTGGATAAGTAACTAGAGACAGATGGAGTATTTAATAGGAAAAAATTGTATAAAATAGCAAACTATTAATTCAAATTAAAGTTTATAAACATAATTTGAATTAATTATATCATATAGCAAACTGTTGCTATTTTCGCCTCTCATTGGTGAAATCTCGCTACCACTCTGGTTGTCGCTACCAGTTATACAAATATAAATGTATAAAATGTGTTTGTGTTTGTATAAATGAGAGAAAATTGTTTATATATATATATATATATATATATATATATATATATATATATATATATATATATATATATATATATTGTTCGTTCCCTTCTGTCCCCCTATTCCAGATCTTGCTCACCACTCTCACTCGCCTCTCACTTTATACACAAATATATTTATTGTGTTTATGTTTGTATAAAGCGAGAGAAAATTGTATATACAAATACAAATGCATATATTTTCGTCCTATATGCTTATGGTTACAAAAATATGATCTTTTCCAATCCAGTTTTCTTTTGTCTTTCTCTGTTCAATTTTCTTTTGTCTTTTTCTGTTTCTCGCTTTATACAAACATAAGTTATACAATCGATTCTTTTATTTATGTATACAAAAATAAATCATACAATTGCTTCTTTTGTATATATATGTACAACAAAATAGTAAACTTCTTTTGTATATATGTATAGCGAAATAGCCGTAATTATGCAAACTAATATAGTTATAACATACTTATTTTTTTAGTATTTGTTATATGTGAAAGTCATTCTATTTAGTATTGATTCATGAATTAGTATTGATTCATGAATACGTAATTAATACTTCTGTTGTCATTAATTACTTGTCAATTTTATTTTGGGAAAATACCCAAGTACCCCCTCAACCTATGCCCGAAATCCCAGAGACACACTTATACTATACTAAGGTCCTATTACCCCCCTGAACTTATTTTATATGTAATTTTCTACCCCTTTTTAGCCTACGTGGCACTAGTTCGGAAAAAAAGTCAACCATCGTTGGACCCACAAGATAGTTCCACGTAAGCTAAAAAGGGGTAAAAAATTATTAATAAAATAAGTTCAGGGGGGTAATAGGACCTTAGTATAGTATAAGTGTGTCTCTGAGATTTCGGGCATAGGTTGAGGGGGTACTTGGGCATTACCCCTTTTATTTTTTTTGCTCCCTTTGTCCCTAATTACTTGTCCACTTTTAAATTTTTACACGTTTTAAGAAATAAATATTTGACATAGTTAGTTTACCTTTTTACGCCTATTAATTATGAAATATATGGATAAAAAATTTAAGATTTTCAAGAAATCCTATTTTAAGAGTAATTAATTTGAGGATATAATAGGTAAAATTATTTTTTTCTTTCTTGATTTGTTAAAATTGACAAGCAATTAGAGACACCATAAAAGAAAAAATGGACAACTAATTAGGGATAGAAGGATTAGTTATCTTTAATTACTTGCCTAGTATGACAATCAAGAAAGGACAATTTCTTTTACTTATTATACAATCAATTAATTACTTCGAAAAATGTAAAACTTATTGAAAATTTTAAGTTTTTAATTTATTAACTTTAGAATTAAGAGACATAAAATGGTAAACTCACTATGTCATTTATTATTTTCTAACTAGGTGTGTCAATTCAAAAAATGAATAAGTAATTAGGAATAGAGGGAGTACAAGGATAAATATAGAAAAATAATTATCTTTTCTTGAATATTAAGAGTGACAAGTAAAACTAAAGATATATATTTAAAATAATAATAATAATAATAATAATAATAAAAAAATGAAATAATTAGAGAAAGTCCAAATATGATAAAGGAAAAGTGAACGAAGAGAATATATAGGTTATAACCACTTCCCATATCAATTTTCTCTACTATGGCAAACTATTCTATTTATTTTTTGGTCCTTTATACGTACATATCGCTAACACATATTATTTTTTTTCCTTTTGGGGCACAAAACGGTGTAATATATTAGTATATCTTAAGATGTATCAGTATAAGAGAGTGGTAGAGCATGACTGCTGTTAGTAATCGAGGAGGAGGGTAATTAAGAATTGATCTTTGGTAATATTATTAGGCTTTATATAACTAGTAAAAAGAGTTTCGATTTTATCTGCTTCCTAACTTTTCAACGGCAAATAAGGAGAACGAGCATAACATATCTCTTACACTTGGATTACAAAGAAACATTATGTTCTGCAGGATGTCTTTTACTCGTGCACTTGGCAGTATAGAAAATTTTTTGAGCTATAGTTGACATTTCACTTCATTTAGTTTTGTTGCTTTTGAATTACATAATTTATGTATCACTTTAATCATGAGAGGTTGATCATTAAATATTATACAAGATAATTGGTTTGCCTAAGAAAGGATAGTTGCACCTTAGGTGTCAATTGCGTCTAGACAACAAATTTGAGTCGTGACATATTCATGGATATTTCTTTGAGTGCAAGTGTCACGAGTTCAAAATATTTCGTGGCAATGTGTCCGGTGGCGGATTTAAGATTTCCACTAAGAGGGTTCACGAAAAAAAGATAGTTACGTTGTTTGAGCCGCTAAATCACTAAGTCAACCTCTAATTTTATATTCAAGAGGTTCAAAATGAATATATAAACATAAAAATTCTTTAAAATATCTAAATATACAACATAATTTTTTACCGAGGGGGTTCAGGTCCGCCCCTGATTATTTGACATATGTACGTATACATGTTGTATATCACACAGATTTTCAATAATATACATGATATAAAAAGATGTGATATACATTGACATATCTGATGATATACACAGTAATTGTCTTCTTCAACCTTGAGTTTTCAAATAATTGATACGTAAGGAATACTTATTTTATTATAACTTATATTATACTACGCAAAAAATGATCATTAGTGGCAATTAGTTCATAATTATTACTAAATATGTATTTTTAGCGGCAATTAACACTCTTTGTATATGTCCCTAAAGTTTTTAGCAACATTGATTCTAACACACTTAACTACTGTCGGTAAAATTTTTAACACTCTTTATTAATGCCTATAGTTAATGCTGTTAAAAGTTATTTTTATTTTAGTGCTAGTGAGTTATATCATCTCAAACAGGGACAAACATATTTTTTGTGCTTTCTTAAAATTTAAGTAACTTTTTAAAAATTTGGCTACTAATAATCTATTACTCCATCTATTTTCTTATCAATATTGGTCCAAATATTGGCATATAGGGACCTTTTTCCTCTTCCTTTAATTTTTGATCGAAAGACCCAATTTATATATGTTACTTTATACTTGTGTCAAGAAAAGATGAAGTTCATTTGCATGCCTCCCTTGTAGTAAAAGATCACTACCAGATTTCATAATAAGTGCAACAGTGAAATAGAAAGCGTAATTGCGAGCTATGACAATATAGAATATAGTTTTACGTACTACTAATAATTAAGTTGGAGAGAATTATGTAATGTTATTGTTAGTAATTTTTTTTTGCTTCATGAAAATGCGATGAATATATAGGCATCTCCCCCTTACATTTCTGTCTATCTAAATTCTAAATATTAGGTAAATATTATACCTATGGCAAGGCCCACGAGGGGCTGAGGTGTCCCGGGTCAATAGAGGCGAAGTCAATATTAGGACTTTTGAATTCTAAATTTTAGGACAAAAGATAAAAATATTGCAAAACATGTTTTTTTTAAATGATAGTGTACGTTCGTCTGAATTTCCTAACCCCCACTTAGCTTCACCGCACTGAATCGATCTAATCATAATTGAACATGATACTTACTTGGTGGACATATTAGTTAAGAAATAAAATTAAACCTTTACTACATATTTTTAATATAACAGTAAGTACTTAATCCTAACATTAAAATCACAGCTTGTCTTTAACTAAGTTATATAATTAGGCACCAATATTTGTTGAATCAATTGTATGCAAGAAAAAGAAGAGGAGAAGTGTGGATGTTGAGCACATTTTTAGTAGAGATCTCTCAAAGGGACATATGCTAGTGGTCATCGTCATAGATCTGGATTTTAACTATACATATATATATATAATAAACTACAAATATAATAGTACCTTTCATATAAAAGTGGCTTAGAGCCTGTTTGGCTTAGCTTAAAAGCTGGTCAAACTGACTTAAAAGCTGGTTTTTGACTTATTTAGTTGTTTGGCAATACTCAAAATAACTTATTTTAAGTTAAAAAAAACTTATTTTAAGTTAAAAGTTAAAAGCTGAGGTAGGGGTGCTTTTTTTTTTTTAGCTTATAAGTTGTTTTAAGTTGACCAAATTTTTATCTTTTTACCCTTAATATCTTTATACAATCTCCAAATTACCCACATAACACTAACATCTCTTTCTTCCATTCCTTTTCACGTTTGGCATAGCAACTTCATCACTTTTATCCAAACACATAACTGCTTATTTTGAAAATAAGTTTCAGCACTTTCAAAAGTACTTTTTTAAAGCTGCTTTTATTAAGCCCATCCAAACGGGCCCTTAGGCTCTTTCTCCGTTTTAACTTTTCATTTCACAATATGCACATGTTCAATATATATATATATATATATATATATATATATATATATATATATATATATATATATATATTGAACATGTGCATATTGTGAAATGAAAAGTTAAAACTATATATATATATATATATATTCAAGAAACTTTTTCCATTTCACACTATATATTCACATGTTCAAATTTAATTCACTTCGCCTAAAACTGTTCACCAGAAGAGAAAAAAAAGTAAGGAAAAAAATCCAAGAATCTTTTAACTAATTAGTAGAGTGTTATATTCATTTCCACATCATGTCCAAAAAAACATATTTATCTATCTAAACTAGATTTAATAAAATGATAAAATCTTCAAACTTATAATTATACTATATTTAATAAACCATAACAAGTGGGAGAACAATATAACTCATGAATCATGTAACGCGAACGATGAAATTGTTGGGAAAACGCGGACAAACACAAAAGTATATATGGTAAAAGTAATGGAAATAAAATGGGAAAATAACGACACCAAGAATTTTACGTGGAACCCTTCTGAATAAGGGAAAAAACCACGGACTAAGAGGAGCAATTGATATTACTATAGTAAGGAATTTTACACTTGTGTAGTCACGAATACAATACTCAAAGTGACTACTACACACTCAAAAGGAACAACACTCTTTTGGTTTCCGTCTTACTAAAATATCGCTCACACTCTATTTTTCTTCACAGACTATTTTCTTGTATAGTCTATGGAATACCTCACTTTGCTCTCAAAATGGTTTTTCTCTCTAACTTGGTGTGTTCTACAAATGAGCAAGAATGCTCTATTTATAGAAGGATAAAACCATACCTATGTCACTAATGACATATGTAAACATAGCAAAGTCAAAAATGGTTGCAAATCTTACCAATTTGCCAACTACCAAATCTTTTCTTTTCAACTCCAATTACTATTCCTTTTTAACAATTGCTTGTACCAATTGAATAGCTAAAGTTGACTAAAACAATGGGATGGATTCAACAGAAATAACTACATTTTCATTAAGATATAGTATACAAATGTATATATTTGTTTCCCGCTTAGTGTCTGGTGTTTGCATATATATAAAATTTTAATTAAATTTGGATCGCGCACTGCTAAGTCCATTTTAGAGATGGTGCTAATCACAATAACTTTTTTTTTCTATGCAGAATTTGAATTTGAAATCTTTGATTAAGGTCGAGCAGTCCTACCAACACACCACAACCCTCGTCCAACCTAAAAACTTCAATCCTCCCCAAAATCAGTGAAACACTACATTTTACAAACATCCACCAACAAACCTTATTCGTTTTAATTTGCAATAATATTAATTGGTCCAACTCCAATCATATTTTGGATACATATATTGTCCAGGGGCGGACCCACATGGTGTCCGCCGGGTGCTCGAGCACCTATTAACTTCGTTACGAAATATATATATCTATGTAGAAATCGATAGGTATTTGTATAAAATTAACATAGAGCACCAAATGAGTAAATGATATAGTTGACCCAATGGTTCTTTGATTGGTACCTAAGACTCTTTTAGTGTTGTTGTACCAAGGTTTGAATCTCATTGTTAACACATATTTTTTACGGTTTTCACTTCAGAGCACCTACAACCTTAAAAACCATAATATCCACATCATTTTACCATCCTCATGAACCCAACTAAGCTAGCTTTCAATAACTATCTTTAGTAAACAGAAAACAAATCTTCCATAAGCAAAATAATTATAGAGTTCTTCCATTCCAAACCAAAAAGTACAAATATTGTAGGCCAATACATTATCCTTCCTCTATTATTATAAGGTAGAAGTAGAACTTAGTCGTTCTCTTAAATGAGAAAAGATAAACACAAAAGCAAATTAATTAAAGACAATAAACCACACAAACATACATATACTCTTATTTTATAGAACTTAGAAGCAACATAACTCATATTATGATCGATCCTTTACGAGTGGCAGCCGTAGGTATGTGCAAGAACATCGTAGAGACAACGGGGACATGAACGAACATAACAATCACTACTCTGTCGACAGTATCCACCGCAACCACCCATCAAGTTATAGCCATTTAATTTTGATTTCAGTTCTGTTATAGTCCGCGATACGTCTCTTGCAGCATCTACTTTCACTTTTATAGACTCATCCAAATAAACTATTTGAAGAAAAATACAAATCAATATGTCAATATATAGACATTGTTATTTCAGATGTATGAAAGATATACGTATGAAAATTCACATATTATCAAATAAAAAGATATATAATGAGGGGTAGGAATAAATTATTTACCAGACATCACCAAAAGAGCAATAGTGAAATAGAAAGCGTAACTACGAGCCATGACAACAGTATTATTGCCAAGAAAGATATATACGTATGGGAGAATTATGTGTTATGGCAATGCTATGCAATATTTTGGTTCATGAAGGGCCATCATTTTATAGGCCCCTCTCTCCGATATTTCTGCCTTATCTAATTTACAACTTGTCCATAAAATGGGGGTGTGGGGGGTTTGGTTCACTTTTTATAAGTGACTTTTTTTATCCGTTTCAAATTAAGTGATCTATTTTGAATTATTACGAAATATACTAAGAGTAAAGAAGTTTTTAGATTTAGTGTTTTAAAATTGAAAATCTGTAAAATATATTAAGTGTTATTTAGTTTTGTAATTTCAAATATGCCAGGTGAAAAATTGAAACGCAAAGAAAACTAAGTAAAAACTTTTGAATTTTGTTTCCTTTTGTATTTTTTTTCCTTGTACTTTCTCTGTCTAAAAAAGTGTTTAAAAGCATTTTTGGTGTGCAATCCATACACTTTTTTTTTTAAAAAAAAAAAACTAAGTAAAAATAAATCAATCCATACAGTCAGTTATATTTGATAGATAATTTTATATACTTCTTAGTAAAACAATCACTTTTACATATAATAAAATTATTTTCTTCTGATGAAATTATAAATGGGCAAATATATATATATATATATATATTGATTGAAGTGCATAAAGGGAGGATAAGTCCGGATGATGGGCAGTCTCAGTGGCATCATCATCATACATTTGGAGTATTCATTCAAGTGGCTCACATCTCCTCTTTTTGCTTTTTCCCTTTCACACTAAATATATTAAACACTATGCCATTTATTAATTAAACGGTATATGAGATAAAATCTTTAAACAATCTCTTCATAGGATCGGAGTAACAAAATTAAATTAAATTTATAACCTAATGGAAGTATTTTTTGTGGGTTTGATGTGCAAGGAAATTAGCTGAAAGTTTAGTTACTCATACATTTTTGTGGGTAAATGAAACTTACAAAAGGGTTGAGTGTTGATATAAATATATTTATTTACGAATCCTTTTGTATATTTAGGGTATTAAGTTTTTGCCGACATGCCAAAATTAAAATGAAACAAAGGCTTTGATTTCTTCTCTCTCAATTTTTTTCCACTGTGAGTGTGCTCTCTCTACCCTACTTTTTCTTCTTAGCTGAAAAGTGAAAATGACTTGCATAATGGAGTACTTCTAACAATGAATTTTTCTTTTAAATTCATCAATTCAAAACATCAAAAGAAGCATAGTATAAAATGGCTAATGTATATACATTTGAATGCTAGTAATTATATATAAATATATATAGTCTGTAATAGGGCCTGATGAGTTGTATACTCATTCTTTTCTCAAGTATATATATGACAAAAAATTAAACTACATATAATATTAATAAATAAAAAGGAATCGAGATGTTGATAACGATAGAGTTTATTCAAAATTAAAAGTAGGCCAACACAACCCATACCATACCATATGTATTGAAAATAAAAAGATATTGGCTATGATGATATTGAAAATCAAAATTACAAACCATGTTGATATAATAATAATAGTATTACATACGACATTGTCCTGATTACTTTTAGAAACATAACTTAATTAGTCGTTTTATTTATTTTGTGAAATGAAAGCAAAGAGATAATTGATATTGGTGTTGTTTAGGGACGGCAACTGTAGATACCTCTAACAGCATCGTAGAGACAACAACGACATGACTTAGTTGTACATTGTCTCGACTGTTGACAAATTCCATTGAAACCAATCATCATGTTTTAAACATTAGGTTCTGTTACACTTAGCCATGTTTCTCTCATACCACTTCTTGAACACTCACCCAAATAAACTGCATGTACAATCCATTAAATGATGTCATAGTTCGAATGTTTAAACATATGTGCTAATATATAAAAAAAAGTTAATTACCAGACATTATCACAAGCATAATAGTGAAATAGAAATCATAACTGCAAGCCATGAAAATAGAATAATTAGTGAATTAATTGCAGTGTAATATTTTGTCTTTCTCTATTCTAAGGTAAGGGAGAAGTATATCACTTTTTATATTCTAAGGAAAGGAGAATGACATTACTTTTTCTATTCTAAGGAAATGGAGATGTATATGTCTTTTTTTCTTCTAAGGAAAAATATGGTATTCCTTAGATTAGGAAAAAATCTCTATGAATAGGAATTCTTCAAACCCCTGAAAAGTGAATAAGTTTTCCATATAATACTTGCACGCTCAAGTATTGAGATAGTTACGAAAGTAAACTTGGAATAATTCATCAATGATAGGAAGTTTCAAAGACTGACCAATAGGCTTAATAACATAAATACATATACAAAAACAAAACGACATTCAAAAATTAACATATGAACATATATTGTATAATAATTATACAAATGAATGTTGTGTAAAAAATTTATATTACAATTTGTATATATACGTAATAATAGAAATAAACAGTTGAAAGTTGCACATGTACGTTCAGATAATATTGAATTACCTCATTGTTCTCTAAGTTATTCATTTCATTTGGACATCGTTGTCTGAAACTTGAAGATGGAGAATGTATTGGTGATTGTGGCATGCCCCCAATTGGAGATTTCGGTGGAATTTCTATATCAGAATTCTGAACTGAACTTTCATAAATTCAACATGCAAAATTGAATTTATATAACAAATGTAATTATATGTTTGAATACAAAAACTTAGCAGTTGATTTTTTGTTGTTAATGGCATTCAATACAACATGGAAGTTGTCTTGTATCAACTTTCTTAAACTGTAAACTTTTCTTTAACCTAGAAATACATGAAGGTATAAAATTTAAATTTTTTAAAAAATAAATATACAACAATATGTGCAATAGTATTATACTTACAGACAATTTGAATGAATCAAATTCAGCACACGAATGTTGATTTGAGATGAATTGTTGTTCGATGTTGTAACACCTGTAGCATTTGATCTTTTATGTTTTACAGGCAATTATTTGATGACTGGCTTGTTTACAACAACGACAGGTTGCTTTCTGTGCCTCACACGTCGAGTCTTCACTGATGGAGAGATTGGGGCATTACATGTTTGTGGCCTCTGTATATCGTGATCTTGAACAACTTTGGGTGGGATCTTCATTGGCATAATTGGGACAGATTGCCTGAGTCGCTTCTTGATAGTTAAGATCTCAAAATCAAAAACAATCTTTTCCTTTCCCTTGTTAATTGATTTTTGGTGGGTCTTGAAAGTCATCATCTCACTCAGGAGATTGTATAACATCATCTGCTTCAATGTTGGAAGGTGTGATTAATGGTGAAGCTGTATCAGATTGGACATACTCTGGCGACAATGGAATGATTGTAATTTCCAATGGGGTTGGAGTTATGTTCCGAAAAGTAATCTGAAATTTATAACAAAATCATTGCATATATATAAATATATGTATAATTAGCGAGTAACTACATACATTCTTCACGAAGAACACAAAATTTATATATGTATAAACACTTGTAACTCAATATTTGTATATGCATAAAAATAAAAGTTCTATTGATTGTATATGTATAAATATGATATTGTTGTATATAAAATAAATAACAACACAAATTAAAAGTAGGCAAAAATTCATACCGAATTATTGACATCACGAAACATTTTTTTCATGAAGTAGTCGATGCGGGGATAATCCTTTTTGATAACCCAGTTGAGAATTCTAGAAATATGGTTAGATTTCTTAACAACAATATTTTTGTCTACCTGTGAACAACATTCATAAAACCACACTTGCATAGCAATAGGAAACCCATGAATTCTGTAATACTTCCCTGTTTTGTTCATTTTTTCAGTCAAATTTTTGTTAGCTCCTCAAAAGCTTGTTACCCCACGGATAATCCATATACATTCCAGATTCTACCAAGTCAAAGTCGATTCGATTAATTGTTGTAGAGAATGGCTCTTCAGATAGAATGTAAGAATGTATGAAATACAGAATTTCAAACTTCAACCCATCTTCATCGTTATCACCCCATACCTTATTATTAAAACTCTGAACAAGTTCTACTTTTGATACACTCTTTTTTTCATAATGGCATTAGAAGAACTACCCTCTACCTCTCGTAACATAAAACATCTAAACAGTTATGCTTGAACATGACAACGATGCATACTTGATATTTGAGCAAAACAAGATGATGCGCAAAACTGATTGAACGCAACTTCAGGCAATTTGGAGCGTAATTGATCCATTACCCCAATATTGATATAACATTGCATGTGTGTGGTGTAAAATGAATCTTCTTTGAGAAGAAATTGTACTCCTTAGTAAATAATGTAAATGTATTATATAATTTCAACTTTATAATTATACAAGACGGATAGCAAAAATAGTATAAATATAGAACTATACAAAGTGAATATCTATATACAAATACGGACTTATACAAAGTGAATATCTACATACAAATATGGACTTATACAAAATGAATATCTATATACAAATAAAAGTTATACAAAGTGAATATCTATATACAAATATGGACTTATACAAGGTGAATATCTACATACAAATACAAAGTTATACAAAGTGAATATCTATATATAAATTCAAAGTTATACAAAGTGAATATTTATATACAAATACAAAGTTATACAAACTGAATATATATATATATATATATATATATATATATATATATATATATATATATATATATATATATATATATATATATATATATATATATATATATATATATATATATACAAGTGCAAAGTTATACAAGTGCAAAGTCTATATACAAATATAAAATTATACAAACTGAATATCTATATACAAATAGAAAGTTATACAAATATGGATACAACCGAAACAAAAAGAATTATACAAATTATCAATAAGTATAACACAAAAATTAAAATAATGACAACAACAACTGAAATATAGAATTTCATTTTTGTATATAGAGATACAAATATATTAAACAATTAAGATATGCGTACAAAATTAGATCTGAACTTCAAACATATATAAACTTACCTCAATTCTTTCAAAATTTAGTTGTTCGATTGAATCAAATTGGGCATCTTCTTTATTACGTGTAGATACAATATCTTTTACTTTTCGCTTCTTCTTTGAAATCAAAACTTCAACTGATTTGTCTTGTTTATTACTTGTAGATGCAATCTCTTTTACTTTACGCTTCTTCTTTTAAGTCAAAACATCAACAAATTTGTCTTCTTTATGTTTATCCACTTTTTTGGTCTTTCCTTTTGATTTTGCAACATGCATGACTTTCTGCATCTTTAATGGGGTATTACCAGACTTCGACATACCATATTGTTGATTATTTGAAGATTTAGCCATGGATCCTGAAATTTCTTCGAAATTCTGAGTTAAACCCATAGAAAAAGATGGAAAATCATACAAAAATTGTTGATTCGCTTGTATACATCTAGTGACACTCTTAGAAGGTGTTTCTTCTTCATCCATGATTTTGAATGTATAAAAGGGAAAAGGGTCAAATATGCCCCTAAACTTTTTGAAAAGGTTTAAATATGCCCCCCGTTTAAAGTTTGGTCTATTTATACCCTCGCCGTCCAATTATTGGTACAAATATGCCCTTATGGGCGTTAGTTGGCCACCTCAGAATATCCAGCGCATTTTACTTTTTTTTAATTGCCCAAATAAATTTTTCACGTCATTTTAATATTACATCATGTCATTTATATTATAAAAGAGAAAGGGTCAAATATGCCCCTAAAAATCCGACCCATTAAACCCTTTTATTACCCATATTGTATGGTTCAATTATACCCCTCTTTTAAATAATTTATCCTACCCATATCCGACCCAAAACCCATATCCCTTTTCCCCCAAAACAAATCCCTAATTTCCTAAACTTTCTTTTCCCCCAAAAACACAAATCGCTAATTTCCCCCAAGAACACAAATCGCTAATTTCCTTCGTCCTCATACGCAACAAACCTGAACATGGGATCGCTAATTTCCTAAAGGACACAAATCGCTAATTTCCCCAAGAACACAAATCGCTAATTTCCTTCGTCCTCATACGCAGCAAACCTGAACATGGGGGAAAAGGAAGTTCAGCAAAATTAGGAATTTGTTTTGGGGGAAAAGGGATATGGGTTTTGGGTCGGATATGGGTAGAATTATTTAAAAGAGGGGTATAATTGAACCATAAAATATGGGTAATAAATAGGTTTAATGGGTCGGATTTTTAGGGGCATATTTGACCCTTTCTCTTTTGTAATATAAATGCCACGATGTAATATTAAAATGACGTGGAAAATCTATTTGGGCAATTAAAAAAAAGTAAAATGCGCTGGATATTCTGAGGTGGCCAACTAACGCCCATAAGGGCATATTTGTACCAATAATTGGACGGCGAGGGTATAAATGGACCAAACTTTAAACGGGGGGCATATTTAAACCTTTTCGAAAAGTTTAGGGGCATATTTGACCCTTTTCCCTATATAAAATGGAAAAACTGAAAAGGAACAAAAACGTTAGCAGTAATATACAATACAAAACAAAGAAATAAGAATAAAATCGGGAAAACAATTACCTGAAAAATCTGAGAGAACAAATTGTGAGGCAAAAGGTAGAATTTCGAATTTATGGTGAAAAAACTTTAATTTTTTTGTTGCAGACACACAAATAGCGTGTGAATTGGGGTAAAAAAAAAGGGAAAAAGGCACGCTTAAAATTGACTATACTGACAACATAATAATAACAAAAAGTAAGTGGCAAATTGTAAATAAAACAAACAGTAGCTATTTAGAATAATTTCTGATATAAATTTATTTTTCCATGTAATTTTCCTATATATATACCTAATATAAAATAAGAAAAATAGTAATGAATAGTTGGATAGAGTGGGGTATAATTTATTTTTGTTAAAAAATAAAAATAATATCAATACTTTTTAAGGAAGGAGTAGGGGAGGGGTGAATTTCTACTAAACGAATATTAGGATGGGGAGATTGGGGAGGGGGGGGGGCAAGGTGGAGGAAGGTAAGGGGGTAGGGCGTGTGGAGTGTGGTGAGAATATTTTAATTTTTAAAATTTATTAATTTTAAAAATAATTCATCTTTTATAGTTAAAGTTTAATCTTTAAATTTTAACTAATATTAATAGTTTAGATAGATAATAAAAGAGAGAGTTATTACACTTTTTTAAATTAATAAGTGATAGTTTATATTTTAAATTTTTCTACCTAATAGTTTAAATATATATGAAACTCAAAAAACTGATATAATTTAGACGTACTTTGTGACACCTATCTCTATTTATAATTAACATTCTGTATAAATCTCACGTACATGAATATCTTTTATGTAAACTTATAATATGATAGAACTCTTGGAATTACTACTATATAGTGTGTGTATATATATATAATTAATATATAATAAATAGAAAACAAAGATTTTAATCAAGCAAACAAAATGATCATAATATTTCATTCAAAATTACGAGTACAATTAGAAGAGTTATAGGCCAAGACAACCCCATCTTGATATTACATTGATTGGACATTGTCCTGATGAGTCATTTTATTATTTTACGATTAAAAAAAAGAAGACAAATAACATCGATCTACTCAATATTATTTTTATTTGTGGTTGCCATAGCCCATAATCCTTCAAGCATGGCAGCCGTAGGTCAGGTTAATAACATCATAGTAACAACGGGGACATGACCTAGAAAAGCAGTCAGAGCTCGACCTACAATATCCACCACAAAGTCCCATCATCTTTGCACCATTAAGTACTTTAAACGGCTCCCTTGCACCAATTACTTTCACATTTGGACACTGCGCCATATAAACTATATATGTATATTCCATCCAAAAAAACAAAAAAAAAAAAAAAAAGGAAGTGTCAAAATCAAAATCATCGACTGGTAGACAAATACTCTCTTTTATGATCTAATTCGACTTAGTACGGAATTTAACAGAAAATAAAGGAGGTTTTTCAATTTATAGTTCTAAATTAAAATTATGTTAAATGTATTAAAATATTCTTTAATATTATAATTTTAAATATGACACATACAAAAATGAAGTTACAGCATTGCACAAAAAAAGAGAGTAAAGAAAGGTCTTTTTTATTTGAAAAAACAAAAGTATTAAATAAAAAGGGAGCTGGGAGGTGTAGAGAAAGGTCATTTACCAGATATTATAATAAGCGCAAAGGTGAAATAGAAAGCATAATTGCGAGCCATGACAATAATATTGTTGCTAAGAAGGAGAAAGATTTATACTTATAAATGAATTATGTGTTACTGATGAAGTGTAATATTTTTTCTTTCTCATTGAGGGCAATGAATTTATAGGCCTCTATACTCAATAGTTTTGCTTATTTAATATACAAATTGTCATTTAACTAAGTTATATTGGTAGCAAGTTGAATTCAAAAACTAATGCTTCTGTCCTTAATATCTTTCCATATAATAAATCTAATGCTTAGAATTTTAAAAAATTAAACTTATCAGATTTAAATTTTGGATCTATCTTTTGCTCTAGCTAGTATTCACACGAGTGGCTTGCTCGCAATATTCATATTTTACATTATTTTGGCATTTATCTCCAAATCAAATTACATAACACTTCAATTATATTGCTTCCATTTTAATATAAATGCATTGCTCGGCTTTTTTAGTTCAAAATAAATGAATGATTTAAAGTTCAAGCAAGTTAATCGGATAATAATTTTAAAAGAGTAAATTGATCATATTTATGATTATATTTTGAATTATTTATACTTTCAAAAATATTTTTAGAACATATAAAAGGGCGAAAGTGGAATATAGTATTTATTTTATGTCCTAAATTTTTTTTCTTAATTGGTGTTCATTGCATCAACAATTCACCTACTTTCAGTTGCATGAAGGGCTTCCTCTGTCCAACAATAGTTGTCTATATTATTTTGAGATGCCAATTATATTTGTCCATTTTATGAAATTAATGAATAATTTTATACTTAGTTCCTAATTTACCCTTCTAATTAATTATAGTATTTCTCTAGTACATTTTTCGAGATGTTGTGTTTACTATATTCAAACCATGTCATAACAAAATTATATTATATTTATAATTTCTTAAAAAATGTGTGTCAAGTCAACAGTAAACAAGTATTGTGCAACATAGAATAATGAGTCTTAAAGAAAATATTACATAAATGAGGGGTTACTTTGTAAATATTGAAAGCTAATCTAGTGCAATGTAAGCACCTAGATATTTGTAATTTAGGGGCGGATTTACCTTAGGCCAAGGCGTGTCACAGGACACGGTTTCATCGAAATTTTTTATCAATAGGTATAGATAATTGAAAAGCATAATACAATTAAAGGTAAAATATAAAAAAAGTGGCACTCCTTATGTTTTCCTATTATATTTTTTTTTCTTTATTTCTCTCTCTTG
Source organism: Solanum chilense (assembly GCA_032847665.1). Lineage (NCBI taxonomy): Eukaryota > Viridiplantae > Streptophyta > Magnoliopsida > Solanales > Solanaceae > Solanum > Solanum chilense. The sequence continues at coordinate 45,440,094 of CM064968.1, read as the reverse complement.
CTTTTTGAATTTTAATTTTGATTTATCTTAAATTTCATTTTATCTTTCATCTCCAACCCTATAACTATTTTACTCTCGAAATATAGAATTTTTTTTTTCAGACAATCCACTTCAATTCAATTCTCTATTTTACTCTCTAAAAAAAAAGAATATTTTTCTTTTTCCTCAATATTATATTATTATTTTATTTTTAATTTTATTATCTTATTTCATAATATAAATCTCTTCTTTCTTTTTTTTTTCAAAATAATCACTTTTATAAAATTTTCATGTAATATAAATTTTTCTTTTTACAAATTCTTTTTGATGTAAAATTATATTTTATTCTAAATTTCTAAATAACGTACCTTAAAAGCAAATGTTATATAATATACAAATTAATGAACAATTCAAATAAAAGTGAAATCAGTAGTGAAGTATGATATATACAAGCATTACATAAATACTCAACTTTCAAGATTATTACGCTGCTCACGTAAATGCTCTATTAACGCATTATGGAGTTCAAAATGAGCAACTTTGTTCGTAATTTTTCTACGTCTACCAAAAAATTATTCAAATCGAAGATTTTCATCTACCACCATTTTTGTCGTTGCAATTGGAGCCTCTACGATATCTAGAATTGGTGCATTAAGATTATGTTCATCTTCAATTATAATGTTGTAAAATATAATACATGTAGTACTTCCTTTTTCCAAAACGTGATTATCCTACAATAATTGCATAACGTGATTGCAAACATCCGAATGTACGTTCAACATCTTTTCTGCTTGATTATTGTTTCATCGTGTAATATTTCTTCTTTTGAGAAAGTGAATTACGAATACTTTGAACAATTGTAGACCATTTAATATTGTGCATTCTTTATAGTGAAAATTAATATTAAAAACAAATTATATTAAATTGACAAAAAAACTAAAATGTGAAATATTACTAATTCGGAATAAAAGTAGTATGTATTAAATAATATATATATATATTTTAAAAAATATTATATGACATTTAAAAAGAATTACAAATATTAGAGATCAAATTCATAGCTTTATATGAAAAATAATATGTTAATTACAAAATAATAGAAATAATAAAAATAATGAAAAAGTTAAATAGAGAATGTGTATAATAGTTCTCCAAATTACTATTCAACTCTCTCTCTATAGAGAATAAAGAGTGATTGGAGAGCCAGTTCTCTATTTTACTCTTCAAATATAAAGAATGGAGGGTAAAATAGAGTGGAGTTGGAGATTGTCTCAAGTGATTGACCCCTCCATTTTTTTTCACCTCCCATGCACCCCCGATATCAAATTGAACCCTACTATCATTTTTTTCTTTTATTTTTCTTCTTCTTCTCCGATCAAATTCTTTATAGAATTCTTACTATTATTTAGACTCTTTCAATTAATTATTGATATATAACAAAATTAATTATTTTTCTAAGAAAATTTAAAATTTTGAAGGTATAATCAACTACTCATTTTCATATAAATTAAAAATTAAAAATGATAATTCTAAAAGAATCAATTAATTCCCCGAAAATTGAAAGAACTTAATTGAAATCAAATATATGATACTTCTGATCATCTTGAAATCTAATGGGTTAATCAAATTGTTCGAAATGTAAGAAAATACTTAAATAAAGTTTTAAAATTAAAGAGAGTAAACTAATAGTAGTAAAAAAAAGTGAAGTTGTGGTAAAAATGGACATTAAAAGTAAGAAGTTTCAATGGATGGAGATGGCAATGGAACTTTGAAAAAGATTGAGAAAAAATAAAAAGAAAAAAGGGTTAAAATAATAAGAAAATATATTTTATAATAAAATTATATTAGTTATTTTAGGTTGTTCATTATCTTTTAGAGAGTGCACACCACTCTCTATGTGAGGGGGACGAAAAATGATATAAACATATCTAAACTATTCATTTTTTTAGTTTCATTTTAAACTATTAAGAATACGAGTTTCATATCTAAACTTATCACTTTTTAGTTTGAGAAACACATATCAGCGGTGTGTGTAATGCAATCTCTCTTTTATTTGAAAAAACCTTGACACATGACATTCCACATAGATAAAATATTTTACCTAGATAAAAATTAAATAATAAAATATTAATAGTTATTAAAAATTAAAAATTAAAGCATTACTGTCCATATAAAAAATTAAATTATTTTTTTACCCTACTCCACGTACTCCCTCCCCCCCCCCCCGACAACCCCCATCCTATTTTTTAAAAGAATCATTTATAAAATATTTTTAAAATTTTCATATTTCATCCTCCCCATCCCCCCACCAAAAAAAGAAGAAAAAAAAAACACTCATCCCCCCTGATAGAATTGATATTGTTTTATTTTTTAATAAAGGAAATTTACCTTATCTTATTTAATCCTCCTTAAATAATTTTATTTTATTTTTACATTTTCTCATTTTGTGTTAGATATGCATGTACATATATTTTTAGAATATTTTTTTTACTAGTGTACCAAATATAACATAAATAACTAAAAATTTAAAAAATTTCTTGTGACGACAAGTATAAGATATTTTCGATATATATATCTAAACACTAGAAAAAAGTTTGGAAGCAGAGGGTTAAGTGGAATTGGTAGAATTATTTTTTAAGAAAATAAAATAATATCAAAATTATTACTTGAGGAGGGGGAGCAGATGAAGTAAAAAAAATGAAATATTTTTATAAAAGAAATTTAAAAAAATAAAAAACTTAAAAAAATAGTGAGGGTGGGGTTTTGAGGGGGGGGGGGGGGGGGGAGAGGAAGTGATGGCATTGGGTTAGAAAAATATTTTACATTTTATCTTATAAAGAAAATATTTTTTTTATAATAGTTTTTAAACTTTTAATTTTAACTATACTAATAATTTTTTAATTTTTATTAAAGTTGAATGTTTTGTCAATGTGAAGTGTAATGTGAAAATTCTTCAAAATAAAAGAAAGAGTATATTACACATATCCCGATGAGAGTGGTATAAAAGAGAGAAGTGCGTTTCTCAAACTAAAAAGTAAGAGTTTAGGTATGAAATCAAACTCTCAATATTTTAGGTATGAAACTTAAAAAAAAGGTATAGTTTAGTGTGTTTTTGACACTTATCTTTAATATTTATTCAAAATTATTTAGTGGGATAATATGACCATTGCAAAGTTAAGCTGTATATTTGAAAATTCGGGACAACTTCAATGGTGACATTAGGTCTTTTCTCTATAGTATTATAATTTTTTAATACAACATTATAATTTTTTAACTTTATTTTTATTGATATAACATTATAATTTTTTTAAACTTATTTTTGTTTATAAAAGTGATACCGCTAATAGAAAATTCTGTTTGTATATGTACCACCCATTGTCAACACTAGTACTATAAATCCAAAATTAAATAAATGAAATTTATGAGCAAACACATATTTAATCGTGATTAAAATTTTTCACAATAATATTCCTCCTTTCCTTTTACTTCGTCTATAATACTAAAAAAAATAATTCAATTTATACCCCACTAGTCATTTAATAATATGAACAAGAGAGTATATATTGATGACATTTCCATTACAAACCACCATAGTCCATAGATTATGGATCTTGATTCTTGATTAATGAAACAAAATAAAACAAGTTGCCATAGTAAATCAGGAGATCCACGTGGAAGATCCCTCGTCTAATGGGTTAAACTGAAGGAGGAATCAATATTATTTAATCAAATATTTTTCTTAGTACTAAATACTCTTTCGATTATTAGTCCATGTTAAATGAATTATTTAGACTCTTTTTTATATTTAAAGGAAATGAATTATATAAAATTGAAATTGTTATATTTTTTTTAGTATTAATATCTTGTTTTGCTTATTTCCTTCGTGTGTTTAATTTATCAAAAGGTAAAACTTACAAGATCATATAGTAAAAATGAGTTTATCTCTTATCATGCAAAGAATCTTTTCTGCTATTAGTGAAACTTCTGTACTAGGAATGGTGCCTTATATTTTGAGTCAAACTAAACTATGCATATAATAAACAGAAAGAATATAACAACAACAAAAAAATCAAGGTAATAATTTTATAAATTCTAACAATATCTTTCGAAAATATAACCGACAAAAAAATTAATGTGATGATTTCTATAAAATCTGACAATATCTTCATTTATAAAACTATAATATAAAATATCAAATAATGTTATATGATTTTTAATTACTTTAGAAATTAGAAAAATAAAAGTTGTTAGTGTAATGAAAATAAATATAATTAAAGCTTATATTTAAAAAAAGTTTGTTTGCATCTTATTTTTAGAACTGCAGAGAAAATCGCTAGACCTTAATATTTAAAACGAATTAAAGATAAATTCAATGCATATTTAATCTTTGGAGTTTTTACTGACATTCACTTTCGTAAGTTGATCACAATTCAATAGTTTGCATTTTATTTTTTTAATTTAAACTAAACTATGCATATAATAAACATAAGGAATATAACAACAACAATGACAAAATCAAGATGATGATTCTTACAAAGTCTGACAATATCTCTCGAAAATATAAATAATAAAAAAATTAATGTGATGATTTCCATAAAACGTGACAATATCTTTATTTATATGACTATAATATAAAATATAAAATAATGTTATATAACTTTTAATTATTTTAGAAATTAGAAAAATAAAAAACTTGTTAGTTTAATGAAAATGCAGATAATTAAAGCTTTTATTTATTTATTTATTTTAAAGAAAGAGAAAATGGTCAAAAGTCCCTCTAATTTATCGTTGGATTCTCAACTACACACTCATATTTTAGGGCGTTCCTATCACCCTCTTGAACTGTTTAAAAATGAAATTATTACCTCCTTAATTATTTATCTGGCAAAGTGAGTTATTTAACTCTCCTTTTAGGAGATTTTTAATTATTTTCATAAACATATGTACTTTTAATTTATTTTTTTCTTTCTTCCCCCAAAACAATATAGACCCCCACTATTCACCAATCTTAAGCAGCTATCGTCGGAATCGAATTCATCATTATTATTTTCAAGCTCTCATGTAAAATTCTTGCAAAATCAATTATATTCGCTACAAGTAAAACGTCAACCATCTTCAATCACCCCAAAAGATTCAAATCGAATTTGAAAAAAATCAATTTGGGTTCACATTAAATGTAATTGAACCCCCAACAAGTTATTATCAATTTCAAATCTCTTGATTATAAAAAATAAAAAGAAGCAAAACATATATTTGCAAGACGTTGCATTAAGCTATGAATGTGGCTAAATCATTCCAAGTCTAATTAAAGAAAAAGAAAGTTCTTTGCTGCTCTGATTTCAGAATGTAGGTGAATTGAACCAGGAAAATGAAAGATTATATTGATTTGGTTACAATCAGGGGCGGCTCTATGCTTTGGAAAATAAGGTCTTTGCCTTACGGGTTCCAAATTTTTATAAGGATTGAATTGTGTTAAAAATTTTATAGAAAAATTAATAATTTATGATAAAAAGTATAACTTTTCTATAAATAAATTATTTTATCCACTTTAACATCATTTATACTTGGTTAAAAATAAGAATTAATAGTGAAAAGTGTTGGACAAAGTGAATTACATATTCTTTTTTATTTCTTTTTAAATTTTAGTTCCAAGCATTACTATAAACATATTAAAATGAGATATACTAAGTCATCAACTTCTTGAGTCAAATTCTATGGTTCTTACGCTTATATTTATTTAATATTTATGAACTTATTACTTATAGCATTATGTTAACAATGCACATAATGATTGCCTCACTTAAAGGATATTTTTCAATGTTGAGTGGATAAAATCTATTTAACTAATAAAAAATAATATTAAGTACAAATAATTTCCATCTAAATAGTGTACAAAAAATTTATTTTGAATGAATACGTATATAAAGTGTATTTATATTTTAGGCCGCGAATTGAAATTTTGTTTTAGACCCCCAATTATGTTGAGCCGCCCCTTGGTTACAATATTTATAAAATACTCCCAAGCACAACATCCACAATCACTAACCCGAGCATCTTCTCCCAATTAAGTTATTTTTTTCTTTGGTGGTGGAATCAAATTGATTTTGATGGTGGCTTGAATACTTTTTTTTTTGAAACTTTATTCTTAGGAAGAGATGGTAAAGAGATTTTGAATAGGTGAAAAATGTAATGTAAAAGGCAAGGGAGATCATAAAAGCGTAGGTGGAGGTGGGGGGGGGGGCGGGGGGGAGACCCCAATGCATTCACCGATATTTAACCTAAATCAATATTTGTAAAAAATTAACGGCTAAAAAAGTGGTTAAAGAAGAAAGGAGGAAGATGAAGGCCAAAAGAAAAACTTAAAAAAAAAATTTAGTTAAATACACGTGTCAAGTGTGTGTGTTTCACTACAAGACACATGTGGTTATGACGTTTTAAGGGGTTATATATTTCACTTTTAAAATATTCAAGGGTGATAAATTCTCGTAAAGTTTGAGTGTGTAGTTGAGAATACAACAATAGATTAAGAAGCTTTTGGTCATTTTCTCTATAAAAAAAAAACTTTTTAGTTTCTTAACATTATATTTAATATAATTCTATATTAGTGAGGAGAGCATTTATGGCAATAAAAAGAAGATATAAATAAAATATCTACTTTTTAAAAAATAAATAATAGATAATTGTAATAATAGATAAAAAATAAATAAAAGAAGATAATTGTAATAATTATTAAGAAAGATAAAATAATAATAGTAAATTATAGCAATGATGTGAAGAGATAAATAAAGTATTTTAATATGTAATAGAATAAATGAACCATTAATTACAAATTAAACTTATCTCTTTTAATTATATTACATGAATCTTATCTTTCCTTTTCCTAATTTTCCATAGTTCTCTTTATTATTTTTTTCATTTTCGATTTTCTTCCATCACTCTAGTCTTTGCATATTGCTTACTCCAATCTATTATTTATCTTTAATAATCTCCTTACAATTTTACGATAAAATTCGCATGTTTATTTTTCTCTCTAAAATAACAAAAACTTCATCATTTTCAGCTATAATAAAAAATGATGAACATAAGAAAAAGTTATAAAAATATATCAAATTATTTAGTGACATTTGTATATAATATTTACAAATGTTTTGATTTTCATGAGAATCCATTGATCACTTTGTCATGCTATAAGTGTAACATTCAATAAATGTTCGATAATTTTATGTCCATATTGTCGGTGTTTATACATCTTAAATGATAAATAAGTGTGTTAATGATCTATCAGGATCAGAGGAATATCAAATAGTAGCAATATTAACACTCGAAATTACAAAATTAACAATAATATTGACACTTGAAACTACAAAATTGGCTTCGATTCATATATAGGCCTTGGTTGCCTAATTATTTTTACTCTATCTATTTTATGAAAAGAGAAATGTAGAACATATGTTATGTTGTACGTGTTTATATAGTATTTAAAAAATTAGTGTTAATTTTTTTTTCAAAATCTGTAATTAAGTTTAAAAAAAAAATCTTCTTAAATTTTACAACTAAGAAAAATATTTTCATTGTCAAAAATTGATAACTAAAGCTTATATGGAGTCCGAAACTAAAAGGGTACAATTTTTTTACAAAAATTCCAAAACGGTATATAAAATTTTATATTAACCAAAACGGTAAAATCGCTGCTGAGGCAGCGATTTAGCAAAATTTATTTTTTTTAATAAAAAAATGAAATCGCTGCCCAAGCAGCGATTTCAAAAATTTTCTTCTTACAAATCGCTGCCCTGGCAGCGATTTCATATTATTTTTTAATTTTAATTTTTTTTTTAAATTAAGGTATATCGCTGCCAGTGCAGCGATTTAATTAAAAAAATAATTTTTTTAAATAAATCGCTGCCAGGGCAGCGATTTATAAAATAAATTTTTTTTTATTAAATCGCTGCCCTAGCAGCGATTTATAAAAAAAAAAAAACAAATTTTGATAAAAATTTTTTTTACCGTAGCAGCGATTTATTTAAAATAAAAAAAAATTATTAAATCGCTGCTAGGGGCAGCGATTTATTTTTTTTTAAAATTTTTTTTCCTTATTAAATCGCTGCACGAAGCTTATTTTTTAAAAAAAAAAAATTTTAATACAGCGATTTTATATTAAAAAAAAATTATAATATTTTTTAAAATTTAAATATATAACTACTTAAAATAATACTAACTCAATTTTCAATTGTTTCTTAGTAGTTGTCTCAATTACCTAATGGGATACATAGTTCCTTTCTTCAATGGTTCAAAATCCAATATATTATTTTTCTTGGTTATTGTGAGTGAAATTCAAAGGTTAAATAATCTTCACTCTTATCCATAATTTAGATGCTGAGAAAGGGAAAAATAAATCAGTAATTAAGAAAGGTAAGTGGTTTGAAAAGAAGCAAAAGGACAGTAAAAAATAGTAAAGGTAACCTTTGCCATTGTTAGTGATAGACTTCTTCAAAATGAGAATAATCTCTTATCAAGAAAGGTTACCCAAATCTTATAACAAATTCAAAGTTTTCTTCTGATGTAACACTCCTCGTGTTTGGATTCAAATATTTAAATTTTAAAAAATATTAAAAAAAAATTTTAATATAAAATCGCTGTATTAAAATTTTTTATTTATTTTTTTTAAAAAAAAGCTTCGTGCAGCGATTTAATAAGGAAATTTTTTTTTAAAAAAAAAATAAATCGCTGCCCGTAGCAGCGATTTATGTAAATTTTTTTTTTTTATAAATCGCTGCTAGGTCAGCGATTTAATAAAAAAAAAATATATTTTATAAATCGCTGCCCTGGCAGCGATTTATTTAAAAAAAAAAATTTTTTATTAAATCGCTGCACTGGCAGCGATATACCTTAATTTAAAAAAAAAATTAAAATTAAAAAATATTATGAAATCGGTGCCAGGGCAGCGATTTGTAAGAAGAAAATTTTTGAAATCGCTGCTTGGGCAGCGATTTCATTTTTTTATTAAAAAAAAATAAATTTTGCTAAATCGCTGCCTCAGCAGCGATTTTACAAAGTAAAATCGCTGCTCCTGTAGCGATTTTACCGTTTTGGTTAATATAAAATTTTATATACCGTTTTGGAATTTTTGTAAAAAATTTGTACCCTTTGAGTTTGTAAAAAATTTTCTTAAATTTTACAACTAAGAAAAATATTTTCATTGTCAAAAATTGATAACTAAAGCTTATATGTGTGTATGAGTTAATTGGGAGGGGGGGGGGGGATTGAATATTATGCTTTAATATTCAACATTAAATAATATTATGTTATGTCTTAAAATGAAGAAAAAGCTAAAAGAAATCCACAAAAAAAAAAAAAATAGAAATCCAGCTCTTAGGGTATGCCACATCAACAATTCTAAGATTCTCCTTTATATATATTCATGCTCAGACGCGCGCAATTAACTATTCTAATTGTCATCACAATAAAAAAATCTCTTCGATCAACTTTCTTACTATGATACAAGTGCAACATTCAGCAAATATTCAGTAATTTCATGCCTATATTACTAGTGCTTTTACGTCTTGAATAGTAAATGAGTGTGTTGATGATCTAACAGGATTAGAGAAATATCAAATAATAGCGATATGAAATTACAAAATTGACGGTAATATTGACACTTGAAACTACAAAATTGCCTTCAATTCATATGTAGGCCTTGGTTGCCTGATTATTTTTACTCTTTCTGTTTTATGAAAAGAGAGATGTAAAATATATGTTGTATATGTTGTATGTGTTTATATAGTATTCAAAAATTAGTGATAAAAAACTTTTCAAAATCTGTAATTCAGTGTAAGAAATAAATCTTCTTATATTTTACAATTAAGAAAAATGCTTTTATCGTCAAAATTTGATACCTAATGAGGGAGGATTGAATGTTATGCATTAATATTCTACGAAAGCATGAAATAATATTTTATGTCTTAAAATGAAGAAAAAACTAAAAAAGAAATTTACAAACACACAAAAAAGATAAATAGAAATTCAGCCCTTAGAGGCATGCCACATCAACATGTCTAAAATTCTCCTTCATAATATATTCATGCTCAGCCGCGCGCAATTAAATATTTTGATAAAAATTAACTACTTTGATTATCATCACAACAAAAGAACTCTTCGATCAACTTTCTTACTATGGTACAAGTATAACATTCAACAAATGTTTGGTAATTTCATGTCCATATTGCTAGTGTTTTGTAATGACCTTTAGATCATTTTGAGAACTAGTGTCTCTCTTTCATAAATACCTTTTCTGAAAATTTTAAATGAGAATTTTAAATTATTTGCTTAATATGATTATTCAATTAATACACAATATTAAATAATTAATTTAATTGATAATTAATAATTCAAATTAATAAATCTTTTAATTTCCTACATTATATGACTTGTGTAAAATAATTAAATTAAGTGGGAAGGATTTAACCTAATAAAGGATAGCGTCAAAAGCGTCGGCCAGAGAAGGGAAGGACACATGAGTAGTTATTTTAATTGTTTTCATCACGTAACCGAAATGGTGGAAAATAAACCCAAGCCCAAGATAATTAATAGTAGTAGTCAAATATTCAAGAACTTTATATTTGTATATTAGCAAAGTTGAACATTAATTTTTATTTAATACCAATTATAAAACATGTGTTTTGTGTATACTACGTATTTGTCTCAAGTGTTTACATATAATAATTTGGATCGAAGTACATACATCGATGCTGACGGGAATGGGATTAATGTTTAGGATAAACATAAGGTTTTTTTTTTTCCAAAAGGTACACCAAATATTCAAACAGTTGGCTGGTCATATACACAATCCAATGTGAAGGCTGCATTTGAGTTAAATTTGACAAAACACAATTTGGTCAATTATGATAAGAGAAAAGTTATTCATAGTTGTATTTTAATATCTTTTGTTTACTCTATAAATTGCTCAAGAGATTATAAGTTATAACATCATCAAATTAATAATTACTTGCAAAACAGCAAATTCAAAGAAGCATACAATGGCCTTTTGCAAAGTTGGTATCCTTTCTCTCCTCCTATTGTCCGGTAAGACTTCTTACACAGTAAAATCGATTATTATAATTAATGAAGTTGTTTGTCTTGATGTTTATTGACTGTTATCGCAAAATATTGTTAATTAAAAAAACAACTGATATAAGAAAAGGCAAAATAGGTCATTTTTACCGTCTTTGTTAATTTTTGAACAGCAATTATACCCCTGCCATCTAATTTTGGAACCTCATCTACCCTCCACAAAATATGCCATATATTTTAATAATATAGTATAATATTGTTGATGACGTGGCTATCCTAACATAAAAAAAATTGTTTAGAGAATGATTATTATAGAAAGATTTGACTATGCTATTTGTTACGAATCAAGTCAAAAAATATACTTTGTGCGTTCCATTTTATACATCATTTCTATCTATAAATAATTCGACCATAATATTTGTCATTTTTTATAAAGTTTATGCATAAATTATCAAATTTTACCTATTATACCCTTGATAGAATAGTTAATTAAATCTTGTCATTTACTAATAAAGTTGACTTAAAAAAATATTGTATAAGGGTAGAAGGGTAAAGTTATATTATTTCTTAATGCAAGTGTAAAGTAAAAAGATTCACATATCATATCAGTATGATACCATGTTTATTGTGTTGATCATTTGGGTGGGTTTTTTTTATAGGTATATTTCTGTTGGGAATTGAGGTGGAATATGGAAATGCTCAAAAGATGTGTCTCCAGGTTTGTGACAATGAAGTTGATTACATGACTTGCCCCTCTTCAGGAGATGAAAAAATAAGTGGAGTATGCGTCAATTGTTGCACAGCAGATGAAGGCTGCAAATTATACCGCGCTGATGGATCGTTAATTTGTACTGGAACCCCTCAATAATATGACAAAATGTAACTGTTAAATTCATATTCGTGTGTAATAAGGCCTCAGTTATTTTACTCTGCCAGTTTATAATAATATTTCATCCTATACCTATTTAATTTGTCTGAGGTTTTAATAAAAATGAGAAGCTGATCCAAGCTTTTCCTTTGGTTGTAATGATATAAAATTTTCAATTGGGCACTATCAACTATATCAACCTTTCATATTAGAAAATTTATAAAAATGTAAATAAGAATTTATTGGACTTGTTTAACATCTTAGCATATGTTCATTAATGAAACCAGGGAGACATGAGCATTAATTATTAGAAGATTTAATTTCTAAACCACCATAGATTATGGATCTTGATTATTTTTTAATTCCAACATAATGCAATCACTCTAAGAAAATGTTCTAATTTGATTTTGCTTTAGATTGAGACAATACCCTGTTTTCCATGAGTTTAGAAGCAAAATGGCTCAGAATCCCTTAAAATTTATTGGTTTTCTCATTATCTGTGGCATGTTTTTGACAATTCTATTGACTGCCTCAGTTATATTCAAGGACTTACCTTCTGATAGCGTCAAGAATTTACCTAAAGCTAATGTTGTTGACGTTAAACCTCCAAATGGTACTTCATTTCCCCTTTCTTTAGTTCTTGTTGTTGAACTTATAGTTGATTCTACTCGATTCACAGTCATGTCTACCGCGATTTTTAAAGAAAAAACATTTTCCAGGTTGCTAATGCAATGAAGTGGATTCATTTGTTGTTCCACATCAATATAACAAGAGAAAGTTGAAGTACATTCTCTGTTTTTCCCTTCATTGTTGCATTAACCGGTGAAAATGTAATATGTTCTCTGTATTTAGCTTGTTCTTCTAGTTTGATTGTGGCTCTAACAGTTAAATAAGTGCTTGTGAATGTTCGTTTTATCGATAGGTCAATAGATGTTTTGTGCTGTTTAGAGTTGTTTTGTTTAATTTCATTTTTGATATTTTCAGGCACAGTTAATTCTGAAGTAGAGAAAGATAAACTGCTTGGTGGCCTTCTTCCTTCAGGAACTGATGAAACATCTTGTCTAAGTAGATACGAATCCGCCTTATATCATAAAGAACTGCTTCACAAGCCATCATCTTACCTCATCTCAAGATTACGAGACTACGAGGCACTTCACAAGCAATGTGGTCCTCATACAAAATCATACAACAGGAGCGTCGAGCTTATCAAGTCTGGCCAATACAATGAATCAGCAGACTGTAATTACTTGGTTTGGATTTCCTTTAGTGGTTTAGGAAATAGGATGCTAACTTTAGCTTCTGCTTTCCTATATGCTCTTCTTACAAATCGAGTCCTACTCGTTGATCCTGGAGTTAACATGCCTGGTCTATTCTGTGAGCCTTTTCAAGACGTTTCCTGGTTGATTCCTCCTGATTTCCCTCTATTCAATCAGTTTAGTACCTTTAATCAGAAATCTCCTCGTTCCTATGGTTATATGGTGAAGCACGATGTCATTAGTAATTCATCGACTCTACCTCCCTACATCTACCTACATTTAGCTCATGACTATGATGATCAAGATAAATTATTTTTCTGTGATCAGGATCAAAGTTTTCTCAAGAAAATCCCCTGGCTAGTCATGAAGACAAATACCTATTTTGTGCCTTCTCTATTCTTGATCCCATCATTTGAGCAAGAATTGAGCAATCTTTTTCCCCACAAAGTAACCATCTTCTATTTTCTAAGTAGGTATCTGTTTCATCCCACAAATTCTGTATGGGGGCTTGTAAAGAGGTACTATCAAGCTTATTTAGAACGAGCAGACGAAAAATTAGGCATTCAAATTAGAGTCTTGGAGACAGGTGTTGGTCCTTTTAAGTATGTACTGGATCAAATCATCGATTGTACAATGAAGGAGAATCTGCTGCCACAAGTTAACCGGTCCAGTGAGCCTATAGTCCTCAACCAGACCGAGAAGCAGAGGAAGACTATATCCGTCCTGATAACTTCTTTAAGCCCTGGATACTCAGAAGAGATCCGAAAAATGTATTGGGAGAATCCCAGTGTTAGAGGAGAGATAGTTAGCGTTTATCAGCCAAGTCAGGAGGAATATCAGCAGAGTGAGAATCTGTTGCACGAACAGAAGGCGTTGGCAGAAATGTATCTACTGAGTTTAAGTGACAAATTGATTACAAGCGCATGGTCAACTTTCGGATATGTGGCTCAGGGTCTTGGAGGACTGAAGCCCTGGATACTATACAAGCCTAATGAGAAGAGAACAGCACATAATCCGCCTTGTGTTCGAGCTGCATCATTCGAGCCATGTTTCCATGCCCCGCCTAACTATGATTGCAAAATGAAAACGCCAACAGACGCGAGCAAAATCGTTCCTCATGTCAGGCACTGTGAGGATATGAGCTGGGGCTTAAAACTATTTAACTAATAATGGTGAATTATAGGGCTGTCAAAATGGTCCACCCAACACGCCCATTTAACACCTTTAGTGAATTATAACATTTTTGGTGATCCAAAGAGTGAGTAGAGTAATTTTCTCTTCCTTTGTTCTTGTTTAAATATTAGTACAAAATTGACAATCGCTTGAAAGCTTCATTAATTGATTCTCATATTTGGGAATTGGGACCATTCTTAAAACAAAATAACATATCAAACTAATTAAACACAATTGATTTATTGATGAGGTCGCCAAAATCAGTTGAGCAGTACTCCCTCCGTTCGGTTCGGTATTGTTTGTCATGATTTCTATTTTCAAAGTCAAACTATAAAAAATTTGACTAATATTTTAAGATGTATTTTTTCATCATATTAATAAATAAAAAATTATGATTTATAATACTTTTCATATAGTTTTAGAATATCTAATTTTTTTTGTTTAAAATATCAAAATTAATGTAATCTAATTTATCTTTGAACATTAGTCAAATTGACTTTCGATAAACGCAACATGACAAACATTTTCGAACGGAAGGAGTAATAACCAATAACATCGATTATATATACTCCCTCCAGCTCAAATTATTTGTCCTTATTTTAAAAATAATTTTAGAGTAATTATTCTTGAAGACTTCAAATACTGAGGTGTATGTTTGACATAACATTAAACAAACATTAGAGCATGTGATATTTCACTATTAATTAAGATAACTTAGATAAGTTATATATTATTGTGCTTACTTGTCACGTAGTAAAAGTTTGAACAAAGTTCTATTTTTTAATGAAAAAATTCTATTATATTATGGAGGAAAGAAGGAGAAAAAGGGGGATAGTAAGATTCTCACATATACTATTCTTTATATACAATATAAGGGTTTAGTGAACAAACTTATGGGTTCAGGTATGTATTATTTGTAACAAGTATTTGAGATGTCAAGTGACTGTATTCGTACACGCATTTAGGTTACATCAAAAAATACAATTTGGATAATCATAGTTTATTCTTTCATTCTAACATATGGTATTTTCAGTCGTTCTAATTTTACTTGTTTCATTTGTTTTATTGTATCAATTGTTACCAATTTGTATCATACCTATATTCTATCCATGCATACAATCTTTATGAAACCAACTACTAAAGATTTTGAAGTATAGTCATGAATTATAATTTTCTAAAAGTATAAGTACGAACAACAAATACAATGTATATAGCTATAACATGTAAAATTTCCATTTTTAGGACTTTATATGTTTGTTACAAAAAAATTACTAATCTGTGTAAATAATATAATTTGAGCCCAGTAAATTAAATGGGCTAGTTGTAATAGAGTCTTAATTAGCTCGACTTCACAATATTCAAATTCTATATTTTTGCCTCTGGACTTATATACCAGAATTGATATTTGCCTGGTCAAGTTAGATTCCAAATTCTATAACTTGTATATTTCACTTGATATAATTTAATTTGGAACACTATAATAGTAGGGCAACTTTCACATATAGCAAACAAAAAATTTATATTTGTATGCTATAGCAAAGTTTGTATAATTGCGCTCCATAGCAAACATAAAACTGTATAATTCGCTATACATATACAATTGTATGATTCGCTGGTCTAAATTGTATAATTAGCTGGCCTATTTCAGTGCAATTGTATAATTCGCTGCCTATTTCGCTGCAATATTTTTATAAAATTTGCTTTGCATGCAATTGAATCGAATTAAAATATATGTATATTGCATAATTATAAGTGTATAGCAAGAAGATATATGTTTTTCTCTCGCTTTATACAAAAACAGAAACACAATATATACACTTCTGTTGTATAAAGCTAGAGAAAAAATGTATTTCACTTCAATTGTATAATTCGCAATTGTATAATTTGTTAGCCTTTTTCTCTGCAATATTTGAAGTAAAATGTTTGTAAATTGTACAATTAAGTGTATAACACGAAGATATATGTTTTTGCATGTGTATATACAATTTTCTCTCGCTTTATACAAAACAGAAACAGAACTTATACACTTCTGTGTATAAAGCGAGAGAGGCGAGCAGAGGGAGAGTGGCGAGCGAGAATGGGAGATTGGCGAGCGAGATTTTCGGAGAGAGACGCCTGACAAACTTTGGCTAACGTTTGCTATGGAGCACAATTAAATCAAACCCTAGCTACTCCATTTATTTTAGGTTATTAGTTTGCTATTATATATAATTTTCCCATAATAGTATCAGTGAATAATCAAAAATGAAATTTCCAACCAATCATAGGGTGTGTATTCGATACGAAAAAAAATATTTTTATTTTATACTAATTTATTTTTTGTGTTCGATACGTAAGCAAGAAGAGATAAATTACTACAGCAGGTTGGTTATTATGTACCGTTAAGCTGTTGTTGATAATCAGTTATCGTGATTTTTTATGCGGCGAGTGTGGAGTGAAGATACGGTGCTAAAGTATGGAAATGATATATAGTCAATGTAAAATGAAATTGTGAAACTTTTTTTTTTTTTACTTTCATAAGATCTTTTCAATTTTTTTAATCAATTGAATATAAGAAAAGAAAATTAAAATTGGTAACCCACCGAACACACCAAGATAATAGTGTTAATCTGCTAGGTTCACACCCTTAGTACGAATAATTATTTGTTATTGTATGACAACTTAATTAATTGTCTATGGCTACCTTAACTATTCTACCTGATAACAAAGTAAGGGGCAAAAAAGCAATTAGTTCATTAATTAAGCATGACCTAACATATATATTATTGAAGTAAGTATTTGCAATAAAAATAATTTTTAGTGACAATAAATTAATAATAATAATATAATTGTCGTTAAAGATGTATTTTCAGCGGCTATTAACATTTTTTTTTTAAATATTTTTAAAATCTATAATGATATTTAATCTAATGACAATTAAATTAATTAATATCAATAAAAAAATTATTATTCTTTTAATATGTATATCTATTGGTATTAAAAATTATTTTTATTATAATGGTTTGTTAGGAAATCATAGAGCAGGAAATAGTGGGCTAATCATCCAAGTCCAATGATATTATAGATGTATTCAAAATGCTCAACTTGTATTGGTGGAGTAACAGTTATCATTTCAGTACTATTTAATTTATTAGTTTATATTCTCATAATGCAAAATTCCAATCATATATATCAGTATTAACAACAATCAGATTAACCTAGTTAATTTAATAAATGCCCTCCCACATTGTCAGTCTCTTTTTAACTGGTCATTTAACAACAATAACAACGTATCAAATAAAATATCTCATAAGTGAAATTTGAAAAAAATTGAATGTATGCAGATTTTATTCCTATCTCGTAGAGGTCTTAACTAGTTATTTATGATCCTAGTAAATAAATTAGTACATTTCATTGCAATTAGACAACAAATTAACTTAAGTAATTTCCCCTGTTTACTAAGTAATTTCTTTCAAAGGTAGGATAATTAGGTATAGAAGTTTAAATTACAATCTAATAGATCTTTTCTAAGATATGATCAAGTCATCTGAATATAAATTATATATAATTAATTTATTCACCAAGGGAGAGTGTGAGACTAATAACATAAAAAGTAATGTATGTAACTAATACATTATGTTAAAACGCATTATAGCGGTGCTATAAAAGTTCTTTAAATCCATACAAAAGCTCGACAAGTAACAAGGCCCGCTCGAATTAAGAACTCTACTCTTAATCAGCTCAATTGACTAATGCATCACCATTATCTAATTTAAAATTAGAAAACGTGACACAAAAATTAATTACGTATTCCATATGATTAAGTGGAGCTTGAATTATATAAATAATCAGAATTAATGTCATGAAAGTGAGTCGGACTTCCAACAAGATGTATATAAAATAAAATAAAAATTACTAAGAAGCCGTTTGGAGCTAATAAGGTGAATTATGGGGATATTAAATTCTGCAAAAGTAAATATACCACGTGTAGTAATTAGTTATGAGGTAAAATTACTTAGGTATAGAATTAGTGTACAATGTTTGATTTACAATTCAGAGAACTCCATAATTAATACACGATAGATGTTTGATTTAAAAAAGAATGACCTTCTTTCCTTTTTAATTTGTTTAAAAATAAATGATCTCTTTTTTTTCGATAATAACTTTTCACGTGGCATGTTTAAGACCACAAGATTAAACGACAATTTTATATATTTAAAATAATTTTATTTAAAATCACATATTAAAAATCTTCTTTATTTTCTTATTATTTTATAAAGAATAAAATATGAAATAACTAATACTATATGAATAATAAAGCCCTATATAAAATAATATACAGTATTCATTTTCTCATAAATTATCTCTACATCAATGCTAAACTAGCATAACTCTTACGGTAGTGGCAGAGCCACCTAGGGTTCATCCGAACCCCTTTCAACAAAAAAAATATATATTATTTATATATAATTAAAATAATATTTATATATAATACACGTTGAACCCCTTAGATTAGTTCATGTATTTATTTGTTTTCCGTCAGGTTATAGCACTAGTTACCAGCCACCAAATTAGTAAGTATATACGAAATATTTGTTGTGTAGACACTAAGAAAATGGTAGACAGCAGAAACACACTAATTGAAATGATGTGAGAGTGGATGTTGAAATGGACCACTTTGTAGGGACAAAAGGAGCTTTTCTTTTTGTTGTTTTGCATGTGCTTTGTGCACATAGACGCGTTTCCACATCTATAAATAGCCTACAATATCATGCATACTCATTCAACTACAAATTCCCATGGCGAAGCTTAAAATGGTTAACATTGTTTTCTTTGTGTTATTAGGTATTGGAATATGTTCAGCCGCTCGAACCCTCCTCACTTACGATCATGTAGGTGTTGGGGGTGAGGTAGGCGCTTATGCTGGTGGTGGTG
The DNA here is from genome assembly GCA_032847665.1 of Solanum chilense. Lineage (NCBI taxonomy): Eukaryota > Viridiplantae > Streptophyta > Magnoliopsida > Solanales > Solanaceae > Solanum > Solanum chilense. Next base: position 45,420,837 of record CM064968.1, on the reverse strand, counting down.
GAGGAGGTTCCGGCGGAGGTGGTGCCTATGCAGCTGGAGGACATGATGGTGGATATGCTGGAGGAGGTGGTAGTGGAAGTGGAGCTGGAGGTGGCCATGCTGGTGGTGGATATGCTGGAGGAGGTGGTGGTGGAAGTGGAGCTGGAGGTGCTCATGCTGGCGGAGGACACGATGGTGGATATGCTGCTGGAGGTGGTGAAGGTGGTGGAGCTGGCGGTGGCCATGCTGGTGGAGGATATGCTGGAGGAGGTGGTGGTGGAAGTGGAGCTGGAGGTGCTCATGCTGGCGGAGAACATGATGGTGGATATGCTGCTGGAGGTGGTGAAGGTGGTGGTAGTGGATATGGTGGTGCAGGGTCAGCAGATGGTGGATATGCTGCTGGAGGTGGTGGAGGTAGTGGTGGTGGAGGTGGTGGTGCAGTTGCTGGAGGTGGAGCACATGGTGGTGGCGCATATGCTGGAGGTTCAGGAGGAGGTACTGGTGGCGGCTATGGTGCTGGTGGAGCACCCGGGGGTGGATATGGTGGTGGAGGTGGACATGGAGGCGGTGGTGGTAGTGCATATGCTGGAGGAGAAGGAGGAGCCTCAGGTGGTGGATATGGTAGTGGAGGAGGAGCTGGTGGTGGTGCAGGAGGAGCACATGGAGGAGCATATGGTGGAGGCGGTGGTAGTGGTGCCGGTGGTGGTGGAGCCTATGCCGGTGGAGAGCATGCTGGTGGTTACGGAGGAGGTGCTGGAGGTGGTGAAGGTGGTGGACACGGTGGTGGCTACGCTCCTTAAATGGTCATTCTAATCTAAAAGTATCCATCTTCTTACCTACACTATTAAAAAAATAATGTACTGAGATTGTGGTAGGAAGATGTTATATATATATATATATATATTGGAAGAAAAAGAATTGTAGTAAAGTCCTGCAATCTTTTTAAGTGTAATGTGGTTTCCTTTAAAAGCAACATTAAGATATGATTGCTTGCATTTTACATATTGAAATGGTTGGCAAATATTCTCAATCTATAAGTTGCATGCATGCAATAACTAGCAATGATATCTTAGGCAAAGTAACCTTTGCAAGCACAAGAGAACTGTTGATCAAATATGTTGGAATGTATGCGTCTATCAATATCTATGAGACCAGGTCCTTAGTACGGTTATACTAATACAGAATAAAGTAAATGTTGAAGTGAAGATTGCACACATAACTTTATGTGAAAACTTCAATAGTCAATGGAGTAAAATCACGACCTGTACGTCTTAACAGGACTTTTTCAAACTACGTTTATTAATTTTCTCCAAGCAAAAGTAAAATTAATTTATAAAATGAGATAGCCAGCTAATCTCCACACTAAACAATACCACTATTACTTCAATAAACTAGAGCAAATGCAACATTGCTCACTATACTAATTCTAGCCGATTATTATAGACTTCAAAAGTAAGACTCTAAGTTATATCTTACGGTGATTCAAACAAACTTGAAACATTTCTTTCACAAGCGAAACGATTCCTACAATGTAAGCACTATTACAAAAATTTTTTTTTACAGCTAGTACAAAAAGCAATAGAAGCATTCTATCAAGTCCTTTGCTGTTTTGAAGCTTGAAAGTTTCTCTCTTTCATTGGATGATGAATATTATTGTTTGATATATACCATGAAGAATTATTATACAACATACAAACCTCGTCGCTTTTGTTTGGTAAAATACTCTACAAATTTACCAACTTCCTAACGTAGACAACTTTAACAGATGTATAGCATTTTACCACTGGACGAATATCCATACTCTGTAGAGCCTGTGAGGTGATCATCAAAATAGCTAGAAGCATTATTACTTATCAAAATATTTCCTTTTTTGTTCTTATTATTATTTTTTCTTTTAAGCATTAACTTTTTTAGGCCCCCAAATTGTTGGGACCTTCAAAAATTTTAAATAGTGGATCTATAATTTATTTATTATTCCTTATTTAGAAATTATTGAAGGTTATAGAAAAAAGGAAGGAAAGAAAGATTGTCTTTTATTTAATTGTATATATTTTAGAATTTGAATTAACCTAATGAAATATTTTTGCATTGATAAAAAATATTTATAAGAAAATCTGAAGTAATACAAAGCAAACACATGCCTAACATCTTATCAAGTCCTTCTAACATAACTAATAATATTAGCATATGTTATCAACTTAAAAGCTTTACATGTAATAAAAGAATAAATATGTGTGCATGATAAAGCTATACTAAATTAAAGATGATCAATTAAACACCATTTACTAACAAAATTATATTACATAAGAGATTAATAATATAGATTATTTATAAATACTACACATTAAACACTCTAAACCGTTAATTAAATGGTGCAACTCAATAGCAAAATGTGTTCAAATTTAGCCCTAGAGTTACGGATTCAAATGGGTTCAAAAGATCATACCTTAGAGATATAATTATATATATTGACAAATTCTAGCAAGGAGTTCGAAATTACTCCATTGAAGCTTCTAGGAGTAAGCTGAGTTTGAAGAAGAAGAAAAGGAAAGAAGCTGTTATTCATCTCACTTGGATCTTACATGTGATCTGTATATATATACAAAAATAGTGCAGCAATGTTAATCCTCTAACAAACTCTAATCATTCCACTCACACTTACAACACAGACACTAACTAACTGAATCTGCGGGTAACTAACCATGTGCATACAATGCTAACTAACTAACTGAATTAACAGAAAATAGGAAAGTTAACACTCCCCTCAAGCTGAAGGGTGCAATATGTTAAGCACACCTAGCTTGCCTAACAGATGAAGATGTTGAGCCTGACTCAATCCTTTGGTTAATAGATCAGCAATTTGTTGATGTGTGTGTACATACTCTGTTTGAATTAATCCAGTCTTAACTTTATCTCTAATAAAATGGCAATCTATTTCGATGTGCTTGGTTCTTTCATGGAACACAGAATTTGCAGCTAATTGAATAGCAGATTTGCTATCACTCCACACTGTGATTGGCATTTGTATTGACACATTGAGCTCATTGAACAACCCTATCAACCATGTCACTTCTGCTACTGCTGAAGCCATGCTTCTGTACTCAGCTTCAGCTGAACTTCTAGACACTGTCTGTTGTTTCTTGGACTTCCAAAATACTAAAGAATCTCCAAATTTTACTATGTAGCCTGTTACTGACCTCCTAGTATTAGGACAGGCTGTCCAGTCTGAATCACACCAACATGTTAATGTTGTGGCTGGCTGAGCCTTCAGTCATATGCCCTGACCAACTGTTCCTTTCAAGTATCTCACCACCCTGATAGCTGCTTCCCAATGAGACCTTTTTGGATGTTGCATAAACTGACTTAGTGTTCGCACAGCATAACTAATGTCAGGTCTTGTAATGGTAGCATACATTAATTTTCCCACTAATCTTTGATAAGCTGAATTATCTATTAGCACATCATCTCCTTGTAGTCCAGCAGTCTGATCAAATTCTACTGATGTCAACCTCAAGTTAGTTTCTAATGGTGTATTCACAGGTTTTGCACCACTCAATCCTGTATCAGAAATAAGCTCCAATATGTATTTCCTTTGATTCAAGATAACACCTGTTCTGGACCTTAGCACCTCAATGCCTAAGAAATATTTGAGTTATCCTAAATCTTTGAGTTTAAACTTCTGATGCAATACTTCTTTTGCTTCCCTGATTAATAACTCAGTATCACCAGTAATGAGTAAATCATCAACATAGATCAGTACAATAACCATCCCCTCTGGCTTCTTCAAAGTGAACAATGAATAATCATAAGAACTTTGGATGAAGCCTGCAGATAACAAAGTGTTGGTCAATTTGATATTCCATTGTCTAGATGATTGCTTAAGTCCATACAAGGATTTAAGTAATTTACAAACTTTGGTTGACCCTTGAGATCTGAAACCTTCAGGCATCTCCATATATACTTCCTCATCCAAATCTCCTTGTAAAAAGACATTGTATACATCCATTTGGTAAAGAAACCATCCTTTTGAAACTGCCACTGCAATCACACTTCTAACAGTTACCATTTTTGCAACTGGTGAGAATGTATCATGATAATCTAATCCTTATTGTTGACTATAACCCTTAGCTACAAGTCTAGCTTTAAATCTTTCTATGTCTTTATCAGCCTTGTATTTGATTTTGTAAATCCATTTAGAACCAACAGTATGTTTACCTAAAGGTAAATCAACCACCAACCATGTCTTGTTATCTTCAAGAGCTTTAACTTCTAACTTCATGGCCTCAATCCATCTTGGATCTTTACTAGCTTGCCCAAATGTTTGAGGTTCTACTGAATCTGAAAAGTTTAAACTTCTGATGCAATACTTCTTTTGCTTCCCTCATTAATAACTCATTATCACCAGTAATGAGTAAATCATCAACATAGATCAGTACAATAACCATCCTCTAACATTTGGCCATGACAAATTCTAGCAAGGAGTTCGAAATTACTCCATTGAATCTTCTAGGAGTAAGCTGAGTTTGAAGAAGAAGAAGAAGAAGGAAAGAAGTTGTTATTCATCTCACTTGGATCTTACATGTGATCTGTATATACATACAAAAATAGTGCAGCAATGTTAATCCTCTAACAAACTCTAATCATTCCACTCACACACACTGACTAACTGAATCTGCAGCTAACTAACCATGTGCATACAATGCTATCTAACTAACTGAATTAACAGAAAATAGGAAAGTTAACATATATATATATATATATAATAGCTTTTCACTTTTTTCTATTTATAAGAAATTTTGATAATGAAAAATGAATTCAATATAAACCCAATACATTTAACTCTATACCCATATTTCATCAATATAGATGCAATCTCATTTTAAAAATGAACCATAGTTGGTCCATAAATTCAATGACAACATGAGGAAAGACTAGAATTTAAGAAGATTTTGGTAAAATAGTAACATTGATGTGTATGATCCGTTGTTATACAACAAAAACATGCTTAAATATTATATTGGTTATTTTACTTTCTTATGTTGTTGTGTCTGTTTGAATTTGTTGAATCCATGGAAAATTAGACCGATGAACACAATTTTAGGGTTCAAAACGGGGCTCTAGATTAACTTCAGCATAATAGAAGATCTAAGTGATAAAGTATCTGGTCAGTGGCTTACTAGTAATGCGAACATTGTGTCTGTGGACCAGCTATCTGGACATGCCAAGGCAATAGAGGAAGGTTCTGTACGAATTATCTTTCTATAATCTTAGATCAGAAGATGAGTATTTGGAGGACAATGTCACTGCAACAAAAATAACTTTTAGCGGTAATAAATAAGCAGACTAATAAAGAGTGCTACATTTTTTACCGGCATTAATTAAATATCATTAGATTCAATGTCGCTAAAGGCTTTAGAGACATACACAAATAGTGTTAATTGCCGCTAAAAGTATATATTTAGCGGCAATTACGAATTTAGTAGATAGTGTAGTGTTTGTCTGAATTAGAGTGGTTGGTATTTGTCATTGTATTTGTTGTATTATTGTTTTTCTTGTTGTTGATATCGACCATATTGTTTTCAATACTCTATTCTAGTATGTTGTAACTGATATTGTGTATTGTGTTATGATTATTGTACTATTTTGTTGAAGCTGTTGCTCTCATTTGGTAGACTTTGCATCGTTTCCTTGTGACTCGCTATATTTTCTTCTTTCTATCTAGAATTATTGTATATGAGCCGAGGGTTTATTGTAAACAACATCTCTATCTCCATGAGGCAATGGTAAAATCAGTGTATATTAATTCTACCTTTTTCAGACCTCACTTGTGTAATTTTACTGGGCATGTTATTGCTATTGTAATCAATATATTATTGATATTTAAATTTATATACCTGAATTTTATATCTCAGTAAATTTATATAAAATATTATTTATAGATTACTTGATGTATATGTGGGAAGCATGAATAATTTACTCGCTTTATTTCAAAATATAATTCGCTTGATTTGTTTCTTAACTTCTCCAAGGAGTTTATTAATCGGACAACTTGGTTACTTGATTACTTTCAGGGGTCATTTGGTGTGAGGGATAAAAATAAATTGTTTTAGAAATAAAAATATAATCTAAAGGCTAAAATTTTGTATCTTGTTTAATTATCATGTCAGGAATAACTTATCTCACAATTTATATAATAGGTGATAGGATGGGATAAATTATCTCATATATATGGTGAAATAAGTTATTCTAAAATAATTAATTCAGGAATAATAATTATGAGATAATTTATTCGCAATTATACTATCCCTCCAATTTATAACTTATTCGCAACTAAATGATCCCTCCAATTTAAATTAATCCCAAATATCTTGTTCAATCAAATATTTTAGAAAAAAAACTAAATGAACATTCAAGTTTTCTGTTTAGAATATGCTTTGCGACCAAACTACCAACAGTGAAAAGTACATATTAGTTTGATTCAAAAAATTTGGTTGCACCCATTCATTGAAAAAATATTTACTTTAATTTTCAAATTTAAACATTGTTTGCTAGATTTCTGGCTTTGACATTATACTAGTTAAGTGTGGTATATGCTTTGCACATCACATTTTAATAAAAAATGTATATAAAAAACTGTATTTAAATATATCATTAAGTCGATAAAATATAAAGTAGTTTAATATGAAAATTATATGGTAAGGGTTAAAAAAAAAGTGCGAAAGACATTTCGCTAAAGTGCTTTATGGTTGTGTTTATCCTTATGGGTGTGTCTCTTGTCGAGCAATAAATTATACAAACAAGAAGAATAATATTATTAAAAGTAGCATAGGAATTTTATTTATTCAATAAATACAAGTTTAATACACATTACGATTCAAATAATGAACAATTTAATTACCGAAATTTCAGCATAGTTTAAATTAAGGAAAGATTTAGTAAGTAAAATTTTGTTAATTTCAAATTCCTACGTATTAAAAGTAAGTATTACATGTCTCAAAGATGGTAATTTTAATTAATTTCAAAGTAAATGAGTCTATTTTCATAAATGACGACAAAAATTCAATAAATATATATTTGACTTTGCTTGGTTCGAATTTAGAAATTAATATATATTAGCCATTAACTAAAAAATGATTTGACTTTATTGTGAGATCCAAAAAAAGAAAAAACCAAAATTATGAATGGTGATTATCAACCAAAATAATAGCACCTCAAGTACTATTAAACGGAGTAAAATAAAGAGAGAAAAAAAACATCAATTGATAACAAAATCCCTTATTTTCTCTCTGCATGAAAGGCAAAACTTTTTAATGATAATTGAATAACACAAATACTCATATCTATCTTTTCTTATTATTGTTCTTCTTCTTCTTTAATTTGCAGAATCAAATATGAGTCTCAGTTGCTTAACCTGCAAGATATCGAGGACAGATTCAACAAACGAATTAAACGAGAAAAAATTCGATACTAATGTTGACAAAAATAATAAAGAAAAACATAAATTTAGCCGAAGATCAGTAGATCGGAGTTGGTCAGGTAATTTGGAATCGACGAGTAATGTAAAAAAAAAATTGAGTCATTCGCTTTCGATCATCCCTGAGAACAAGGTCAAAAAAGGTTCGCATCGCTCCTGTAATAGTGGTCCAGTTGAATTCCCTACTGATACACCAAAGCTAGTCAGGAGCCCAGGAATCAGAAGAGATTGGAGTTTTGAAGATCTGCAACGTCAAACAGTACGTTAAAATTTAGGTGAATTCAGAATTTAAAATAATATGACCATAATGTCATTATCTATTTTTTTTTATATATAATTATACGATATCATGCAGATCCAGTCTGTCTTAGATCTTCCTTTGGTTGATAATAGACAAGATATATGTTCACAGGATTAGTTATGTAACGTAACTTTTCCTTGTCGAAATTAATTTATAATATTATGTATATTTTGATATATTTTCTCTCTATATACATTACATACATCGCGTGTTTGATATATCCTTATGTATCCCGAATAAAAAGGAGAGATATCAACATTATCTATCACTAGGTTGAAATTGTTTAAGTTTCCAGATTTCAATATTGGTAATACTAATATTTTAGTACTATTAGCGTGAGATTTTTTTTCGTATTAATTAATTCCAGATAAAAAAGTTATATGGATAATTGCCATTTTGAAATTATGGTCGTAATTACTTTTACAGGTGAAAATTATGTGTGGTTTAATGAGTGTATATGAATTATTGCCTCCATATTCCACAAAGTAGGTCCACCATTTACAGAAGTCATTAATTGTTACATCATTAGTGGATAGAGCATGCCACCCACCATTCTACGCAATCACTTTCGGAAAATAAGAATCGGTATAGTTTATTTTAATTATAATTTGCACCAAATATTTTTTTTCTTCATTTAATTAGGTATATAATTAGCCATTTTATATGGAAAAAACTTACCTGCATTGGATGTTTACATAAGTCAATACATGCATGTCACGTGTTTAAATTTATAATTTATTTAATTTCATTAAATCACATAATAATACGATGTTTGTAGCAAATTATACAAATCAAAAGCTCTATAGTAAACATAAAATTTGCTATGGAGCGAATAAAAACTATAATTATAACATACAAACTATAATTTTTATGTTTATTATGTGTGAAAATTGTTCATCTATTTATAATGAATTAACAATGGATTTTATATGAAGATTCAATTAGCTAGGAGCTATATAGCGATGGTTTAGCTAGAGATTATGGATAAATGCTAACTTCATATATATTTTCTTATGATTCAAAATTATTTTTATATATATATTCGAGTAAAATCACATGTAAGTTTTTGATAGGTCATGGGTCGTATCGATCCGATCTGATTCATTTTATTTTGTTTAATTTTTGGAAAAAAATTAAATTATTGGATAAGGTTGTTTCAACAAGACAGTAAATACACAATAAATTACATGAAAGCATCAAACAACGGAATCAACCTACCACACTCTTATATCAATGAAAGAAACTTAAAAGCAAAACAACAGAGTGCGTACCTTAATACTTTGAGCGAAAATTGTTGATATTGATCTCGCTATCAAAATGAGTTGCTCCATATCTCTCTTTGAATCACTAGAAAAGAAAGATTTTTCTTGTTCATAAACTAAAGTGTTAGTGTATCGTTTAAATATTGGCAAAAAGAGTAACATTTTTTATGTTCGTTTTCTCTCCTCTTTTTCATCACGTTCTATTGTTTTTCTTCTTAGAAAGACGAGCTCTCCTTTTAAAAAGAAAGATTTGAACCGTTACAACTTCTTTTAACTGTTTCATTTTCTTTTAAAAAAACAACCTTATTCAATTATTCTTTTTCAAAAATTGAATAGAACGGATTAAATTGAATTGGTCCACATGACAATTCATGACCCACCAAAATTTACATAACATCTCTTAATTGAATATTTACTTCTGATATGATATAATAGAGGTATTTGTAATCTTCAAACTTTTATAAATATTAAGTATTTTGATATAAATATTTCTAGTAAATAAACAACTATTTCGAGAGAGGAAGTAAGCTTTCACTTTCGTGAACCGATAATATTGCTAGGTTACATCATGCATGCAAATCTTTTATTTAATTCAAAAATAATATGATGAGTTCGTGAAGTTTTTGGTAACGACGCCTTTTTATTTTTAATTTTTCGTTCATTAATTGGCAATTAAAAATAACTAAATTAGAATGAAAAGTCGCTAACTATTTGTGCGTATGAATCAAAAGCTGACTGCTATAATATATTAAGCCATGTGCAACATGATGCTTATTAGTAATTTTTTTATAGATATCCTAATGGCTGCATGACTTTCCTCTTAATTACACCACAACTCCAATGGGCTAAGTCATAAAATCATAATCTTAATTTGGGTTAATTAATTTGTTTGGTACAATTGGTAGTGTCTTTTAATTTGTTTTTAGAGAATAAGTAATTATTACTTTTTTTTAAAAAAAAAAAGTTCTTAATGTGAGGATTGCTCTTGAGTGGGGATCATGATCGAGTCTTGAGTTAAAGCCAGAATTTGCATCAGGATTGATAAGGATGGAGGTTAAATCAATAGAGATCAAGGTTGGGGTCACGTCTACGATTGAGGATCGGGATGAAAGTTAAGCGTAGGAGTGGATCAAGGCCAGGGTCCTAATCGAGATTCGGGTCAAGGTAGAGGTTGGGTCCTAATGTAAGTTGGGATTTAGGGTTGTGGTCGGATAGGGAGTCAGGTTTTGATCTCGAGTCAGGATCAGGGTTTGGATATAGGGTTTGGTGTTAGGTTGGGAGTCATGGTCAAGATCATAGTCGGCTTAGGGTGAGTTCTTGTCTCGGGTTGGGGTTGGGATCGAGGTCAGGATAAGGGTTTGGCTTGAGTCCTTAGGTCGACGTCTAGATCTGGGTGGATTAGGTGGTGGTCAGGTTGAAAGAGATTTTTGAAAATGTTTTTTATTTTACTTTATGAAAATAATTCATATTCTTCAAATTAGAGAAAAATGAGTCTATTCGAAAATTTATTTTTCAAAATGTTAAGTCAATCAAATAGGGAAAAATTAAAAAATATATTTTTAAAAATATTATCCCTTCATACCAAAACATATTCTTGGAGTATAATTTTTATTGTTACTGAATTCAATTAACTCGGTTTGCTAGTGATTTAAAAAAATTAACTTTAAGAAATCGAAGTGAATCAAAACTATTAACTAATATCTTCTATATTCATATAAGTAAATTGCAATTCAATCTATTTCCACTCAATTCGTCAAAGTCAAATTAAATTCAATCCAAGCATTCATTTTGCAAAGATCATTCTTTTTCCATAATAATAATAACAATATTAATAATAATAATTTTAAAAAAATGTCCCTTTAACTAAAAATCAATAATTAAGCAAATAAACAAATAAATAATTGATCTAACCTTATACCATTGAACAAATTGGCCCATACTTGTACCGTCAAAGTCAAACTTTCTTATTCTATGCAACGTGGAATCTCTTTGCTTTAGATTTGTAGCTAAATAAATTAATTAAATCTAAGCCGAGACTGGAGACATGTTTAATCAAACTAAAGTATGAATTGTGATTGGCTATTCCAATCTGATCCATTTTATTTACTTAAAAATAATTGATCAAAAAAATAATTTATTTGTATTTGATTTATATTAAATATATATTTTATTTAATTATTATTATTATTATTTAATTATTATTTTTCTCTTACTATTTTTAATACGTAATAAATAAGAATAGTCAAATTAAGAATTACAAAACATTATAAATAAAATTGGTTTGATAAATACATTTTTAGGAAAAATTAAAATTGTGTCAAGTCATTAATATGAGCCAAGTTAAATAACTTTATTTGTTTGATTAAATCAAGTTTAATAAACACAAATTAATAAAAAAAACATTAAAAATCGTATCAAGTCATGAAATATGAGTCATATTAAATAAAATTTATTTATTTGATGTACAGAACTTATAAATTATTATTCTTGTTCATATAACTAGATCAAAATTATACAAAAAAACTACACCAAAAAAGGAAGCTAAAACTACACCAACTACATCAAAAACTACACGAAGTCCATCAAAAACTACATTAAAACAACAGTAAAGCTAGACCAAAGGAATTCAATAAATTAAATAATATAAATGAAATAATTAATAGAAGTAATAAAACTCTTGACTTAATTTTAATATAAATAACAACTATAAAAAATAGAGAATAATAAAATCTCACATAATAATTTAAATATGTGTTTAACAATTTCACCGTAATTCACCAATCTTTCTTCTTCTTTTTTTTCTTTCAGCGTTTCACTCAAAAAGTCAAAATTTAACCCGCCGTGGGCCCCTTCTAACTCCACCAACCTTTTCTATCTAGTTTCACCATAATCTTTTCAAACTTAATTCATTTGTTCATTGATTTTTAATTTTTTTTGATACATCTTAATTTGACATAAAATTTAAAATCTAAATGAAACATTTTTTGTCCTTCAAATTATAAACATATCAGATACATTAAAATAGTTATCAATTTATGATTTTAATTATATATAGGAAATAAACGAAGTCTTTTGTTTTCTTTATGGTAATTCGCTTCTAAAGTCATATTTGAAGAAAAGTACGTTGGAGTTGTCCTTTGTCAATTAGAAAGTTGTAATTAAAATATTGTTAAAAAATAAATGTTATTTTTAAAAATAGACTAAAATAAAAATACACTAAATAAATAAATTCAGGGAAAATCTTCTTTCAATTTTTTATTTATAAAAAACTAATATTTGATTATAAAAATTTCAATACAAAACCTTGTTTACTTTTTTCATCTTCACTATATTTCTTATTTCATATTTTTATCTTATTTTTTTATTTTATAAAAATTATAAAAAAAACACAACCCTCATCTTTAACTCAAACTCAATGAATTTAAAAAAGTAAAATAAATAAATTCATAATAACATACAATAGCTCGAATATTAAATCTAATTTATCATATTAACTCTTAAATTAAAATTTACTATATATTTCACATAAATTATTCAAGTTGAGTATATTAATATATTCTTTAAAAATGTATAAATACAGTCAAACACGATTTCATATTCACAATTTTAAAAAAATAAAATAAAGTGAATTCTATTTTTATTTTCTCGGCCAAACGCGTCATTTTTCTGTAGTTTTTCATACTTCAATTTCCTTTTCATTTCTTGGTTGACCGACGAAACCCACCAACTCCACCACCACATTCCGCCGTGGTCAGCTCGCTTACTAGGGTTTACTCTACGTCTTCTTTAACTCATATAAGACTCTATCTTTTGTATCTATAACTGAAGAACAAATTTGCAGTTCAACTTTACGACGCTTTGCCCCAATTAATCACAACGTAAATTTCTTCTGCTCTTAACCCTTTTTCAATTTCAGTGAATTATCTATATCTCTGGTAAATTGGAAGTCGGGTAACCGAAAAAAGTTGAAATTTTTAGGGTTGTTTTGTTCTCTGTTTTGCTCGTTTGGACTCAAGTATTTGTAAAGTAAAAAACTGTATGTTGTTTCTTTTTTGGAAGAGTTCGGTGATACATAATATTTGGGAATTAAATATTTTGTGGGACGAATAAAGTTGTGTTTTTGGGAATTCAGAAGTTCTTTTTTTCTAACTGAAGCAGAAGTTTGTTTGGAGTTGAAGCTGGTTGGTTGATCTATGGGTGTTACTGTTTGTGGTGATAGTTCTTCAATTTCAAGTGTAAAGTTTGTTGTTATCATAATGCTGCTTCAGACCCTTTTCCAGAGTTGTTTAAGTTTGGAGAGTTGAGGGTGTTATATCTTAAATTCAAAGTGTTTATCTGCATAGGCAGAAGAAGGTCAATTGCAGTGATATAAGGTTTCAGTTGCAGTGTTGAGTAGGGTGTTCACGATAGTATATTTTGGAGTTTAGTCATTTTATTGAAGTGTCTGAGATGGATAATTCAAATCGGTCGTACAATAGGAATTCTGATCATTTGGGTGTGAATAAATTTGGGAAGAATATCAACAAGAGTCCTATACACCAACCTAATTTTAACAATGCAAATAGTGCTAGGCAACAACCTCAACCTCAGGTTTACAATATTAACAAGAATGATTTTCGGAGCGTTGTTCAGCAACTGACAGGTTCACCATCTCAAGAGCCTCCATCTAAACCTCCCCAGAATCCTTCTAAGCCTCCGAGTATGAGATTGCAGAAGATTCGGCCACCGCCTTTGACTCCTATAAATCGTCCCCAAATTCCAATCCATCCTCCAGCACAGATCCCTGCCCCAGCTCGACCTGCTGGAGGCGTTCCTTACCAAAACAATATTGCTACACCGCCTCCTCACTATTGTCAGCCCTCACCACCTATGTTACCTCCAACTCCTGGAGATGTTTGGACAAATACAACTGAGTCTCCAATTTCAGTTTATATGCGTTATCTTCAAAATTCAATAATAGATTCAGGGCCTAAACAAACACAATTTCAAGGACCTGGTCATTTTCAAGCGCATCCAGCGTCATCTGGTTTACTTCCTAATCCTTCAATGCCACCTTTTCCATCTCCTAGAATGAATGGCCCGCCTCCTTTCCCATTGTCGCGGATGAATGGTCCTCCTCCACCTCTTTTATCTCCTAGAATGAATGGCCCGCCGCCTCTCCCATTCGCTCGGTTGAATGGTCCTCCTCCGCGTCTTCTATCTCCTAGAATGAACGGGCCACCTCTTCTCCCATCTCCTAGAATGAATGGTCCTCCTCCACCTCTTCCTTCTCCGGGAATAAATGGGCCTCCTCCTTTGCCTTCACCTACCTCTCAGTATCTTTTGCCATCGCCTACTGGCTTCTTAAACTTGTTATCTCCCCGTTCTCCTTATCCATTGCTTTCTCCAGGTATGCAGCATCCTCCACCGCTGACACCAAATTTCTTCTTCTCTCCTATGGCTCAGCCTGGAGGTTTTGGCACTGGACCACAATTTCCTCCTTCCCCTGGTTATGGATTTCCGTTGTCACCTTCTGGGTTCTTCGCCATGTCAAGTCCAAGATGGAGGGGTCAATAGGGACCACCACGAACAGAGCTGCTGATCTCGATGGATTCTTTGCTTCGAGTTTCGTCCAGGTGGTAGATTTCCTTCAAATTAAAGCTTTTTCCCTGTGGATATGCAGTGTATACAATGTAAGAGATCCTTCTGGACGTGTTTATACTTTTTTCTTTGTTTTCCTTAACATATATTCAAATATTTGACTCTTTCAATGTAGAGTTTGTAGCAGATGTATCTCTGTATTTGCGTAGCCCTTATTTAGTACATTTAGCAACTCTCAACTGAACAGTTGAAAAGGTCAGGCTTGTGAGATGATAGTTAATTGAATTTTATATGTAGCTGGAAAGGTTCTTGTATTCCTTGTAATGTCAACTTTTGGATCAAATATTTTGGTTCTTTTTCCTATCATATAGATCAATTTTCAGTTTGTTGCCTTTGGGATCAATTGTTTTTTTAAAGAAAATTATCTGCTTATTGTTTCATTTGTGGAGAAGTAGTCCCGGGGGTTCGACTGGCTGACTGTTTTAGTTTAAAAAATATCGATGCTGAAATCCATATGAAAAATACAATATTTGTTTGCTATTTTGTAGTCTTGTATCCCTGCATTTGGTGTGTTGCTATTTTATTCGCAGTGTAATATGGAGTAACAAGACACTTGGTAGTTGTTACTTATTAGCAAAACATGTAAAAGAGCATGTAAATGACAAGTGTCGTTTATTTATTTAATTAATTAATTATAGTTAACCATTTCTTACTCATTATGTCATTTGTTTCCAGTAGTGTTTGTAGCATTATGTTTGAAATTATAAAAAGGGTGATTTAAGCAAACTTTTTATGTTTAGAAGATGAATGCCATATTTACTTTTTCGCACTTATAAAGAAAAGAGTTCAATTTCGTTTATCCCTTTATGTCATGTTTTAATGTCAAAGAAATATGTAATTTAATTTGTCCAGAATGTTATTTCTGATTTTCTGATTGTGTGAGTTGCACATTTTCTGGAGGGATGCTCTCTCATTTGGTTGGTTGTCAGGTGAAACAGGTAGAACTATTAGGTTAACACTAAATTAATATTAGGGGAAAAGAGAGGAGGGTTTGGAGGTGGAAAAGGTCAGTAGATCTGAGTAATTGTAAGTGCAGTTCCTTTCATTGAGTATACAATAATCTATTGATTCAATCCAATTATATGAACCTCTTTGGTAATAGCAGAACACTGGATGTTCTTGTCCCGAGTCACTCTGGGATGATGCTTTTGCATGTGTCCACCTTATAAAATGGAACGGTATCCCCTATTACACTATCTGTCTATAAGTCGAATATAGGTGCTACATGTGTATGTGTATCACCATTATAGACCAGCGGAAGGAAACTCATTTTTAATTCTGAAAATAAATGAACTATGGTGGATGATGTTTGAGGCAGATAGAGGTTAGGAACAATGTTAAGACCTAGATCATTCCACATTTGCATAAGTTGGTGAAGCAGAAGTACGGTCCAGGACAGTTATGCAAGGTGATCTCTCAAATTCAGATTATTGAGGTTTGTATGGACCATTTTGTTTGGAAAAGTGAAAACATATGAATGGTTTACATCCCAAAGCTGTTAAACTGTTTACAGCTCCCGAAAGCTATTTCAGAGTCGTATAAATTTATTCTGCTCGTATTGTTGGGATCTTTTGGAGGTTATCTTTTATCACTGCATTAGACTCTTACTACCTCCGATCTAATACATTTTGTTTACATATGCACTACACAGATACATGTATTATCATATGTCCACTCTCCACAGTAGTTTAAGTGTTTTTCTTTCATCTCTTTAGCATACTTGTGATACTAGTGGCAGTAATTTGCTCATGCGATTTGATACTTAACAATCTTGTTGCTGTTAATGGTGCTACCCATGTCTAGCCACTTAAGTTTTCCGCATTGTGGTGGTTCTTGGTTTGCGGCTACAATTTGCTGCCTCACATCTGTGGATGATTATCTTGTTATGTTCTCATCTAGCGGCTTTTAGTGGCTGATCTGGCTGCATCATCCAGTTAAGCTATAACCTTCTGGAAGAAAAAACCCAGTTTGATAGTATTGGATGTGCTTTTCGCTTTCTGTTGGCGGAATACTGTACCATCTAGCCAATAGAATGTATTCCCATTGCATATAAAGTCAGGAGACTGGTTAGTTTACTCCTACTTGCCTTAAAATAAATTGTTTTTAGGTCTATTATTTCTATGATTCATCCACCAAGTGTTAAAAGGCGAATGCAGTATGATGACTTTTATTCATCAACTTGTTGCTAACAGCCAAACTTGTTTGCTGTGTGCTTTCCTCATTGCAAAGATACGTTTGTGTCTGCGTACAGAACTGTGAGCTTAAGGGTGTTTGGTATGAAGGAAAATGTTTTCCATGGAGAATATTTTTCTAGAAAATGCTTTCCCGGAAAACAAGTAGATTTTGAACTTATATTCTCATGTTTGGTTGGTGAAAAAATAAAATTTTGAAATTGAAAATATTTATTTTAAATTTGATGTTTTTCCCAAAAAAATATGTAATTTGAAATTAGAGCAAAGCTTTGGAAAATATTAACCTTAATTTTTGAAGGGAAGTCATTTTCCTTAATTTTGAGGAAAATAAATTGATTTGTAAAATATTTTTAAAAACTTTTGCTCCAACCAAACATGAGAAAATTGGAAAATATTTTTCTTCGTACCAAACACACTCTAAGAGTTTTATGTCTATAGGAACTCTGGAAGTTGATGGGTGATATGTTGCTTCATTCGTCAATGAAAATATACACATAAAAAACTATAGTGCTAAGTTATTGAGGCCAAAAAAACAAATTAAGAATTAAATATTTGTGACATCAGTTAGATTTCACGATTCTGAATTCTGAAATCCCTTCGATATGTTGTAGAACTTAAAAATTATAAACTACTTATTTATGGTTGGAATTGAGTAAGTGACGTTCCATTGAGCTTACTTTATACAATGCAAATATACACAATGCAATCTTATAAGTCGGAAGTCGGGTTTGGAGAGATAGAGTAAAGTTATACTGTAAGCTTTTAACAAGTAGGGTTCGGAGGGATAAAGTAAAGTTATGTAAGCTTTTAATTAGTTGGATTAGTTAAGTTGGAAAAAATTAAAGAACTATTTACCGGTATCTGTTAGTAGTTGCATTGACTAGACCCTCTTAACAAAAAATGAGCCCACACCATTTTGGGCTGACCATCATTGATGGATAAGCCAAGAAATAATCTGAGCCATTTCTTGATTGGTATATACCACATGAATAAATCTTGAAATACTGGGCCAAAAGATCTTATAGTAAGGATTTGACTAGCTGTACAATACTATCTAGGGACACTCTCATGTGGAATAGTACTACTACATTCAAATTTAAAATAAATAAGGAAGGGACCTTTCTTTCCATTGAAGCAGAAGAGGTAATGGAAGTTCATCAAAAGTTCGTAAATAGAGTGATAAAGGATTTCTTTATCGTTAATCAGATGTTTTGAATTTGAACCTTAATTACGAAAAATCAAAAAAAGTAAGAGATAAAGAGAGAATCATTCCGGTAGACCATAGAGTGAAGACAAAAGAACATGCTTGTCCACGAATAGGAAGAGACGAATGTATGTGCTTCTTTATGGGATGAAAAGTTCAATATTGATAATTCAGACCACGAATTAAAGATGTTAAATTCAACAAAAAGTCGTAAAAGTAGCAAAAGAAGCAAAAAAAGAGCAACAAATATATTAGAGCCAATCAAAAAAAGGACCAAAAAATCATATAAAACTTATTTATTATTCGGCTACCAAACGATTTGAAGTAGTGGTAAACCGTTGTTGATATTGATATTGACACTTACCAATTATGAATTGTATAGGATAGGATAGGATAGGTGAGGGACCATTTTAATAATTTTAAACCTCATCGACCCACCAATAAATTAAAGGCATAATGCATAAATGTGCATTTTATCTTGGCTTCAAATCACATCTATGCTCTTCAATTTTGGATGTGCACAAATAGACACTTAAATTTCAATAAATAGACATGCATGTTCTACATGTCATTCTTTATCCTGCGTGATGTCCTACGTGTATTGTGTCAAGTAGGACTCATGTATTTATTTATTTAAAAGTTTGATTGTTAAAATATCTGTCTGTGTATTATGAAAGTTAAAAGTGAAAGTTAAAATTTAAAACCAAGTTTTAAAGTCTATTATATATATTATGCCTAAATTAAAACAAATGGTATTCTTCATTTAATCCACCAATTTTAAAATATAACTTCTATCTATCTATCTATACTATCTTATCGTTGAAAAATAAAAAAGGATATCTCCCTCTATCTATTATACTTTCCGTCTTTTCAACAGTACGAATAGGCAGGGACATGAAAATTCCCAATTCCTATTCCTAAATCCCAACTACCAGTCAGTAGGAAGTATTTCCCAATCGAGATGATTTTATTTAAAATATATTTAAATTTGAAAATTTTAATCAAAAATAAAATAAATTATTTATCGTTTTATTATATTCTTTTGTTAATCACTTGCTACCTGTATTATAACTTCTCCAACATATATGCTTATAGCATAAGTTTTAAAATTATTGTTTTCACTATCTCAATTTATGTAAAAATATGAAATTAAATAAATAAATATTTTTTTAAAAAAAGGTTATGATAAAAATAAATTAAAATATTTGTGCGACTATAAATAGTTGACAAAACGATTCTTTGGTAAAACCCTGGCAACGCAATTATATAATCTATTCCCATTCTATTGTCTCAATAATACATAAACATGATTCTTAATTTGGTTTCAGCGAACAACTATGTCATCTAATTTTGAATGCGTCCTACATGTCACAATACACATAGGACGTTATGTATGACACATAATTGTCATGTAGGACGAATGTATCTATTTGTTCAAATTTATACAAATTTAAGTGTCTAATTATGCACTCTCAAATTAAATATCATAATTATCAATTAACGTTAAGATAAGGATCATGATTATACATTATGCTTTTACTGTGTTCTTGAAAGAAGAGTGAGACAAGACCATTTATTGAAAACTAAGATACTAATAATTTATTAAATATTCTTTAAGCATATGAAATGTTGAAATTAAAGACTTGCCAAATTAATAAAGAGACAATTTTATTTAAAAATAAATAAAAAAAGGTAAGTAAGACCGACAATTTTAAAATAAGATAGGTATCATTTTGCAAGCAAAACTTTGATTTTTGTCAATGAACCCTTGGAGACGATACGAAATGTTGAGAGATGTGGGATTCTCTTGCAAATGGCGTTGTATTTACATATTATTCTTGCAATAAAAAGGAAGTGACTAACTATTCCACAAGTATCATATTATTTGACTTATGTTTTGTTTTACATATTCAAAAATGTACAGCCCATTTATTATTGCTGTTAAAACAACTTATTCAAAATATTTTAGCTTCTGAGAAAAAAAAATTGTATTTATTTAATTATCTCTAATGTGTTTGACTAGTCATTTTTTTAAACTGTTTTGAGAGTTAAATTATAAAAAAAGACAAGTATCAATTTATTTTTGATGCTAAGATTATTTTATAGAGAGAAAATTATTTTATAAAGTATTGAATTAATCTTTTACGTATATTAAATTAATATCTACATATTTAAATATTGAATCAATATTATATATAGATAAATAAAAAATAAATTAAATATTAATATAATGTTAACACATAAATTTAAACATAATTAAAAAAATCAAGCAAAATAAATTTTAAAAACCATTTTATATATGAAAGTTCACCATAATAAATAAATTAATATAAGAAATATATTGCTAAGTATATATGGAAAATAGTTTGGTCTTGAAAAAATAATGTTTGCTTCTGCTTCTAATTTTTTTAAGATAAGAAGCAGAAATTTTTAGCTCTCCCAGACAGAAAAACAGCTTCTAATTCCAATTATAAGCAATTTTATATGTTAGCCAAACACCTTAATTTCTCTAAAAATAATACTTCTTTCTCAAAATAAATATTTTTGACCTTTCAATTGTGATGCTGAATAGACTCTTAATTAGAACTATATTTTATCAAACAAATCTTATTAATGATATTTTGGAACTCTGAATTCAATAAGAAATCAAGTCTAACTCATCGGCGACCTCCTAAAGTTGACATCAAATTTTACTTAGACATAATCGATGTTTATTTTAAACATTTTAGGTAGAGTTTTAATGTGTTTATTTTAACACTTTTTATTAATATATCGTGATGAGTATAACACACTCATTAACTGTGCATCACAGTCAGATTTATTCAACCAATTTTTATTTTATATTTTTCTTCTTCTTCTCCATTTTTTCAACCACTATTTTCTTAAACTTGAACTTCTTTCCAGGCGAAATAAATTTAATGATGCCACAAATGAAAAATCTAATTTCTAATGTCAGAGACTTTTCCAAACTAAAATTTCTCTTCTTATTTATTGCCCTTCTTCCTCCTTGATTTAATTTGAGAAAATAAAACCAAAATTTGGAGGAAAAAACATGATTTTTTTTTTTTTGATAAGTTGGAGATAAATAAGAACGCACTAAGAAAATGAGATAATCCCCATTAAGAAAAACTTAACAATGTGATGTAAAACAAACACGTACACATGTGTATTTTTAAAATTTCACTAGATCTTGGATTTTTCTTAAAATCTGTCCAACAACATTTAATTGTAAGAATTTGAATTACACAAATTTAAAATTATATCATAGAAAGATTAAACAATTTTAAGTAAAAGAGATAGATAGAATTTGGGTATTAGCAGAGAAGATTAAGGGGTTTAGGCTTGTTGGAGAAGATGATGGGGTGGGGGTGGAGAGAGATGCATCTCCTAAGATTTTTTTTAAAAAAAAAATGTCATGCGTCATCAATTCATTGATCATCTTTTTTTTTTATTTGAAACTTTTATTTTTTAAGAATTATTTTTGTATAAAAAATGTTAAAATAATACAATTGAGTCTTACCTAAATTAAATCCTGTTTGGATAAGCTTAAAAGCTAGCCAAACTGATTTAAAGGTCAGTTTTTGATTTAAAATGTTTGACAAATAACAAAATAATTTATTTTAAATTAAAATGACTTATTTTACGTCAAAAGTTAAAACTAAGGTGAGAGTGTGTTTTTTTTCAACTTAAAAAACATTTTATTTGATCGTGTATATTACCTTTAATTCTTTTATTTTTATTATTATTATTATTGTTTTACTATTATTATAATTAATATTTTATTATTATTATAATTATTTTCATATCATTATTATTATTTATTAATTAATTATTATTTATTCTTTATTATTATATATTTTTATTAATAATCATATTTTAGTATTGTTATTTATTTTATTATTCTTTATTATTATTCTTATATATTATTATTATTATTATATTAAATTATCATATTATACAACATTCTCAAGTTCCAAGGCTAGCGGTATTCGCACGGCCATACAAATATCGACATTTGAAACAAAATACGATAGGATCGCTTCAATGTAACTATCGATTCGTTTACGGGTTAGATAGTCCGAGGATGCAAGGATCTTTTATGGTTTCAACATAATCCAATTAACTCCTCACACATGGCTTAACATGAGCCTTAATAGGAACTCCGGACTAAGCCAAGATCTTTCCACTCTCCAACTACACTATTTCGACCTTAGAAATATCGGAACCTAAACTATTAACAACATGGAACTTGGATTGTTCCGATGTTTCTAAGGTCGAAATAGTGTAGTTGGAGAGTGGAAAAATCTTGACTTAGTCCGGAGTTCTGTTAAGGCCCATGTTAAGTCATATGTGAGGTGTTGTTTGGGCTATGTTAGAACCGTAAAAGATCCTTCCATCCTCGGACTATCTAACTCGTAAACGAACCGATAGTTACATCGAAGTGATCCTGTCGTATTTGGTTCCAAATGTCGAGATCTGTATGGCCGTGCGGACTACCGTCAGCCTTGGAACTTGAGAATGTATATTACTTTTTTTTATTATTATTATTTATTATTATATATTATTATTATTAATAATATTTTATTTATTATCATTATTATTATTATTATTTTATTATTATATATAATAATAATAATAATTATTATTATTATTATTATTATTTATAAACAATTTGTGATAGTAAAGAAATATGTGAATGATAGAAAAATATAATTACTTATGGATGTAAAATATAAATTAATTTTGTTTCATTTTTTAAGTATAAAGACCTTAGATTAATCAACTTTTATCATGTTAACAACTCTTAAGGGTATTTCAGACATTTTGATTAAAAAAGGTTTACCAATACTTATTTGCCAAACACATCAATAATTTTTTTTTAACTTCAACAATTTATCGAAACACACAACTACTTATTTTAAAAATAAATTCAGCACTTTCAATAGTAATTTTTAGAAGCTACTTTTTTAAGCCCATCTAAACGGGCTCTTAAAGTGATACATTTGAGGTATCTAAGTGAAAGTTATTGTCAATTTTAGGGGCCACCGATGAATTAGGACAAATTTTTAAGTAGTCATTTGAAATTAAGAGTATTAGGAGAAAAATATCTTATGATTCTCTTAATTACTAGATAAGTAAAATAAGAAAATATTTTTAATTTACGAGTAGCATAAAATGAAACAGACTAGCTGATTTAGATTAATATGGAAAGTTAATTGAAGCAAAACTTTCTATTTCCACTTGAAAATGACCCATAATAGGATGAAAATAAAAATAAAGATGAAGACACACACAAAAGAAAGAAAAAAATGTCTGAACAAAACAACAAGAGCATGTATTTGTCTATTGCACACTTTCAAATATAGATCAAACAAGATGTATACCACATTAATCTACTTACATAATTAATTCGATAAATTGTTTTTTTACCACATTAATCACTCGATAAATATTTACTTATATGTAAGAGAAAAATTGGAAAAAAGAAGAATCAGTTAATTATCTCCTATTTTTATAAAACGACAAAGATTTTGATGCAACAAAAAGTAATAAGCTCAAGTATATCACTGTGATGGAAACTTACTAATCTAACATAAACTTCCCATTTCAACTTAATCAGTGATCCCATAATTGAAAAAAGTTAAAACGATTTCTTTTTGTTCTTTTCATAAAATAAAATTACAGAAATACAACATCTTCATCTTATATCATTTCCTCATTCTTTACATCAGCGTCCACCCAATACACAACCAGACGAATAATTAATCTAATACAGTATAACTATGATAAAATCAAACTGAACGTGTGAAGGATATCGTTCTGATTATCTTCCATGAACTTTTTTAGAAACATATTTTTCCATGATTTTTAGCCCATGTAAATTAAGATGAAGAGAAATAAATTAAACTTCAAATTTTATGAGATCTCACCGTTACCACCAAGAGCTATTGCTTCGGCGACGGAGGCTAATTTTTGAAGATTCAATTTGACAACTGTATCAGCAAAAAGACGAGTGTCTTCTTCAGTATTCCCTTCAGGCACATCCACGACGTACGATTCCAAAACAACGGTCCAGATTCTCCCATGGCCTTCGAATCCATGTACACTAGTAACTGACCGGTAATTCTTCAATCTATGTTCACCACCAATTATACTGAAACCGGTGACGTACTTTTCGTCGTCCAATAAATCGAGCCTCTCCGTGCTTGTATTCGCCGGTAAACCGGAGATGACGTTGACATCGCGCGTGGCCCCCACGACCATGGAGAAATTCTCTGCGACGGAACAGCTTTTGATGAAGTGCTTGTATATCTGAGGCTTTTCGAAACGACGGACGACGGACCAGACGACGTGAGGCGGCGCGTGGATGCGTTGTGCGAGTAGAGAAGAACATTGGGATGAGTTAACTTGGTAGGAGTGGAAGTCGGTTACACTTGATTTGAGCTCATCGGATTCTTCCGGTGTCAAACCGGGAGGAAGCATGAACTGATGGGTCGGGTTCGGTTCTTCTTCAGCTTCCTGATGAACGTGGGTCGTTGAGTTATCGGATTGCTCCATCAGACAAAGAGAAGAGGCAAGCAAAATGGGCAAAAAGTAAAGTGTAATTTGCGGTTCAAGTTTTATTCTTATTTCTACTTATTATAATAAGTGAATAATGGAAAAAGAAGCATGAATTCTTTTTGGAATAGATATAAAAATATTGAACTGTGTGACTAAAACATAAAATAATCTGAGGATTATCAATTTATTTACACGATTATACTACTGTATTAGTTTTGTTTATTTCAATTTGTTTTAATATATTTTAATCTAATAGAGTATAAAATTTTAAAAAGTAAGAAAAACTTGAATTTTATGATCTAAATACTTAAATAGATCAAACAATTTCTTTTAACTAAGAATAACACTCAAGATATTTGTTGATTTCAGTATCATATTGAATTTTACAATAATCTCATCTAACTTATATTCTTATTGATGCGCAATTCGTCTATGTATTTTGCTTTAGTAGAATGTAAAAGCACCAACTTAAAAAACTTTCAAATATAACTTTCCAAAAATAGAAAGAAGAAATAATACTTGCTACAATACAAATGCAGTAGCAGTTACTGGTAAGTACTCACTCTGATCGGCAATAGTTTTTTTTTACTTGATACGTTCACTAAGAAATTATAAATAGAAGAATGATAATATAATTAAAAAAATAATTATAATTAATTATAAAAATAAATTAAAAATTATTATTAAATATAAATTCTAATATAGTGAATAAGTATGGTTAAACTGACCATCGAGTAAGAAGCAGTGGTAAAATTTAGATAGAACAAAAAATGGAAGTGTAGGGAATGCAGGCCAAGTATGTGGGAGGACAGGACAGGTTGGGTGGCTGCCCCGCTAAGTGAACATTGATTGGTTGAAAGGTCAGCCGCGTTATTAAAATGGCAACTAACTGCCAAGTCAAGACAAATTATTTCCATTTTTCATTTGCAAAGTCAATATTGCGTTGATTATCTCTAATTTTTCTCAATGGTTAGTAATTTGATTTTACTTTTCTTTTGTATCAAATTGAATTATAACACATGAATTGAGACGGAGTACTTCTATTTTGAATGTCGTACGCTAGTTATCAAGTCACCTGAGTTTGAGTAATTGATTCTGCTCGAATTTTAATTTATTTAAATTAAATTTGATAAAAATTGAGTTCTATCAAATTTAATAATTTATTATGATATGCTTATATGTTGTTTTGTCATATAATAATTAATCACTGGATTTAACAAATTGTTAGACACATCAGATATGCAGACTCATTGTAATTCAGAATAAAATATGATAGTATTGGTGCATAATGGATATCTATCACTGAATTTAGACTTTGAAAATTGTTTCTAGTTTGACCTTTGAACTGTTAGGTTTAAACTTTCATATTCTATACATTAAATAATCTGGAAGAATCAGCTTCTTAATAAATAAATGCACAAGATAAGACACCTATAAATCTGTTTCCTTCTAAAAGGGGGATCAATCAAGCTTATGTTATTTTTAGCTTCTACGCATTGTGTGAAAGCCATCTGGAAGAATCACCCACTTCTTTATTATTGAATTTATTTGTGACATAATATAAAAAATAAGCACTACACTTGGCCTTAGCTAGTGAATAAATACTCCAATTTAAGTATGTATATCTAGTAATCTAGACACTGCAACTTGTTTTCACTGATGATCAGTCAAGTACACACTTAACAAACAAAAATGATCATCTATACATTTTTGAAATTTATATTTATATGTCACATGAGGCACGTGGGACAAGTTGGAACGGTTAGTTGTTACCTTGTTGTGGTGTTTAAATGCACACTTACAAAGTTACCGTGCTTATTTACCAACTGAAGTCGGTGTTTATTTATGGATTATGTCATTATTTATTTTGTTTGCATTACTATTTTTGTTCATATTATATCTGTAAGATACTTAGACAAAACTTTGAAGAACTTGGTAAGACACAATGAAATTTAAGAATATTTTCACAACTAAAAAATTAAAACTAGTGGAGAAACTAGAATCAGAAATTGATTAGAAAAATTATACAACATATTTTCTGAAATAAGGATTGTTGTCAGCTTGTGTTTAAAGAATCTTATTGATTCCAACAAACTTTGCAGAAACACGAAATTATCAAAGTCTAATAAACCAGTGAATAACAAAAATTAATTCACAAATCTTAAATCTGTAACATATATCAGAATCTGAAAAAAAAAAAGATCAAGTCCACTGAATGCACATTATCTCCTTAAGAAAATTATTCATCTCTAGTATACGAGGTTTGATTTAGAATATGTCCTCCCAGAATAGAATGATCTCAATCACCAGTGTATTGATACTCAAAACGTTGGTGTCTGCAAGCAACTCAATGGCAATAAAGTACGCTTAAAATACTAGATTTAACAGTAGTAGAAGAAGTCCAGAAATTGGTTCAATTAAAATGAGAGAAAATCTCTCAATTTATAGAAAACAAAGGGTAGTGTGAAAAAAATTCTTATACCTTACCGGAAATTTCACAAACCTTTGAAAAAATCATAATTTTTAGGAAAGATATCACAACCTTTAATAAAAGTTGCAACCTTTCATAAAAGTCACAATTCTTCATAAAAATTACAATTTCATTTTCTATTTATACCTTATAAAATCCAACCATTAATTTACATGACAAGACACACATATAAAACTGTTTTATGATGAATCTCATTCTTCAGGATAATGTCTTCCTTAACGTATACATTAAACATAGTTGTATAGGTGTTATTCAAGTGCATGATGATGTAGGATACTTTCTTCATATTTCAATTATGAATTGGTTCTTCATCCAGGGGTGGATGTAGGGAATAGACTGCAAATTTATCTTAACTTAATAGCTTTGATTTAGACCCGTATATATATTTTAAAAAACTCACTATTTGATACAAATAAAAGTTACGGGCTCAGTAAATTAGATGGAATGTAGTAGAATTTCAAACGTGAACTCATAAAGTTCAAATCATGTCTTTCACCTTTGTCTTGATCAGTTTTATTCTGTTATCAGCCTTCCAAGAAACATTCACCAGGAACAGTTTTCATACTACTTCATGTTTCCTTGGTCAATAATGCTACATTTTGTCTTTGACTTTTGAGTTGTACAAATCATGTCATAAATTTAGTAGCCGACTCTTGAAAATTTTTATTATCACTAGTAAACGGATCATAAAGCTACTAGAATAATGTTTCTCCCTTTTAAAATATATAAAAAATAAACGTATAACGAACTCAAAGAGAATTCTAACATCTATAATATATACATAAAAAAAATAGTTTTAACCTTATACCAGATGAACCCGTTTCGCCCCCTAGCTTTGTCCATCATAATAGGTTGGCACTTGACTATTTTTGACCAAATGTCATGTTTCAATTATTAGAATGGGAAGATACAACAATATTTTGAATGAAATTTACCATCTCCTTGATTTTTGATCCATCTGACATAACAATAACAAAAAACAAATAGACACTGAAGATGAAAACAGAGATTGGGAACTATTGTGATAACATATTCCTATTTTGGCTTTGTATGGTAACAGAACTAGGCTCACAAAATTTTCCTTCTTAATCTTGAAACAATGATATTGTAAAAAAATTTGAAAACACAATTGTCCTAAAACATTGGAGCAATTATCCCAAACTAGACCTAGTCATCTCATATGCCAAGAAGCAAGCTGCATTTGCTGGGATGCTACGCGTTATAGCAGGTCCAAACCCCTTGTAAAGGCCTTTGACACCTTCTGAGGCCAAAATCTTTTTAAAAGCATCGAAAGAGCCAGAGTATTTCGGGTTTCTATAATCATCAACTTGAATTACGCTCTTAATAACATCTGTTGGATACACTGCAAACCAGACTGAACCACCAGCCAAGCCTCCAGCTACTATAAGAGAACCCCTTCCTAGCCCAGAAGTATCCATCCCTCCTGCAAAGTACTGTTTTAACGCTTCGTATACACCAAACATAACAGCATTTCCCGGTACTTCTCGTGCTAGGGTGGGGCACATACCCTTGAAGAGACCCCTTAAACCTCCTTCTGAACGGAGAACGTGTCTTGCAACATCCATTGGCCCTGTATACTTTATGGCCGCAGAGGCTGATCCTACACTTGCCAATGCGCTATGCGCTTGCAACCTGCACTCACATTTGAGAATCAATAGTTAATTTGCTAAAATAGATGAAACAATACAAATAGTTTTTACAGTAAAAGAGTCCAACTGCAGAACACATGTATACAACACTGGAGGAAAGAAAAGCAGAACGATGAGGTCCTGTTCCAACCAGTCAACCTGACGGTTAATACTAAAGGGGCTGAGGAAAATTTACAAACACTTGAAAAGATTCCATTGTAAAGCGGGTTTCTTTGCCTCTCCCCTTGTACCAAGAAGCAAGTTTAGAACATAAGAATAACGGGCTCATCTATTATAAGTTACTGTATTAATTTGCGGAACTAGTTTAGATATAAGAAGACATATGCTAATCCCTCTGCACCAAAGTATTTTTGCCATCTATAGTCTTGATTCTTGTCCAAAAAAAGTGAACCTGTTGTACTGGACATATGGAGATTCAGGATGCAGGATTTAAAAACAGGCACAATATTAGCGCTCATGTGAATTCATTTCTGCTCTTCATTTTCAAAGGTTACTGAGCTTTGACTAACATTTTATAATGTATTATTTTACGATCTTGATATAGGTCAATCATGACTAATAGTACGTTTAGTTTCTAAATATTCATGTTGGTTTTCTAAATAATTTAATCCAGTTCAATTTAATTTTTAAATCAGTCAAATTAACGACAGTTCCAGACAAATTAAGATAGGGAGAGTATTATATTTCTAAATTGGATGCATCTACGAGCATACCTGCATTTTATGAGTTCGGTCGGGCAGGCAAGAAATGATGCAGCAGTTCCAGCAACAGCCCCACAAAGGATTTGCTGCTTGACAGTAAGAGGAGCTCCCGGTTCAGACCTTAACAAGGCCTCAGTTTGACCTCTAACAGTGAAAAGCAAAGCGTTGAAGGCGGCTACAGTGGCAAGTGGAGCTCCCATGCCTTTGTATAACCCCCTTGGACCTTCAGAGGCCACTGTTTTCCTGACAGCATCTATGGCCCCTGCATACTTAGGAGGTTGCCCTGGAAGTGGAGTAGGCTGGCTTTGGAGCTTGACTTTGATGGTATCAAAAGGGTGCCCAACTATCAATTGTGCTGCTCCTCCAACAGTACCAGCGGTTAAATCCTTCACTATATCCATCTGGAACATTATGAAACAAGACGCAAGAATTGAGGAACAGATGGTATCTCCAAGTGCAGCATTATTGTTTTGATACACAATGGGAGCTACATGCCATATAACTTTCTTTGAGAAGAGTTATATTGATAAGGAAGGCAAAGTTCTAATTCACTAGCATAGAAATGAAATCCTCTAATTCACTGTCGATATAAGTAGTACGCCTGTGATTGTTTTGCCAATAACAATCACGAAATATGTAAAAAAAAAATCAGAAGCATTACATATCTGAATTAGTTCTGTCTTTCTTACTAATGTTATACTGCTTAATAAACAAAACTATTTCGAAATAATGATACACATTGTTATACCTATACTATAATGTTTTGCCAGACTATTTTTCAACTTCTTTGCTAGTTTCCATATACAAATCGAAATATTGCTGAAGCATGTTTTTCCTCAATGAAACTTTTACCTGATATGCTTCTTTTATAATTGTACCAGGAAGGGTTAAACCTGGTACTTTTCAAAACAGTGAATTCTAGTAGTATCAGAGAGCTAATTAAATATTTTTAGAGAGCTAATTAAATATTTTTACTTCTTAGGCAGTGATCAAGAATAAGTTTGGCAGACGAGAGGGAGTTACTCGGATGATAAGCAGCTCTCACTTTTAATCCAAAATTTATGAGTTTGAGTCATCAAAAAAGAATAAGTTTTGCAGGGATAGGAATAAACTCTTGAAGTGGATCCAAGATGAACTTTTTGAAGCCAAGGGTCCGAATAAAACATGTTATGCAGTATTTAAGCCTCACTTTAAACGGGTTAAAGATTCATTTATGAAGAAAAGTCGTCAGAGTTGAAATTTTAAGAGCATACTGAAAACACCTTAAATTTAAAAGTGAATTATTAGTTTATTCCTTAATCGCGTTAAAAATATTTTTTTACTTGCTTAATATAATTGAACAAAAAATATAATAATAACAATGGTAATAATAATAATAATATATTAGTATTATTATTACAAATTGGACACATAATAGTTAAACACTGTGAAATCAGCCTGTTAGATTTGAAAGATTTATTTTGTACTGTTTTACAAATTATTTTAATTTATATTTTAGTAAAAAAAATTAATTTGTTTTTTTCTAAGTTAATTTTAAAGTGATCAGGAGATTTAATTCCTACCAGCCTTTTAGCACACAAATAAAGAGGGGAGACTCTTTTGCAGTGACGGAGAGGGTCCTACGTGTTACATAACATTAAAATCAATTAGCCGTCCTATGCATTATTGAAATCCTAATTTAATTAGTATTTTATTGCTAGCATGCACAAATATAAATAAATAAACTGTATCAAAGGAAAAAAACAAACCTGGAAGAAATAAAATATGCAAGCTAGAACATGTATACCTAACTTCAAAGCAAGACATGGAATAGAAATATTAATTGATTATTACTATAAATCTACGATATCAAAGAAAAAAATTATTTTTTCCATCCACTTTTACATTTTGAATTGACATGTCAATTAATAAAATGATTACTAATATATGTATTTTATTAAACTAATTCTATTAAATTATATTTAGTATTAACTCTTGAAAAATAATTTGAATTTTTTTATTAAATACTGAGTCAATATGAAAAAATATTATTTATTATTTTTTCTTGATACGTCAATATAAAATAAAAAAATAACGAGTCATTTTAGAGGGACGAGTAAAAGTAAACAAAAATAAAATTTTCATGATTTTTTTGTTGACGCCTAATAAAGTTGTTTAAACCTTTAATGGTGGAAATAAAATGGGGGCTTTAAGATGGCAGGTGAATAAATGATCAAAATTTAATACGCGCCAGCTTCAAAACATGTCACGTTTCTCCAATAATGGAAATTTCAAAAACCGTACTAATGAAAAATCACAAGTAAAACTAATTAATAACATGACTGATTGTTGTTAGCTAAGACTAATAATAAAAAATTCAACCCAACTCAACGCAACCAAAAACCTTCCCCTGCAATCTGACTCTGTCTCTTTAGAAACAGAGACTATCGATTTTCTCTTAACATAGAATGACTAAAAAGCAACAAGATTCGAATTCGATGTTAATTAGTAGCTCAATTGATTGACTTTATAAAAATTTTAATCTAATCTATTGATGCGAATCCGATTCCGACCTTCAAAATCTCTGTTCTCCCACCTCCATTCAATAAATTAAACAGAAAAAGAGAAGCGGTGACGGAACAGTGAATGCAGAGATAGTGAATCGTACCTATAAGAAGATGGAAATGGGAGAGATTGAAGCAGATCTCAAGCAGCAGCAAATTAGGCAACGCGATAGCTCATCTCACATACATAGCCTTTAAATATATATATATATATATATATAATAAACAGATCATGTACAGTAGATATAGTTTGAATTTAATTAATTCGTTCTCATAATTAATATCACCGCGACCTACTTTCTTTGATTCCCTTGCGGATTTCAAGGCAAAAAAAAAAAAAACTACGATCCGAGTCAGATTCTTTATGGGTTGCCTTTTTTTGAATAATCCAGTATATTTACGGCTCCGAATTTTATTTTAAAAATCAGACTCTTTTCTTAATTTTGATAAATAATTATAGCGATGTAATTGATATAAAACTTGTAGATTGTATCAATTTATCGTTATGAGTTACTTCACTAATTACCTGATGTTAAGTCAGAAATTTTTTGATAAAAAAAATTCAGAGATAGTATACTACTATAAGAGACAATATAAAATTATCATTGATTATAATATAATGAATTTTTAACCAAACTAAGTCATTATATAAAATAATTTACTAAAGTAATACATTTTTTAAAAATTTTACAAAATTAGTATAAACGTATTTCACGGTAACGTTTTAGGTATATTTTTTTTAAAAAAAACTAACATCTTTAGGTTGATATACGTTATTGTAAGTAAAGTTTTACTCCTAAAACGTTATTTTCAGTAACGTTTTACTCCTAAAACGTTACTCATGGTAAGGTTTTGGGAGTAAAACGTTACTGTGAGTAACGTATATCAATCTGACGCAATCAACTTTTAAAAAATAAAATATATCCTAAAACGTTACTGTGGAATACGTTTATACTAGTTTTGTAAAATTTTAGAAAAATATATTACTTTGATAAATAACTTTATATAATGACTTAGTTTGGTTAAAACCTCCACTATAATAGTTGTAAAGTTAATCACGTGTATAGAACGAAATAATTAATTAATTTGTACCTCTGTTTAACCCACATTCATATCAAACAATTCTAAAAATTTTATCGATTTTTTTAAAAAAATTGTTCTAGACTTAATAAAAACTAAAAACAAAAAAACTGATACGGTGACTCATACTAAAAGTACACTTAATTATAGTATTGAATATATCGTCACATTTCTTCTATTATTAGCTTAAATAATATAATTAGTGGATATGTATTATTGGCTTATTGCAAAAAAATATATTAAAAAATCGATATTAAAAATTAAAAGAAAGTTAGATGTATAAAAGTATCATTTAAAAGAAAAAAAATGACAAAAAAGGAGAGCTTTGTACACAGAAAGAAAACCCTTTTTTTAAGAATGGATATCGAAAGATCATTCTGAACTTTAGGTGTTTTGATTAAATTTTCTTAAATTATTAATAATTTAATTATTCTTTTAATAGTAAGTTGAATATTTAATAATCTTTATCCCTACGCATTGATGCGATAAAGAAGTCACGTCTTTTTTAAGAACTCAGACTCAAAATAATTTGTTTTTGGATATTACATATTAAAAAAGATCACTTATAAAAATACATATTAAAATGGACACTTCATCCATTTGTGAGTAAACTGGAATAAACAAAATTAATTCTGTCAGTTCATCCTGAAACACATCACAATTTTTAAAAATAGTTCACCCATAAATTAGAAACTATAATAATTTTTAATAGTTTCTCACGAAAAGTCATATCATATGTAAATTTTAAATATATTGTGAAGTCTATTTGATACATAACATTGTGATTTTCTTCAATAATAAAATTTAAAAGACTATTCTAGTTTAGGTATGCTAAGTGCCCGTTTGAATTGACTTATTTTAGGTGTTTTTAATCCAAAATAGTTTTTAAACATTT
Source organism: Solanum chilense (assembly GCA_032847665.1). Lineage (NCBI taxonomy): Eukaryota > Viridiplantae > Streptophyta > Magnoliopsida > Solanales > Solanaceae > Solanum > Solanum chilense. Next base: position 45,386,844 of record CM064968.1, on the reverse strand, counting down.
TTGAAGTGTCTGAATAATATTTTAAACATACTCTTAAACACTTATTTTAAAATTAAAATAATAAAAATAAACCAAAAATCAATCCAAATAGCTCAATAAACTTGTACATACATGTCACTTCCTCTTGTTATTTGAACAGGCCTCCCCAGTGAGCTTGGCCTGAAATAGATTTGAATTCATCGATCACAAGAAGCGTGTTTGCACTTTTCAATATGGACAAAGCCCAAGCATTTGATCCAATTTAAAGAAACTCAATGATTTATTTAAAAAACAACTTTCACATATAGCAAATATAAAATTCATATTTGTATATTATAGCAAAGTTTGCATAAATACGCTACATAGAAAAAAAAAGTATATTTCGCTATATATATACAAAGAAATCAATTGTATAATTTGCTATTCATATACAAAAGAAAGCAGTTGTACAACAATCAATTGTATAATTGTGTATGTATAAAACGAGAAACAGAGAAAGATAAAGAAAATTGAGCACAAAAATATTTGTATTGTATAATTATAAGTGTATAAGATGAAGATATATGTATTTGCAAGTGTATATACAATTTTCTCTCACTTTATACAAACAGAAATGCAATTTATACATTTTGTTTTTGTTTGTATAAGCGATAGAGGTGAGGGTGGCGAGCGAGATATAGGAAAGTGGCGAGCGAAATCTGGAAGAGGGGAGATAGGGGAACGAAATATATGCGATTTTCTCGCTTTATACGAACAGAAATATATTTTATACGCTTGTGTTTGTATAAAAGTGTGAAGGAGCGAGCGAGAGATGGAGTGAGAGAGGGAGAGTGGGGAGCGAGAGTTTGAGGGAGAGAGGTAACTGACAAACAGTTTGCTACATGACACAATTAAATCAAAATGTGGTTATAACAAAATATATGTATATATATAATTTTTCTCGCTTTATACAAACAGAAACATATTTTATACACTTGTGTTTGTATAAAAGTGTGAAGGAGCGAGCGAGAGATGGAGTGAGAGAGGGAGAGTGGGGAAGGTAACTGACAAACAGTTTGCTACATGACACAATTAAATCAAAATGTGGTTATAACATTTAATTTGATTTATTAGCTTGCCATTATATACAATTTTCCCTTTGAAGAAGCCCAATATTTTATTTATGAGGTATTTTTGAAATAGTTATAATAAGAAATTTAATTATGTTTTATAACTATAGTTTGCATATTTACAGGTTGTAGCTACAATTTAACTTGTTCCATTTGTATAATTTGCGGGTGAGTTTTTCTAGTTTGCACGTACTTTTGTATAATTGAGCTACATTTATATAAGCTAGAAACAACGAATTTATACAAACACAGACATATGAACTTTAAACAATTATAAAAATTATATTATAACAAAATCACATTATACTAAAGTTATACAAACTATAAATTATATAAACGTATAAATTATACAAACTCGAAACAACAACTTACGTAATTATTACTGAATATTGGTCGTGAGTCTGATGACTTATTAACTAGTATATGTTTGCTCAACCGTATAATTTTTCCTTATTTTTTATAATTTTTTTAGGAACCAGTTCTCATAGTGTAATGAGCAAATTACATCATATCGTAGTCTTTTTAATCTACAAAATTCCCTCCAAATTAGTGTTATTCGAAAAATAGCAAATAATCCAGATACATAAATTGTTTCTCTATTATGCTTAAAGGAAAAAAAATATAAAATTAAATAATAAAATCATAAATCACGAAATCACATTGTTGGCAATGAAAATCAATCTCTGGCAAGGCGTAACAGGTTGAACAATTTAAAATTCAAATTTCTTCTCCCTATTCTTCCAAAACTCATTCAATTTTGATTAAATTTTTTTAAAAAATTGAACTGACTCAACATGAATATATTGATCTTGTTAAGACATTTAGGAATCTGGAAAAGTAAGGTCAGATTTGTATGTACGATACATAAGTGATGGAATAGTTGTTGGTCAAAATATTGCTTATGTGAATCTCAAATCATCTATCGCAGTCAAATTGAAGATCGATAAGTTGAGGAAAAGATATGCAAATTTGATACATCGTAGGAGGTAATTTATCTCCAATGATTATTTAATACATCGTAGGAGGTAATTTATCTCCAATAATTATTCGATACAATATATATTTTTTCAACATATTAATGATCTCTTTTGTATAGTAAATATAGTTAAAATTTAGAATATTTTCTTTGACTCAATTCTCTCTCACTATTGCATAGTGCTTACTACAATATTTTTTCCATACTTAACACATTTCATCTCCTTTCCAACACAAAAGAAGATGCACCATTAATATTTACGGATGAAGAGGTATTTCATGCATGTAAGCTATGAGTAGAATAAAAAATAGTAATGTAAGTAAATAAATGTGATAGATGTTACGTAATTATAAAAAACTAATGACATTACAAAATAACTAATAACAGTTATATTAGTCATAAAAACTAATAATTACAACTTCTGTCATAATTTATACCTAGTATCATATAGACTTAATAGTTTATTTTAATAATAAAATATATGAACAAATACTTATATTCGGCTGCATTTTGAAAACAAAGTAGTGTTAGTACTATTTTTCTTCCAAAAAAAAAAAAGAAATTAAAAGAGCTCTAATATATAGCAAAATTGACGAAATTTTCTCTTTCTTCAATGCACAAATCACAATCAATTAGAGTGTTGCAACAGTCGTCGTTTGTGTAGGCGGAGATGAGAGGATAAGAGAGTATTTCAACATTTTGCAATGATTACTACTACCACCCCCAGCCCATCCTCTTGAACTAGACTTAACTTTAGAGTCACGTTTTAAAATATTACTTTCTCAATTTAAAAATGAATGATCTAATTTAATTTGAAATAGGGTTTAATTTTTTTTTAATCTTATGATTCTAAATTAAAGTTATGTCAAATGTTTCACAATATTCTTTATTCTTGTGATCTTAAAAATGCCACGTGGAAAGTTAAAATTAAATTATAATTGAAAAAGAAAAAGAGTCAATCTTTTAGAACCAAACTAAAAAAAAAATAGAGACAATCTTTTTAAAACGAAGGGAGTATAGTTTTTTAAGCATTTCATATTTAAAAAAAAAGGTAAATCAAAATGGATACTTTACTTACAAATTAATGAACTATTTAAATTGTTTATTTTTTTTATATTTGAATATTCACTTATTTTTTTAGAAAGAATTATGAATGATGATATTTATAGTAAGACGGTTAGATGATGTCCATAACAACATTAGGGAGGTGTGTCTGAGATGGTTTAGACATTGATATCCTAGCGAGGAAGTGTAAGAGGTCATCTATTATGGACGCGGAGAGAGAGAGATGTAAATCGAAGAAATACGGGATATAAGTGATTAGATATATAGAACATGATCCTAAATAGGGTTCATTAGCAACACTTTCAATATTTAGTAAAAATGTCAATATTTTAACATTTAAAAGGGCTCATTAGCAACACTTTTAATATTTAGTAAAAATGTCAAAATTTTAATTTGTTATGTATCTTATTTATGTTTTTATTATTTGTTTTTATTTAAATAATAGAATTATTCAATAACAAAAGGGAGAGAATTTTTCAAAAAAAAAAGGTTAACACCACTTAATTTTCTCATCAGTTACATTTTCAAGTAAAACTCAAACATTGTTCTTTTTCCCCCCTCTATAATCTTAATCTTTTTGTTTATTAGTTTGTATTCATTCCAATAGGTATGCCAAATGAATCTATAGTTATTTAAGAAACATATTTGTATTCATATATTTTTTTCATGTGTATTTATTTGTTTTTTCAAAAATTTTGTATTTCGTATTCATTTTAATATGTATTTTATTCATATTTCTATTTATTCACTAGTTTTTATTAAATATTGTATAATAATATATAAAATACAAAATAGTAGTATGATGAAAAAGTGAGATAATAGTTTTTAGAGTAGGAACATATCACTTAAAATTCTCATCATTAACAATTTTAAAAATAAAACTTTTTTTATTCTATTAGATCAACTTTCCTTTGTTATGTTTTCATTTTAATTGTATACCAATATCTTTTACATTTTATGTGCTCACTTTACCATTCAAACTAAAATTGATTTTTTTCTTTCAAACTACAATTGTATGTCGGTGATCAAAATTGTATTACTTGATTATCATATAAATATATATATATATATATATATATATATATATATATATATATATATATATATATATATATATATATATATATATATATATATATATATATATATATATATATACACGTATCTCAATATATATGAATGTGATTTATGAAAGGGTACAAGATTTTTGAGGGGAAATAGCATACTTGGTGGAAATAATAAATTTATTGAGAAATGATATAATATTCTAAAAAAATAAATATAAATTGACTATGAAAGAAATAAGAATACAAGATTCTGGAAAACATATAGCATACATAGTAAAATAATATAATCAACATACAATATTCTAAAAAAAACAAATTAACTGTTGAAAAACAGAATACATATATGTTTAAGAAATACAAATTCATATGAGATAGCATACATAGTGAGAATGATATAATCTATAAATACAATATTCTATAAAAAAATATAAATTGACTGTTAAAAAATAAGATACATCTATGCTTAAGAAATACAAATTCATATGAGATTCGTATTTGAATGACTACAAATAAAAAGAAATACAATGTTCTTAATAAAAATACAAATGATGAGTAAAAGAAAAATAATTGATAAACAAAAATTAATATGAATATTATTCTGATATGAATACAATTTTACAACCTTCTTTTTTGACTCTCTCTTTCTTCTTCGTCTGCTATGTTCCTCTTTTTCAATTCTTTTCACTAAATTCAAATCTAAATATGTGGTTATTTGTGAATCAATAACCCTATAAGCAAAATTCGAAATTATTAAATATGAATATACAAAAAAATCAAACAATATATTATGTATGAATGCTTATGTGGCTTGTTACAAATTACAATATACTAAATCTCAAATATGAAAATAATATCATAAAATAGTGTTTCAAATACTAAAATTTCGAAATGCATAATTAGATGAATATGTTAACAAACTCATATAAAAATTGAAAAAATAACGAAAAATTGTAATACATACAATCCAAAATTCAACATAATTTTTTATTTCGAAAACAAAATCTTATGAAATCTCGCAAAATAAAAGATGATTACGAAAATATCTTTATGTATTGAGAGATTTCTTGAATTAATCGATAGATCTAAACAAATTGATATGAACTTGAATAATTAGTTCTTCTTCAACAATGAGAGACAATAATGGTAAAAATGGTATAAGAGAAAAAAAATTGAAAATCTTAAAGATGGAAATAAATTTAATCGTATTAAAATCTTGAAGAAATCTAAATGGATAGTGAATATATTTAATGTTGGACTGTTTTGAGAAATAAAAGGAAAAACAAATAATAGTATTTATAAATTATTTTTAAAATATTGACATTTTAACATTTTGACTAAATATTTTAAAGTGTGAATGTTTTTATTTTACTAATTAAGTTAGAAATTGTGACTACTTTACTAATTTTTTCCTTATTTAATTTTCCTCATCGATAGTATTACATTTTTTACCCTTGTAGTCTTCCATTTTATAGTGTTATCTTTGTTCTCTCCGATCATTTGCTTCATTAGCCATTAACATACTACTTATTGTAGCTTTTGTTCTCTTATCCCTTTATTTTCAGAATGACTTCTTCATTTTTGATATGTTTTACTTGATCGTAGCATCAATCAGACAACATTATTCCTCTATCTTTGTAAGGTAAAAGTAAAAATTGTATACATACCATTTCAAATCTCATTTATAGATTACACCGAATATGTTATTATTGATCGAACGTAAATAGTTTTTTTACCTAAGGAAGTTGTTAATTCTGCCACATAGCAGTCACTAGATAACCTTTTTTTTTCTTCCTACTTACAACAGGGATACTGCTACACTCTTTAATTTTACTTTTCCGAATCTTTGTCGATTCTTGTCAGCAGATAAAATCAAATTTTCTTGTGGGTTGGCTCTTCTTTTGGGTTTGGCCAATGTTTCTTAAAGCTTTTAAGTTGTAATTGTTTTTTTCTTCTACCAAAAGTCTGTCTAAGCCCTTAAAGATGTTGAAGAGGAAAAGTACAATAATGCATGTTGTGGTGTGGACACTGAATTCATTGTTCTGATATATGCAATATAAAGGGGGACCAAATTAAAGCATTTTCTGTCTTCCAAAAAGTACTTAAAAGGCATGCAGGCACCACTATCATAGTCGATACATCCTCCGCCTTAGATTATTTATCGTATTTCGCTTATTCAAAGTTGAATTATATTAATGTTTTAAGATGTATAGTATTTTTCATCATGTCATGTTGACGTATTAGAAGAATTGTAACTTATAAGCTTTCGTTTTACCAGGCTTCAAAGGTAAAATTTGAAATGTGAAAATTTGAGTTTTTGATCAAATTTCATGGTCAAACAAATATTTGAAGATATTTCCAAAATCTATAGTCAAACGTTAACTTATATAGAGTGCTTTTAGTACACTTTTACATATATAAGTGCTTTTCGTATGCTTCTACATATATGTATGTGTATATATTTTGATTCTAAAATATTCAATTAATTAGTTTTGGAGGAAATTTTCACCTCGTTTATGAGGATGAAACTCAACTTGTAATTAAGCATATGCACGTAACACATCATGATCGAAGCATATATTATGTGCATTCATATGGATCAAGAGTTAATTCTATCTATGGAAACTAAATCCTCCACATTCTAATTAATTGTATAATTATACTATAAAAACAGAAACAGCTTCTCACGTACAAATGATTAGTCTAATTTGCTTTTCATGCTGACCTTAAAAGCTAATTTGACTTTGCAATAAGTGGTACAACATGATGACAAGGAAAAAATGTAATTGTTTCTTTACAAATTGGGAAATTCCTAAAACATATATTTATTTTGTTTTTCTTTCATTTAGTGTATTCCGTATTCTGATTGGAGCCGGACTAATTCAAATAGCATTTTCTATTAAGAATTTTTTGATATTTCGAGTTCAAAAGCGAAATCTTTATTTAGGAAAAGAGCAATCTCGTAATCCTTATCCAATGCATCACATTCTTTGATGGTAAATCCTATAATAATTAGCGAATTAAATTTATGCTTCACTAATATATATTAGACCAAATTCTTTTGATGAATGATCGACATGGACTTTCTTGTTTTAGAATTAAATATGTAAAAGGACACTCACTACACTTTTGTATAAATTTGTCCATGTAAATTGTCAACTCATTCATATATAGGTCATTTGCTTCAATTTCATTCTAAATGCATCTCTCAAGGAGGCCAGGACAAAAGCCACCTCTTGTACCCTCAACTTTTACTGTGATATATACCTCTAGGTTGAGGTCTATACCTAACGCCGGGCCCCACCACTAAGTGGTTTAATTTTCAAAAAAATATCACTTTTCATTCCAAGTGATCAGAGTAATCTTCCACATAATAAGGGTTAGTCTAATTAATTAGATCATAAGTTTTGTGTTACTTATAGTATATTGTAATTAGCAGTACTCTACTACTCATCATGCCTTTGATTATGTGTATATAACATCCATATGTAAGTTAATCAATATATTGTGTGAAGGAAAATATCAAACATTATTATTAGCTTCCAATTTACTCTAAATTAATTAATATGGCAAAAAATTATCTGTCAAATAAATATGGTACTAGAGCACACTACTAAAAATCACTATTTTCATTGAATTTCTCATTGAAAATTGTTCTATAGTTACTGTTTACATCCCTACTCTTTCGAAATAGGGCGAAACGTCGCGACAACTCGAAAATAATTAACTAATTCAATTTTAACAAAGTTTTAAAAATAAAGGAGTTTTGAAAAGAGAGTCGCCACCTAATTTTAGGAAAAACTAGGAAACCATTAAATGATCTACGAAACCAATTCGATTCTTAGGTAAGGGGTTTAAATTATTCCGAAGGGAAGGGGTTAGGCACCCTTCGGAATCCACAATTGTGGTTCCCGACTGAATTCATTTTTTTTCAAATTGAGGAAGAATATAAAATAATATACAAATATACTAAACATGCAATAAACACAATAAAATAATAATCATCGGCCTAAAGTTTGCCAAACGTCAATATTCACAAAATAACGAAATAAAAATATAATTCGAACTTTTTCGAATTATTCAAGGAGAAACACCTCCGTGTACCTGTAAACACTTAGTAAAAGAGTTAGTGCCAAATAAATATAAATAAAAATGAATAACTCAAACAATAACTAAAAAAAAAAAAATTCGTCTTATTAACATGGGAGGCCTTGGAAATCGACGATAATTTCTTCATCGGTCAATTCCAACAACTAAAATTATATATAAACTTAAATTATATTTCCGTCTATGAAAATGGAAAAGCCTCCAAAACCGACGGAGAGTTTTCTCATTGGCCACATTTAACAATTTTAGAATATATAAACTTGAATTAAAATTCCGTCTTTTAAAATGGGGAGGCCTCTAAACCCGACGGATAGATTTTTCATCGGCCCTTTCAACAACTAAAACATATATCAATTCACTTAAATTATAAGGTTAATTAGCACAATTAAAATATGTAACAAAATTTCTCACTTGGACAATGAAACAAAAGAGCATAAAACATGCTAAAATAAGCATAAATAATATTTAAAGCTAATCCACTAAGGAACACTAATCAAGAGGACCAAAGTTAATGGCAATAATGATTATAATAAACAAATAGAAACCAACAATTAGAAATAAAATAAGATAAAGCAACGTTAAAGTAATAACCAACAATAGCTAAACATATAAATTTCCGTCTTTTAAAATGGGAAAGGCCTCTAAACCCGACGGATAGATTTTTCATTGGCCCTTTAACAAATATATTTAATATAACCTGAACATCAACAAAACATAACAAACTTATCCCAAGAGAATAGGGAAAACAATAACGTAATATATGAAAATTAAAAATAACATTAAAATAGGATAATAACAAAACCCTGAAAAGCTAAGATAGCAAATAGTTGATTAACAATTTTAAAATAATAATAATAATAAATAAACAAACATCAAACCGTAAAATAATACTAATATTAAAACTACAATAAACACAAATATTAATTGACTTTTAGAACTACATTAAACTAAAAAAAACAAAACAAGCTACATATAATAAACAGAAAACATAAAAGAACTGGAATTAAATAAAACAAGGCTAAGAAAAAAATTTACCTGGTTCTGGGCGGCGAACCGGAACTACGAGTTTGAATGCAACGACTCCACCTCCTCAACTCGAAAAACCACACAAACACTTTAAAAATTTTGAACTATGGGAACCAAGAATTCTCAAAAATTTATGAGTATTCTTTTGTTTTCCCTTCCCAATCCTCCCCTAAAAATAGTGAATGAAGTGGGCTTATATAGAAACCCAAAAATCCTCAAAAAGGATGAAATGCCGATGTGGGACTTATTGCAAAATTGAAAATTGTTTGAGAGAAAATGTGGGAAAGACAATTTTTTTTGTTTTTTTTTGTATTTGACCAAAATGTATGAATTTTAAAATCATTGGATCAAAATTTGCTATTAAATAAATAAAGCTTCAAAATCACGAATTTTAAAAATGTTAGGCCAAAATTGGATGTCAACAGTTACTTTCACATCTTTTGATTGAAGCGGTATAAAAATATGAAAAATTTAGGATTACTTCAGTGAAAATCTGCTTTTCATCATGAATTTTCTTCTTTTAAGTGTAGTTTGGTGGAAAATGAATGAAAAATCATATTCTTTAGCCCAAAATTTTCACTGATTGGCAATAATTTTTTTTTCTTTCTAAAAGTAACATATGAAAGTTATAAGTTTGAGACTCACCAGCCATTATCTACTTTTTAAAAAGAAAAAAAAATAGGTGGTAATTTGATTCATGAAAAGGCCCATCTTGAGCCTATTTGATGGCAAAGAACAAGATCATCTTTGACACAAAAACTATTCATATTTTGCAAGACATCTATCATTAAGTAAATAAAAAAATATTTTTTTTATAATAATATAAATATTTAAATGTAATAATCATACACTTTAATATAATACCCAAGCAAGCATAATCTCAATGGTGATTTCACTCTGATCACCTTTTACCAATATTCACATCTATATGCAGTTTAAAAGTGATCTTTACAAGTTAAGCAAAATTGTACTCTTTTCCAATCAATTACTGCAAATATACAACTTACGTTAAGAAAATAATGTACGTACTATTTGGTAGTTCGATATAACTCAAAGTGAAATCCAAAGCTTATGATTGATTTTTCTTCTTAAGTTTCCCCGAGTCCAAACTCCAAACAGAGTTTTGATAAAAAACATTCTTAAATCATACCTCAATTTAAAATTACAATTTAAAAAAATTATACTTTGTAAAAAAAAAAACATTTTTCCCAAATATTTAAAACTTAATAACTTCTTTCTTATTATTAAAATTTGTCAAAAAAATAACGGAATCTACACAAAATATGTACACTTCATACTATTTTCATCAAAAGTTTTTTCTCCATAATTTCACTATTCGTAGGAAAAAGCTTCCAAATTCGAAATTAAAGTTCTCTAAAACCGTCGTTTGCTGAAAAAGGAAGAAATTAGGATGGTGTCGAGGAGACCTCATTTGTTCTTCTTCTCCTTTACCAATTGAATAAAGCTGACGCTTAATTTCACACCATCTTCACCTTGTGCATAGTTAAAACATAGTTAAATCAACAATTTTTTTGGGGGCAATTACAATTAAAAGTGATCAAGATTCTAATTTTGATGTTTGACCCTCAAGTTTCATTCTCCATTTTTAGAAGTATAAGGTCTCATTTGTTTCCATTAAGATTAAGAGGTTTGAATCTGAATACACATCTGAATATTAAGATTTGCATTAAGATTCAGGTGTTTTGATCTAAATACACATCTGAATATTAAGATGTGTCTCTAAATAGGAACACTAAATAATTAATGATGTTTGTTCTCATATCTGAATGTGCATGTGAAATTAATATTAAGTTTATAAAATACCATAAAAATTTTATTTCAACAAAATCTATCATTTTTGATTAAAAAAATAATTAAAAGTTCTAATAATCATGATTTGGAGTACAATTTTTTCATTCAAAAACCTTGATAAATACCATTACACCAACAGTGTTCTTGACACAATCAATACAAAAAAATTATTAATATAAAAAAAATGAAAACAAAAACTTACCAATTCAAGAGGAAAAAAATGGTGTTTGATTGAGAAAAGAGAGAAAGTTTTTAGTTATGAGATAAAAAACACGCTTACAGCAGAGAAACGATGTTATTATTTGATCTCTTATTAAATGAGTTTGAATGTTGCCTCTTTAGACCATTAAGAGTTTTTTTTTTAAAATAAAACAAATGAACTTAATGAACTGAATCTGAATGATTTAAACCTAAAAAGCAAACGTACTTAATAGGTTGAATCTGAATGATTAAGATTCAGACCTCCATTAAGTGCAAGCAAATGAGGCCTAAGTCTCTGATCGACAACACTTCTTGTAGATTCGATTAGAAGAAAATATTTCAATTGATAATTCTTTAATATAATATCAAACGATAAATAAATAAAAACAAAATTGCGCATTAGAAAAAAAAATCAGCATAATGCTAATCATTGTTGTCAAAAAAAATCACAAAAATATTATAGATATATCTCAAAATGAAGAGAATTGATTAATGTGAAGTGATTTAGGGAGCTAGTTTTGTTGAGATTAGTATGAAATACATATGTTTTGTATAAAATTCGTTAATTTTTTGATAAATTTTGATACAAGGATGAAAATTGTTAAATTTTTAAATATTGGATGTTTTCTATTAAGAACAATAATTTAAAAATATAATTTCATTTTAAGAATATTTTTGATAAAAAAATTCGTCCAAACATGATATGATCCCAAAAATATACATATAGGCTGGAAGTAGAAAATGACACTGCACTGCAACCTTCTTTTAACAGTCTAGCTCGGATTCCAACCCTAAAAACTTTTTTTTTTTTTATCATCATGACAATTACTAGTATTAATTATTCAGTACTGTCCCAGCCCAACAAATAATTAAATCAATCCGTGAAAGAGAAAAGAAAATCACTTCTTACAATAAGTCTAGGAAACAAATTTAACCGCATCGAGTTGATATCTCGTATGGTCATTCAAATAACGCTTATTGTCTCAGAAATGTGATTTTTTTGAGATAATAGATATTAGTTGAGTGTCCATCGAAGAAATCAACCCCCGACAACACCTTGTAATTTCTTGGTTTGTCATCTTGGTGTTGCTGATCTCCATCCTAGCCTTAGCTCAAGATCAATCTCATCTTCAATCCTCTTATCGCGATTATTGTCGTTACTAGTACTATTAGATGCTGAAGGTTCACTTGTGTTAAATGATGAAGAGCTGATGTTGTGAGGCTGGAAATTTGAAGATGGAATAGTGCAAGGAGACATCAAATTGTTTGTCAAAAAGGGTGAGATATTGGAGAGAAGATTTGAGGGATCTACATTACTAGATTTATTAATTGTTGTGGGATTAGGGTTATTATAATAATAAGGCATGGAGTAAAGAAAGCAAAGTCCACCATTTTGGATGAATTCTTGATTTTGGATAAGAAGGGTAGAATTGGCATTGGGGAAATTAATAGTGGAGCTATTTGAAGCATGTGACGGTGTTTGATTGAGCCTGACACGGTCACTACGGTGCACATTCATGTGACCACCTAGGGCTTGGGCGGACCGGAACTCTCTCCGACAAAAGGTGCAAGTATAGAACCTTGGTGGCCAAGTTGCACCCATGGAATTCCCAGTATCTTCCTCAAAAGCCCTAATTTCCCACGAATCATCGTCATCCTTAGGGTTCCACATCCAATATCCGATGGTGGATCTAGGGGTAACTGAAATGGTGGTGATGGTGGTACTGGTGATGATAATTTTGTTGTTGTTAATGATGTTCGGATTGAGCCAGTTTTTGAAGCTAAATCGAGAAAAGAGCCTAAGTTGCTATTACAAATATTGGAATTGAGTCAAAGGGAAAAGCTCAAATTATTGTTAAAGGTGTTGATTTAAGATTGAGCTAGTTTTCGAAGCTTGAGTAAAGGAAAAGCTCAAGCTCAAGAATGATAATGCTAAGAACATTTAAGACGATATATAGGTGATAGAGATATGATGACGAGTGCGCAATGATAGATGAGTGGATGGGCTAAACGTGAGGAAATAGAGACAAAAACCCTAGATATACTGAAGATATATACAATGTTCTCAATTAAGTATGTACAGTTGGTCTTAATTAATACTCAAAACTTTTATTCTTAATCAGCGGTTTCGAATTTAACTCTTTCTAATTATTAAGTTGTCTTTATTAAGAAATATTTTATTTCAATATGGAACTTTCGAGCGCGAATCCAAATTTAATCAGCCATCAATGTCAAGTGAAAAACAAAAGAAAATTAGTACTCAAAACAAAAATTGGGAATATTATAATTATAATCTGTCTAGTAGAGTTGTAAGACTAATATTTGTAGAAATTAACAAGAATATATACTTAAGCATTAACGTCCATCTTTTTTTTTTCTTTTTTACGGAATTTATGTCGATATCTCACTGGCAATCTAATCTCTTCCTCTTGATGGTGAGTGCTCACTGTCACAAGAAATAAACTTTTTTTTGTACGAAATATAATACTTTAACTACTTACGCAATATACGGATTGAGAACCTTTTAATTACCACAAAATTGTCAAGTTACACATCTAAATCATGCGAGTCTTATATATCATCCCCTTGATAATCGACCCTTGCATTATTTAGAAATGTAAATAATATGAAAGTTGAATAGCATAATAGGAGCCTCATATAAACAATTTCAATTTTAAGAATTCTTATGTTTTATCCTGATATAATACTAATATTTGAATTTGTTGGTACTCTAGTAAATCAAATGTTTGGTATTTTAATGATATGCCTGCTTAACTTACAATTAAGAATGAGAACCATCAAATAAATTAGAAACTTTGGTATGAGTCTTTATTTCAATCTTGATGCATTATTAATTGGCATTTAGTAGTATTACTATATACTATATAGATAAATATATAAATATGACAGGATGCCAAATTACCAACTAATTTTTAAGGTTCTAAATTTATTTTCTCTTTACTCTCACAACCATATATAGAGTAATTTATACGTATAGCTCCAAAAATGTACATCATCATTGGGAGGATGTTGTACCAGTTTAAATTCACTCTCTAGGAGACAATAAAACATATTATGATCATTAGTATATAAGAAAAGTTACGTATTTGACTGGTCAATAAAAAATAATTATGTATGCTAGTTATATATATATATATATATATATATATATATATATATATATATATATATATATATATATATATTGATATACAAAAAATTATATATCTGTTTGTCTATTTTTTTTGGTGAACGGCTATTTATGTCAATTTCTCTAATATTATATATTGCTCATGCTTATTTACTATCTTGCTCGATTTAAGTTGTAATACTAATTAACACAAAAAAAACTTACTCGTATCAAATGTTTACACCAAATTAATGTAATTTTCATTACTATGTAATTTAATGAAGTAAAACACTGTTAATTGATTAAGGTTAAGTAAATAGTATATGTTGATTTATATTACTTTTCATATATAGTTGTTTACACTTTGGTCGAAAATGCTGTGATTAATAATACGGAAAAGGGTCAAAAATACTCTTAAACTATTCGAAATAGCTCAAATAAACCCTTGAACTATATTTCGGCTCAAAAAATACCCTTCCCATCAAACTATAGGATCAAAAATACCCTTCCCTTAGAACTCATGTATTTTGTGAAATCGTTATAAGGAAATGGAGAAATGGGGAAAAAGGATTCTATGTTTTTCAGTGAAAATCTTTTCTAAATTATAGGGAAAACGGAGAAAATTGGGGGAAATTAGGGACAAGTTTATAAGTCTACGTGGCATGAGTGGAACTCTATTGGCTCATGTGGCATGCCATGTGACATTTACATGGCATCTAAGTGACGTTTAACCGATTCTTTTAATGAGAAGGGTATTTTTGACCTAATAGTTTGACGATAATAATATATTTGAGCGAAAATAAACTTTAAAAGTATATTTAAGTTATTTCTGATAGTTTAAGTGTATTTTACCCTTTTCGGTTAGTAATATGTTTTTTTTTATGGAATCTGCCGTGTATGAGAAATAAAATGTTGACAGCATTGTACGATAGTCTATACTCCATCTATAATAGGGAATGGATCATTCATATTTTATCCCTAAATATTTAGCTTCCTCTTCTTGTCCTATATTACTGGGCGACTTAATTCCCTCGTAAAAAATTACACTGAAATCTTTGTAATTTACCCTAAGCAGTAAATTTTATTTTATTTTTTGTTCTTATTTACATGTCGTTTTAATTAAAAATAGATGTTCTTTAATACTTAATAGGTTCATCTTTACTTGTCCACTATATTATTTTGAATGTTCACCAATACTTGTTCGATTTATAAAACCAATAAATGATTTCTCATTTTGTGTCTAATTTACCTTCACTATTAAATACTACTCTTGTTTTTTCTTTTTATTTCATGCATTGATTTTATGAAATGACAAGTATTATGAGTCAACTATTTATAGTAAGGATGACATATAGGTAAAAGGAACTGATGGAGTATTTATTTATCAATGTTTAGTTGAGTTATTATATTTGTTTGTTTGGCCATGCGATATGGTATCATGATATGGTATTTTGGTGTTATATATTTTCTCATAAACATAAAAATCACATAAGTTCTAAAACTATTAAAATAGCCCTAATTGTTTATTCAATCTTATCAAATAAACAAAAAACTATAATATTGCATCATAAATTATTACAAAACTATTTGTTCTCCACTTAAGTAATTGTTTTATCAATATATTTGAGTAAAAATGGAACACCTTTCACGGGCTCTTCAAGATTTTATTACTCAACAATCGTAGAGTGTGAGCTAATGTGACTAAATATTGGAGAGAATAATAAATTTTATTTCGGTGAGAATAATAAATTTTAAAAAGTAATGATGTGATTATAAATTTAATTTACATGTGAAATAAATTGTTTATAGATATAAATGTGGGATTGTTTTAACAAAATATGAACTCCTAGATCAATTTTTGTATTAAAATTCTCAAATCATGAGTATTCCCATATGATTCCATATCATAAATTTTGGAGAATATGAAATTACATCTCATGATTAGGAATCAGCGTAAAATCGCATGTCCAAACGCTATTTCCATCTCACGATATCATATCGTGATATGGTATCGCATGTTCAAACACCTACTTAATAATGGTGAATTGATAAAACTACTCCTATCATTTATTGTTTCTTGAGTCCTATGCCAAGTCAATAGTGGACAACTGTTGTTGGATAGACGGAGTACTTGTCATTTCACAAAATCAATACATAAATAAAAATATTCTTCATATATTACCCTTGAGAATTATTAACCTTGAAAATATATATTTGACCAAAATAGAAAAACCAAGTAACTAATTCATGTCCATTGGTCAAATTAATTAATAAAAATAAACTTACTCATGTTCATTTATTAAAA
Organism: Solanum chilense; assembly: GCA_032847665.1. Lineage (NCBI taxonomy): Eukaryota > Viridiplantae > Streptophyta > Magnoliopsida > Solanales > Solanaceae > Solanum > Solanum chilense. Next base: position 45,370,070 of record CM064968.1, on the reverse strand, counting down.
AAGAAAACTACATAAATTTCACTAGTTTAAATCCTGATTACTAGAATTCGCGATAATATGAGATATTACTTTATATACCATATTTTGTCCTTTAAATACATTTACATTACACGCCAGACACATGTATCCACGATTTATTAGTTTGAATTAAAGGAGCATACCGTGTTTACATTTTAAAAAGTTTAAATAATTTTTTTTTAAAAAAAATCAAATCGCAACGATTTTTAATTAATTTTTTTTTATTTTTTAAAATCAAATCGCTGCCAAAGAAGCGATTTTAAATCAAATCTTTTTAGCGATTCGATTTTTTTAAAAAAATTAATTAAAAACCACTGCGATCTTTTTAGCGATTCGATTTTTAAAAAAAAATTAATTAAAAACCACTGCGATTTGATGTTCTTTTAAAAAAATTATTTAAACTTTAAAAAAAAAGCAAAAAAATAAATAAATAAATTAAGTCACATAAGAAAATTTTCGTTTGAAATTCGCTGATTTTGTTTAATTTTTTTTTAAAAAAAAATCAAATTTAACAAATTGTTGCTAGTATAGCGATTTTACTTTTTCGAGCGGACAAAACCGCTACTTCATGAGCGATTTTACCATTTTGGTTAAAAAGAAATTTCATATACCGTTCTGACATATTTGTTAACATTTTTCACCCTTTAGGCTCCGGACTACGCGTATATAGCTTATGTAATCTCTTCTTCTTTCTGCTCCCAGCGTCCCCCACCCACAACGCAAAAAACAAATACAACTACATATCAATGTAGTCCAACATAGTGAAATCTCAAAAAGGATAGTGCATACACGAAACTTACTTTTACCTCAAATGTGAACAGAGAGGTTGTTTCGAATGGACTCCAACTCAAAACAAAACTTATCTAGAAAAAGAGATAATAGAAGTACAAAACCACAACAAAATAATACTACAAACGAAATATACAAAATAAAAGATAGTACTAGCAGAAATTAAACAACAAGGATCTAAAAGAGTAGTTCTACGACTGTTAAAGGGCAACAGGACAAAACACTCCTACATACTTTTATGGATGCAAAAACGAATGAAAGCACTTTACCATACACATACAGAGAATGTATATTTACCATGCTGTACCGCCCAATTTGGCTATTCCATTGATTACCTATGGTCTCCCACCGACACAAACAAGAGACAACTATGTAATCCAAAGGAAAACATCTAAAAATAAATCAATGAGTTTTTTCTTAATTCGTTGAAGGAACACCTTGATCTCCCATGGTTTTCATTAGTTCAATGGAAAAATAGTTTAAGGGGGAATATGTCAAATATACAAATAGAATGGAAACAAAAGCCTCTTCTTAGTCCTCGTAAAGAACTAACCTGTACAACAGAACAATGAATTTCACAGGACAAATATACTATAGACAAACCATGTTTAAAAGCCCTCAAAATACAAGATGCATAAGTTGCATTTCCTGCATAACAAAATGGCGCCCCTATACCTTGGGCTTCCATAATACTGATCCTATAAACAAGATCAGCTGACCTATTTTTCAGCACCTAATCTCATAAGAACCAGCTTTTGTGATATAGCGAACCCATTCAACTGTGTTGTAGCCGCTCTTTTCCCATACCTGCAAACAGTTACTAAGTGAAGCAGCATTTCGACCCAAAAATCAGTCCCTAGTTAATTACAAGTTTGGCAAGCATACCTTGAGAAAGCGAACTCGAAGTCCAGATGCCGTAAACATGGGAACCTACAATGACAAAAGTGGGTCATGCATCTGCAACAAATAGTTTAACAATGATAGAAACAAAGAAGCACAACAAATTTCAGAAGTTAGTAATCCTAAACAGTGCCATAACTGATTCTATGAAATCAGACCCTGTTATAACCTGCATTTTCTAATTGCTATGCTGATTTAAGTCAGAAAAGAAACGACTATTGCCATCACGTGAGTGCCCATAAAGCTTCTCCTAATAACGAATGAAATGCGCTTCCACTTGATTGGAAGATAGAGAAAAGGGAAAGAAAAACTGAGCTGACAAAATTCAAGCAAAAAAGATACTAGAGAGAAAAATAATAGAACAAAGTTAATTTTCACTAAGTCCAACTTGGTCAATGAAAAACAATGAGAATACAATTGTCTCACTATTTCCTTTCTTTATTTTCCCTTCCCTTCTAATCCAACGAAGGTACAGCTCCTCCAATCAGCTAGTAAACTTGGCTGGTATATCATTTTGACAAGGCTGAATACCAAACTCCTCCACAACTTGTGTCACAAGAAAGTAGTAGCAAATAGCGATGATGATTGCCATTGATTGGTACAAGATTCAATAGCAGTCTCCTACTCTTAGTAGTCCTTCTGGAAATATTTTTCTAAGCATTGGGCTCAGCCATTTGCATCTAATTCCAAAATTCTTACATTCAGGTTCCACCTCCTCTCCAAGAACAAGAACCATTGAAGCTAGGAGTACATGCCATCATTGACCAAGTGAACACAGTTATCACCCCCCCCCCCCCCCCCCCCAAAAAAAAAAAAAAAAATAAAAAATTCAGGCACCTGGAATTCCATCTGAATTGGTGGCCTAGTCCAGGACTTCTTCTCTGCTATTGTCGAGATCAACTCCACTTCAGCACTCATTGTTGACTCAGTTTGCCCAGGAAATTTTTTTATCCTGCAACAAGAAGCCCATATTGAAGATCCAAACCACTAGAAATTAGATGTACTGCAGAAGAAGGTAGAAAAGTATAGCTGGCATGCTATTAAAGAATACAGAACATGGTCAATAATACAATTATAGTATTCAAAACAATATCTTGGATCAGTGGCAAAATGGACGAGAACATTTGTGTGCACTCCATCTCTGCCACAACATGGTCGAGAAGCTGATTTAATGGATACTTCAAAATAAAAACAGAAAAAGGGGGCCAAGAAAAACATATTTGTCAAATGAACTGAGCAATTATGCTACTTGCTACTATATGAACACAAACACTGGTCAATAATACACCTTTTACCGGATAATGATATCTTGAAGAACAAGGGACAATTAATTCCTTTTAGAAGCAACAAAGAAAGACAAAATTTAGCAGTCGTAGTCTTCCACTGCCCATGGACAACAACTTGACCAAGAAGATCCCACATTTTTCTCACCAGAACTCCCTTCTTGTACAACACATTTCTACCCCCCCCCTCCCCCCCCCCCTTTTTTTTTATCAGTTCTAGAGAATAAATTCTCCATCAAGACAGTACGAGGCTGTATTATAATATATGTTTGAGAGGCTGGAAAAGCTCATGCAAAGAAAATTCCATATTGTTCAAAACGACGAGCGATAGTATAAGAACATCTGTTTGTCAACTTTCAATCATAAACAGATCAGCTTAGATAAAGTGTATGCAATTTTACTTGCTTCAAGGAAAGCATCTATAAGCAAGCAATTATGCACATAGAGACATAAACTACATATGACTACATAACATATTGCAAAGGCAGAGTCTAAGCTAAACATTCGCTTCTACAGAATTCCAATTGCCTCCAGTTTGAACAAAATGGATCACTCTGAAGCACGCATTATTCTCCTTTGATTACATAAAGAAACCAGTATAGCCTAACAGGTTTCCCTTTGTAACTCTGTCAAGTTTCTGTAACAAGAATGTGGTGAAAACATTCTAAAAGAGATTAAATGCCACCAAACATAATCTTTGACAGACAAAGCTCTCATCCATTGATTAATAGCAGCAAATTCCATGGTAAAAAGGATCCATAAGTGAAGGGATGAAAGAAATAGAAAATTAGCATTTCGTATGTAATATTGATTTTTGATAATGGACAACATGATAGCAAAGACCAAATCTCCACCTTGAGCTATTGAGATCTTTACTAATGGGATTACACCTCTGCTGACTTTTGAGTAAGATTCAGATAGAGAGGTTGGCTGTAACTCCATAAACACCAACTCAATTAGTACAAATATATAAGAGATCTGTCTAATTAATCTAGATTGGCTAAATTTCCAAACGTTCACTTGAAATGGGGTCTTCCCTAATAATGTCTGTCATATGAAAGGAGTCACACGCCCAAACACTGAAAAAATCCCCACACCACCACACACACACAGTTATTATGCCTAATGGTAAAAAAAAAAAAGCAAATGTCACATCCTGGCATTAGCTTGTGGATACAAGTCACTTACCCCTCCATTTATTTGTACATTCATTTTTTGTTACAAATAAAGAGGCAAGTATTCATCAAATTCCAAATTATTTATAAACTAAATACGATCCAAATAGTATATAGGTTTTTCTAATACTATATGACTAGATGTCAGAAGTTTGATTCACATGCAACCGAGGTCCTAATGCATAAAGTGTACAACATCTTCAAGAACAATGTCCAATCTAGAGCAATGTCAATTTCATATTTTTAGACTAGGTTGAAGTCACAGTCAACTTGAGACCCGAGGTCAAACCCTGAATAAATTAAGTTTGTAACCCTATAGGATTACACCAAAAAAGATAAATCTATTGCACACTCACTTCCACACCAAAGAGTCAATGGATGGATTGTACTTTGCTCTCCCTGATGTCACCTGGAAGCTTGCTTTTGCAGTTTGCTTTGGCACTGGAACTTTAATGACAACTCCAAGAGCAAACATTTTTGCACCAAACACACTCTTAACCTGAAAAGGATACAAATTATGTTAGAAAATTATAAATGATATATACGTGGACCGACGTTTCAAAATAAATTTTATTCTATATTGAAAGAAGTGTAACAAACCTTAACATTCACTTCCATTCGCGTACGACCTAATTCCTTGATTGTTGGCAATACACGGAAAGGAAGATTTACTCCTTCGGTAATGCGGTACCTGAGGGAAAAAAGTTTGCAATTATAAATTCAGGCACTGTTACGAAAATGACATGAGTTGAGCTTAAATGGAGAAGTGATGATAAATTGATAATATAGCCCACCCCAACTTGTTTGAGATTGAGGCATAGTTGTTGTTGCACAGTAGTTTTGCTTTCATATTGTTCTAGTAATGTTTAAAGAAGATAACAAGCCAACTGTTCAAATTTTTGTTTTGAAGTACTTCGCGGAGAAAAGATCACACGTAATTTAGATCTTAAATTGTTAAAACTTGTCAATGTTGTATAATGGATAATCTTATGTAGAAGTGAATTCTAGTTTGAGATGTCTCAGGAATGGAATGGAATGAGAGATTGAAAGACGGAGAAGAAATTCATATATAGGAAGCACGGTCAGAATACTCTGTGATTTCACCTGATTATACTGAACTTGCAATTCAACGGACAAATAGTCAAAGTTGATAATTATTTATATGATACTTAGTCAAGATTGATATTATGATGTTAAAGGTAAAACATCATTCGCTTTGACATGCAAAATTTCCAATTCTATTTAGCATTGTTCTATAAAAGATAAATGAAGAGCCACAGACTCAAGCTTCCAGCTTGAGAAGATAATAAAAACAGAACTAAAAAACAACCATGTAGTGACAGAAGCATGAACTTACTTCATCAGTTCGAATTCACCATCTGGTGGTACAAAGCTGACAGTCTTTTCTGAATTGAATCTCGTTAAGTTTACACATTGGTGGAAAGTAACATCATCAAGTTCAATAGTCTTTCCGCTGCACAGAGTAACAAAGTAATGCATTATGTTGGTGACAACACAAAATGGTACCGCATTATGTTGGTGACAACACAAAATGGTACCCGACCATGCATAGGCTGAAACTAACATGCAGGCCAAACTGAAAAAGCTACATACTACATGTTTCAATAGACTAGGAAGAGTAAGTTGTGGACTCTACAGAAAATGGAAACACAACAGACAGAAGCAGTCCAACATTTAAAGCATAGCTTAACATTTTAGTTCTGATCGATTATAAAGATATATGACACATTGAAGACAAACATTTTAAAATTATGAAAACATGCTTTAAAGTACATGTAATCATTCTGGTACTTGTAAAACTACGTGATCGGGTAAATCTTATTTATGGTCCCTGCCCGACATCATAGGCAATTACTATTACCATCTGTATCTTTTGAATCTCAAGAAGAATGGAACAAATATGCTAGAATTTTAAATTTCATAAATTCGTTACCTTCTCAAAAAAAACAAAAATAAAAAAATTAAATTTCATAAGTAGTAAAAGAAGCATGTATGGGTTTTCTTGAAATACCTTTTTTTTTTTTTTGAGAAAAGCTAAGTATACAAGTACAACATGAACAGTGCTTGAATACAAGATAATCTTTTCTAAAGATATTAATGCACACATCATGTGAAGATATGCCTTTTGGTCTCAGAATAAACATTCATCGTTAAGAAGCAACTTTAAACATCTAAGCTAGCGTCGGTGGTCAGATAGATGACTGGATGACACTCCTCTAATGGAGCAACTTCCGGATCTTTATGCAACCATCTCTACCAAGATTCTACAGTAGCCGATTGCTATTCTAAACAGGGATGGAAGTTTCAATTAAGAAGCAACTCGTATGACTGGGAACTTGATTGCATATATGACTTAATTCAAAAGCTAGAACCGCTCTCTCTTGATGATCAGGTGGCTCATTCTTTTTTGTGGACTGTGTTACTCGGACTCTACAAAAATATGGTCGCACCTGTCGTATCCTCCAAAAATGCATTATAGGTAACAGTAGATGTTCCTACTTGCAACATAGGTTACCAAAATGCAGTTCCTACTTGCATTTCCTGGAATACTGGCTATAAAGGTAGATGTTCTAATGATAAGAGCGATAACATTGCAAAGGTAAAATCTAGATGCTGTAAGAGTCTTTATTCGTTGGATCTGCTGAATTCCTTCAATATATAGAACGGAGACCTCTAATATGATGCACTCTTATAAGCATCTGCTTGGTAGTCGGTAATAAAATTTAACCTTTTCATTAAAAAAAGAAAAGAAAAAGCTACCTTCAGTGGGGGAAGTTTCATGAACCTTCCACATCAAGAAAATTGCTGCTAATTCTGTTGAACAACCCAATCCCATTTCCTTATCGAGTATTAACATTTTTTTATGAGACAGTATCAAGCATTAACATTTCTCTTCCAATAAGATGCAAAGACCAAAAAAAAAAGACAACATAATTCTTCCTTTTTTGAGGATATCTAACATCAAACGAACAAAAATCTTCATTTCACAGTAGCCTAAATTGGAAATTACTTAAGTAAACCTACTGGAAGAAGTAGTTCAAGAAGAGAATTCTGCAGATGTAAGTTCAGTGATGAAAAACGGAAGAAATAGTTCAAGAAGAGAATTCTGCAGATGTGAGTTCAGTGATGAAAAACAAGTAATTAGAATTTACCTCTTTGTTGGACGGGATTTAAGCTGCGACTCTTTCTCAAGACCAATTTTATCATTTAACCCCAACTTCAAATCAGGCATTCCAGAAAGAAAGCATTTCATGAGAACTTTCCCAGTTACATCACAACGGAGCACACTACCTACAATTGTCTTGTTAGAGGAAAACTGAAAACAAAAAAGCATCCACCAAGCCACGCAAGAACTTTATACCTTTTGAAGACATGAGGAGATTAACACTTTCTACTATATCTAGAAACACCTGTCAAACATATAAATCCCAATTTTCAGAAATTGCGCAGATAAGAGAACTACAAAAAAATTATTATGAGGTAGACAGCAAAAACCACCTCATTCTTCTTATAAACAAGACCCTCCCTGCGCCAACCAACAGCGCCCGTGACTTGTAATGTAGCGTTTGGAACTGGTTTATCCAAAGGCTGCTGGAGTTGTGCATGAGAAGAAGAAGTCAATAGAGTTATCCACTCCTTTTTTCTTTTGAGAAAGAACAAAGTTAAGTCATATTACAAAAAATATTTCTCTTTGCTCATGACTGATCTTTTTCTTTCAAGAGGTATCTCATGAGTGTACTTTTTTAAGAAAAAATAAATAGATAAATATTATAAACTACTCTATGATGCTACGAAAACAAGTAGGGAGACAACTAACCTTTGACGAAAAGGGTGAGCGGACCCCTTCCTGAGTAATATAGAGTTTCAAGATTTCAGGTGAAAGATTTTGAGGGTAACCAAAGTCCATTATTTCTGTGATGTATGCAAATTAACGAAATCAAATTAAAAAGCACATTAGATAGGTATATGAAAAATTGAAAATGTTAAACAGTAACCTTTGTGGCTTACAACAAAAGATTATCGGATCTATGCAGATTAAAGTAATTAGCTTGTCCATAGATAGTTGTCATTCATTGTTATACTCCAAAGTCCAAATAAACAGAAAGTTGATGAAAAGCAGTTTAAGATGTCTATGCATGGACAAAATTATAATGAAAATAGTAATGGCTCATTAGCCATTTCATAAACCAGATCAGCCTCAGGTTAGGCAAGACAAAAGTGTGCCCCGGTCAGCATTCAAAACTAGACCTTATTGGATTATTCTATCTGAGATTTTCTTCCTTCTTTTTATAAGGATCCAGATGTTGTTTCATCGCAAGGGAGTGGGCTGCAATCTACCTTCCATATGTGAGACAATGACTGAATGGACATCCCATATAAACAGAGAAGGGTAACAACTGGGCAAAGGGAAATTGCAGTGAAGGTGCTGATTCAATCATGACAACTAATTAGCAGGGCAAGGTTCCTCTTTTTTTCTTGTCTTCATCTTCATCTTCCTCCTCCCCTTCCTATCCACTACAACAATTTCAAGACCCTCAACCTGGAGGCCCTAGAGCACAGACTTCCTTTGACCCTCTTCCGGTAGCTTCTCTTCTTCCTTCCTTTTTTTCTTCCTTTGCCCCAACAGTCAGCACTGATCAAACACTTCCCAACTAAACTACTACATTTCTTCTCCAACGAAAGAAAACTGATATTCAATCTCGCTCCTTACCAGCCAAATGAAGCATTCAGACTCTACCTTATGATAATTTCTTTTTTCCTTCTTCAATTTTTCCTGATATTTTCCATCTTCTGCTAATTGTTTTTGTGTTTTCTTAATCTATCCACCGCCTGCTATTTCTGGTTGTGTCTTGAAATTATGCCATTCAGATAGCTTTTGTTTTCACTGAATACATGTGGTAAAATTTTGTTGTCTATTTTCGATTATATAAAGATCAAAATGTGGACAATAGACTTACAAAACAATAAATTCGGATAGGGAATTTGGGAAATAAAAATTAAATTCACTGATTTATTGGCTGTGTCATCCAACATATAAACACTAGTCACACATACATTTCCGCCCTCTATTACCCCACTAATATCCCATCCTAAGTAATAGGATCAGCCCTATCCCATTTATATACCAAATGACCCCTAAGAAAATGCTTTCTTTATGTTGTGCACTGTCCAGGCGAGTGAAATATACTACTTACTACATCGAGTACATCATGCCAAAATCGGACAGAGATCTCACTAGCAAGTGACTAAGGCAAGATAATAACAAAAATTACTAGATTCACATGCTTTCTTAAGGTCCATAATACAGTTTACACTTCACACAAACCTCATGTTCAAGCAAACCGCAATGGTAAACACAAGCGACTATGACCACTAAACAACAGATCCTAGCAAGAGAGGATATGAAGAATGACATCACCTATCAGTCATCAATCAATAGAATTATTGAAGTGAGGACTAGGTAACCAACTTGGCCTCTCCTTAACTTTGCTTTCCTGTTTCCACATTATCCTAACAGTGGTGCTCTATCCAGTTATAATTTTCCTCTCAAAGATAACAAAGTGGGTAAAGGAGAGAGCAGTTGTACACATAAAAAATCAAAATCACTTGAGAAAATTGAAAACTGAAGAAGTACATAATTAATACAGAGAGACTTTTTCTTTTTGGATTAGTTATCCAGAAAGGATATCTGTAAAGATAACAAAGTGGGTAAAGGAGAAAGCAGTTGTACACATAAAAAATCAAAATCACTTGAGAAAATTGAAAACTGAAGAAGTAAATAATTAATACAGAGAGACTTTTTCTTTTTGGATTAGTTATCCAGAAAGGATATCTGTTTTGATAAGACAGAAAGGGTTTCTACATTGAACTTTTAGATTAAAATGTCAAAATAAATAATCTCCAAATGGCTTACCATCCAAAAGCTCGTAAATTAGGACAAAGTTATTACGAATGGCATCTTCGTCAAAAGAACCACCAAAATAAGATTTGAATAGTGCAACAGCCTGCATGAGAATCAAAAAGAAAGTTGTCAAAAGGAGTAAACACGACTAGAATACACTGTAATTAAATCCACATCTACAAATAATATCACATTCATTATACCAGTTATAAGAAGAAAGGGTGGTAACAATGACAAGCAGAAGACAGATTTAGACAATTAAATAATAGATATGGCATTATGCTCCCCTTCTCCATTTCATATGAAATCATGCACGTTTCTCCTGAGATGGTTGAAAATGTATGGTATGATGTTATTTATAACTGTGGTGTTTGGGAAATTTGTGTGAACTCGATTATTCCAATGGATGTATGCTACTTCTCGCAAGGTACAGATATTTTACAAACTTAACAATTAAGAGAGTGAGGTTACCTCAACCACAAACTTGAATGCACATGCGACATTTGCATTGGTGCTAACTACAATCACAATATAGACATTGCTAATTCTCATGTAGAAGAAAGAGCAACCTCCAATCTGCCTGACAGGACATGTCCCGAGTTCTTTTGTCTGCATTATATGCATCCGGAAGGCATCTACCATATTACCCCTGTTCAAATCAAGTTCACAGTTTAACGAGAACATCACGGATTATATTGCAATAGACCTCTTTATTTTTTACCACTGATGGCATGATGGACTTCAGCACACATCTTATTAGAAAAAAAGAAGAGAGTACAGAAGTGAAGACATGATCTCATTGGTTTACTGCACAATCATGTTTATCAGTATTTAAAATGGTAATGAGAAAAATGGGCAAATAGATGTTATTTATAAAACCTACAAACGGTAATTGCAACAGATGTCAAAGCCAAAAAGTTGACAAATCCAAGCTGAACATTGGTCAGAATTTCTTGATAGCAGAATAAGAGGCACATTTCTTACAAGTGACACGTCTCATGTTTGTATTCAAATTACTAAATACCTGTTAAACATGTGACCGTTGACAGATTAAGAGAAAAATAGACAGTTTATTTTATCAATCCAAGGGAAAAAGGTCAAACTTAAGACACAAGGAGGGAAAATGCAGAGAATAGCATCAAAGCTAAATTAGGAATCCAAAAGAGAATTAAAGTTTATTGTAAAACAAAAACAAAATAAGAATTTGAAAACACTAAAATTAATTGATAACACTGTCTGCAGAGGAATGATTTTCTTCAGTTTGATTTAATTATATCAATATTAAAAAGTGAAATTGAAAGGTTATGATCTTTTGGAGATAAGAGGAAAATCTGCAAAGATGAAGAGAGCAATGGGAATTGGAACACCCATTTAAAGCAAACAAGCATAACAATATATGTCACAGGAGGAGCATTTTGATAAGCTTCTGCTTTTAGTTTCAATTGTCTCACCAAGGGACCCAAAGACGAGAGAATTATTCCCACTTGATCAGTTTCATCCCCTCTATTTTCAAGGGGAGTGAAAAGATACTAAAGGGGGAAAATGCTCTAGAAACTCAATCACATCTCATGCTATTAATAGAGGATTTTATTAGTCAACTTCCAATATCTACTTGGTCAGCAATTGCAAGTCCAACTAACAACGGGAGATGCTTTCCGCGGCAAATTCATAATATCATAAGTTTATATTTTCTGGAAACAGCCCTAGTAATTAGTTCAACTGACAAAGCTTGAGGGAATTGTGTCTTAGGTCACAAGTTCGACCCTGCTCCAAGGTAACTAAATCTAGTATTTAAGTTGAGAAAGGAAAAGTGGTAAGTTCATCATCCCCAAGTTTCAAAGGTTGTAGACTTGCAGTTGACCCAAAGGTTTGGCTCCAGTAGATTTCTCCGCCATAAAAACTATTTTCAGGAAAGATATACAAGAATAATATTTCTTACTTTCAGCCACTAGAACTCTCACTCGCTTTCAAATACAATTATTTATGACAATAGGTGGATTCAAGATTTAATTTAATGGATCAGACTATGTTGCATCAGACTTTTTAACCCACATCCAATAAAAACAAAAGCTAGAATTTTTGCATTGGATCAAAGGATCTCATTAAATCCTTTCTTGTTGGACAAAGATCCCCCTCTTTCCAGCTGAGAAAACACATTCAAGTGTGAAACTCCAGATCTCAAGCCTACTCAATTTAAACACCAGCATCACGCAACAAGTAAAGTCATTACAAAATATGCTTTAAACTAGGTTAATGCTTAATATACTCCCTATTTTTTTCTCCCTCGTCTTCTCAAAGTACCTGGAGCATGACCTCGTAGAACTACTTTAATTCCTCTAAAGAGGGCAAACAAAGAAGCCTGATTTAATTGCATAAGATAAACTCCATGTCAAGCTTCCAAAAACATATATTGCAACAGCTTTCCAAGATGAGAAATGAGTTAAGGCAGCACAGTGTAGTCACATCCATTGCCTTGCATTCCACCCTCCCAGTCATCACATACTTACATATATGCATCCGTTAGCAAATGGCACCATGAGCTTACCGGTGTTTCCATCTATTTACAGCTTAGTCCCAAATATTTGTTTTATTTCTTTAGCCCTCTAGTACAGTTTGTTAGGATGGTGATGTCACCACTGGGTTTGTTCAAAGGTCAATTGTGTTGCAGCTGTTAAAGGCAATTTCACTATTGGGCAAGAGCCACGCGATCTAAATTTACTCTCCTACACTCTTTATTTTCACGTGTAATCGCATATTACAGCATGTTGAATGAAGAATCAAATCTATGTTTTCTCTCCAATTCTTTATTTTCCTTCATCTTTGCTTTCATCTTCATTTGATTTCTCTGTTCTTCGATTTAATTGTTCCTCATGTATGAGAATTGCAAAAAGCACATGATTTCTACGGTTGAGCCTCACAACTGGTGTAACTTATTCGGGGAAAGGGAGAAATTCTTTGGATGGAAGCACTCATTGGGTTTTCATTGTTATAATGAATGTTCCGCTTCCAATTTAGATGCCTATAATAATTTCAGCTGAATATGGAATAGAGTTGGCTCTATGCCGACCCAATCCCTGATGGAGATACTTATGGATCCTACCCCAAACTTCTACATGTTACTGCTGCTAATGCTATAGAAATTCTAGGAGAGAATCTGGACATGGGAGCAAAGAATGCATTAGTTAATCAAGTTCATGTTGTATGCATGGGGAACTAGAAAGTCATTACATACTGGGTTACAGCTACAATACTACAACAAACTCAACTGCAGGTGGCCAGTTTTTCAATAGCATTCAAGATTGGGAGTGATATCAGCTAGATAGCTATGATTCAAGGGCAAGTGCCTACTCTTTTCTTCTACCACTATTTCTGAAGAAATATTGGAAGTCTATTACTTGCAGCAAACAGCCAATCTTTTGTTGAGGATCTGGATGAGAGTGATATCGAAGAAATCGCTATTTGGATTATGGAAACTGATGTTACAGACAATTGCAACACATAGATTCATGTGGTGATGCGTTCCAATACAGCAAAAATATATTTTAAAAAAAAGTTCCAAACATACGCATCTAAATATATACAAGTAGATCCATCTCGATGTTCAGACAAAAGTTTCCAGAATTCTATACAGAAATCAGCCACTGGTTCCGAAAATCAAATAACAATTCTACGTACACTGATCCGTGCGAAGAGAGTGGAAACATACCCGACGTCGTCACGGTATAGACGATTGATGAGGACATCGCCACGGAGATTGAGGAAGTAAACAGCTGAAGCTGCCACAGGCATGGCTGCAACACCGAAATGGATCTAGAAACTTCGATCAAGTCAGATCTAAATGATTCGAAAGGTTCTTCAATAATAATGAAATGAAAAATGTAGGGAAGAACAGTTAGATTTGTCGTAGATGGGAGAGAAATGTCGCCAGTTGGGGACAGCTTAAATTCGCCGTCTTCGGTATCCCTTTTTTCTTATTTCAACGCCAGAAACAAAATGAAGACGACAGCACGTGCTCTTCTTCTGACCCGGTTTAAAAATTAAAAACGATTAAAAGGTCTAATTTGCCCTTGTAGGAGCAATTCTTTTAACGTTATTAATTTGTGGTTATCAGAAGTAAATATTGCGTTTTCAAAATTTGCACGAGGAAGAAAGTGAAAAAGAAAAAGAAGAAGAAAGGCAACATTATTCCCTTTTTTTCAGCTCATCGCACTGTCATCGCCGATATCCAATCAGGACGAAAGGCTTATTAAGATCTGCCGCCGGTTGTGATTTCAGTGTTGCCATCGTTTGTCGGTTCTTGAAATGCATATATCTTCTATCTAGCACAAGTGATGGGTATGTTTAGGAGATTAGCTGGGCTTCTAGGGTTTTCAAAGGATGAAGGTCACGAAGTGAGAGATGAAAATGTAGGACCTCACAATAATCTTCCTCGTAAAGGATTCAGTGTCCCTGTTCAGGTTCCTGTTTCCAGAGATCTACCTGGTCCTATCTTTGTTCAATGCAATAGAGGTGCTGGAGGCGTTCAGGTAATTAATGGAACAAATGGAGGAAACTTGTTGAGAACCTGTAATTCTGTTTTAATCATTTCTGCTTACAGCCTATCTGGTCAAAATGATCTGTAGACTATAAAGCCCTTAATACTGTTGAAAATTCAAGTAATTATGTGTAGATACCATCTTGTTAGGCCGGCTTAATTAGACAATTTCCAAGTTACTGCTACACGAAAACAGAAAGATAAATCCTGAAGTGTAGTTTCTGCCAAACACAACTCAAATAATGATGTAATTGGACTGCTATATGTAACTGAAGAGTTACATTTCCCTACTTAGCGAAAATCTGTATTTTGCTTATGCAATAATTGAAGTTGTAGTTATTCACTGGACCGTAGCAGTTTGGAATTGGAAGTTTCGATGATCACTGACCTTCCATGAGTGGAAATTAAGTTCTTTCTTTTAACCTTCCTTTAGGTCCTGAAAGAGGAGGTTTGCTGTAGATTTGATTTTGCACAGCTTGAATCATTTACCTGAAATTTCTATTTCCTGTTTTCGATTGTTCTAAGTGTGCTCCTAGTTTTAGTCTTTTAGAGACGTCCTCATTCTTTGCTATTTCTAGGTTCCATGGATTCAAACATTCAGTTTCTCTTCTTTTGCGCTAGTTTTCTGTTAATACTTATGGAATGTGCATATCTTAGCATATGTAGATCATGATATATATGAAGCTGTCTGACTACAATGGATCTTCCAGAGTAATCATACAAAACTGTTTTTATGTAGTTTAGATATCCTTGTATGATTTTAAGTTTTTTAGGTTGTAGCCTTTTCTTCTTTTAGCAATTTTTCGAGATCCTCCTATTGTTTTGTGCAACCAGGGCATAATATTTTCGCCTGCAGACATGGTGTGCAGAGAGGAGTCAGATTTTTGCCTACAAATATTGGTCCCTGTGATGGTCTAGGCTATAAGTTTATCTGGATCACATAAGAGAAGTATACTGAACTAGATAGAGGCTAGAGCCCCAGTCCCTTTGAAGACATCTGATAAAATTGGAACGATACATAAGTTTAGCATAGCCCCTGCACAAAGATGATATGCACAAATCAGGAAATGGTTCAAATAAAGCTTGTCATTTGCAGGTCCCTCTTATGCAGTTACCTTGAGGAGAAGTATGAGGCGAGATTATGATGTGTCATCATTGTTTAGGCCTGAATCTTCAAGTTTCTTCTTTTGTCCAATTAATGAAATTCCATAATAGAGTGTGTCAAACATAAAACAACATCCGATCTAAAGAAAGAATTTTGTTCTGCAACTTGGTTGCTAAGTGTTAAAGCTTTGCAAGTTTAGCTTTTAAACATAATCATTGGGTGGTAGGAGGACTCCTCCAACATTTGTGTTCAGGTTATCTTCATCTTCTTTCTTTTTGATTAGGACAGACTCAGCTAAGCCACCGAAAACACAGCTCATTTATAATTATCTTCGGGGGGGGGGGGGGGGGGGGATTTTTTTAAAAAAAAAAAAAAAAAAAACTTCCATTTGGTGATTGCAAAATATGCAGATGTCCCATCTGCATATTTTGGACTGTTTGGCTGGAAGGAACAAGACACGCTTTGAGTGGAAAGGACCGCAGATTGCTAGAGTAAAAATAGATGTATCAAGGTTTTTTTTTTGGTGGCTAGAGTATGTTGTAGATGCTATTACCCATCAACAACTGTGGAAATGTTGTAGCTTTGTCGTTTACTTGGTCCTGTAACATTTTGGGACCATATCAATAAAAACTTTTACCCATCAAAGAAAATATGGAAGATGCTATTACAGAAATATTAGATGTTAGCTCCATACATTAGAACATTTAGGCCCGGGAAGCTAATGAGGAAAACCAAAAAAAGTGCTGAAGTAACAAAATCTAGGAAGGGAACAACATTATTCGCAGGGGTTGGAGTTGGAGTACTCCAACTAAAAAGATACATAAGGCATTTAGCTTTCAGAGAGTTGTTAGGAGTTGAAATGCCTAAATCCTAAACCCTGCAAAGGGAAGGACATTCTTATGAAGGATTACTAAGTGTGTTAGGATTTAATTTGCAAGTTGCAACCCTAGATGAGGTGTTGTTAAAGGGTCACTTGAGGTACTATTTATCGTGAAACTAAGTGAAGTCCAAGTTGGATATTTCGTCTCACTTAGGCAGCAATTTTGTGTGGATTCCGAGGCACTAAGGCATAAGAGGCTCTATCTTGAAGAATGTGACACTATACAGTGAATATTGTTGGTACATTGATGTATAAATTGCTAAGAAAAATGTTACAAATGAACATGTGTTTTATCTGGATATGAAATTAGAATTAAGTTAGAGAATTAATGGTCATTAAATTTGAATTCGCCACTAAAAAAAATGCATCTTTGCATGTAAATCAGAAATTTAAAATTGGTTTGGACATGATTTTCTTACTTATACTTCACTTGGTGGTGATTTTCTCAACTTGTCAAAATAATTGTTTTTTTGTGTACCTATACTCTTTGCATCATACATACATACGTATATTACCTCCATTTCTTCTCCGCTGAAGTCCATACCATAACTGTGCCTTGTGCTCAAAACATGCTTATTGGACCTGCTACCATATGTGGCTAGGTTTCTAAGTTCCAGGGACTTGCTGAGATAAGGCGGAGAAGTCCTCTGGGTAACTCCTCCTCCTAGCTTGTTATACATACTGATGACTCTGGGAGATCAAGAGGTCTTTGCATTAACCTTCTGTAGTATGAGCTATGAGGCTGTGTGTGCTGTCTGATAAAGAGTATTTGGAAGGCAGAAAGAATAATTTTTTCATTAGTTTGTTCTTCATCGTATTCTTTTTACTTCAAGGACTTCTTAATAATCTGTATCATACTCAAAGATCATCTATAGCCAACCTTCCTATCCCTTTAAAACATAAGAAATAGGAAAAAGGTGTCTATAAAAAAATGAATTTATAGATTAGAGAGGACATGGTAGATTTTCTGATTAATTTAACTTGTTCAGACCGTGGTCCTGCTGCAGTTTTGTTAATGCCTGCCGGTGCTTCTTTGATGGAACCTTTGGTGGTTCCAGAGTGTTCAAGTTTCTTGGTTCATTTGGAATCATATGAGTAAAAGTGTGTTCTTTAATGGTGAAGAGAGAATGACAAATTTTTTTGATAGTTCATATCGTGTACGACTTGTTCATTTGATTAAAAATGACTATTATTTCTTGATTAATGCTGAGTGCATCCTGTTATCTGCTTTTGCTATCTCAGAAACTTAGAATAATTGGTAAGTTTGTGATGCACATCTTTAATAGTTTTACATTTTTCTCCATGCTTAGGGATTGAGATGGTATGCCAAGCGTCTTAGAATAGATGAAGACGGAGATGTGGCAGACGAGTTCCTAACTGAGATCCCACCAGATGCACCTTCTAGTGCAGAAGAGAATAACAAGAAATTCCGTAAGTTTGAATTGAAGTACACTACAAAGCCTGCGAATGTAACAGGCCAGGCACTCTCAGCTGCAGGAAAAATTAAATATCGTGTGGAATATCAAGGCAAATTGGAGTGGATTTGAAAACTTACTATGTGTAGTCATTACATTTGAGATGGGGATTTCAGTAAAGTGACTGCAGCTACGCAGCTTGCTTGATATTTTTGCTTTATTCTGAAGGACTTACAGTGTGTTTATGTGGAGTGGTATTGATGGGGGATTCAGTTTCCTGTTGACTCTGATTTGTGAGAAGCTGGTGCCAAGAAGCGATGAAACGCAAAACAGCATGATTTTGCTCTTAAAACTTCCAGTATAGACATGCTATTGAATTCAAGAACATCATGTCTTGTTAGCTATTCACCCTGTATCCTTGTATATTGAGAAAAATTAGCATGGGTATAAATGATAACATCCAACAAGCACTTTTGTAGAGTTCTATTTTTCCTGTTCTAACCATAAGACTACGGCATTATAGTGGTTTATTTGATAAATTGTTTACCATAAAGGTTGAAATCTTTTTTAACAATACACTGTAGTGTGCTAATCTTGTTTGTGTTGCTTGTTTGAATTTCTGGATGTCGAATAGCCAAAATGTTTAGTGCAAGGATTTTACTCATGGATACATTATGCTTTAAACAACATTTTTCCTGTGTGGAACTTTTCCTTGTGTTAATTTGGTAACAGTTACTTCAGGTTGTTATATTCTGAAATGTTATTTATAAGAAATGATTATGGTGACTGGTGAGAGACTTGTACGTAAGGCTCTTAGTTTACATATGCTTTCTAGATTCCTGGAGACCAGCAAGAGTGGCACTGTTAAGGCTCCAGCTTCAATAGCAGTAGAAATATCATTCTCAGACAACTTTGTTTTTCCAGACTGCTTGTGGCAAAATCTGAAACTTCACTTTTTGCGTTAGGTATAAGGTAAAGTGTTGTCAGCAATGTTTAAAGAGTTGAGTCAGTCCAGTGATTTAAAACATTGTAAGGTTGAGATATTAGCAGTAGTAAAGAATATAACTTTGCAACATATGACTCCAGTCATATCATTTTTGAAGAAAAAGAAACTTTCAGAAGTATTCAAATTTCTGTCCTTCAAATGTTTTTTTAAAACTAGTTCAAGTAAAACAGCTGTCTTGTGTGTTGAGACTTTCTGAAATTTGCTCTTAAAGGATCATAGTTTGATACATTCACTTAAAAAATTCGGCAAGTGCATACACTCGTATTAACAAATATTCCAATTCAGCTTGATGCACAGCGTAATCAAGATCCGGAGAAGGGCCACACTCTCAACGCTTCCAGCCCGTGAAAGCCTACGAAACCTCATAATTTCATGCCTCTCTCCGAAACCTCAATTTTTTTTCATTTAAAACTATATATTGATCTCCTCTTTACACATGTAAATGGAATTGTATTCAACTGTACAGAACATCTTCGAAGGCAATTAAAGATTGAGTTCAAGAATTCACATAAAGACACACTTTGAAAAGTCAATATTTACCCTGTGCTACAATGATTTGCAGATACTAAGGTAAATATCTACTCAATGCTTCCTGGTTAGACTTGCCGAGTGAAATTTGAATTCAGGAAAGGAAATAGGGGCTGTGTTGAAGAGGAATCTCCATTTTGCTTTTCCTTACACTACTGCATTTGGAAAGAGTTAATAGAAAACAGATCAGAGAAAGAGAAAAGATAATCTATAAATATAATCATCACCAATCCATATGAACATTTAAACATAAGTATATTATCACTTTGCACATTATGACAACCAAATTGCAAAGCATGAATTGAGTATTTCAGACGGGAAATGTTTTCTCATTGACAAGCTGATTACAAGAACAGCAAGAGAGTTTCGATTGCATCTCCTGCAGATTACATGACGAAGGCTACTTCAAAGATACACAAGCTTGGCAGTACAAGACAATACCATATGCAAGAAATTCCAAGGAACGAATTACAAGTATTATCAATATTACTATCATGATAAAAAGTCTGAAGGGTATGCATCATTTTTTGTCAGATCCTCCAAGGTCACATACAAAATTTGCGTAGAAAGTGATAACTTTGTGGCTGAAGATGAAATACAAAAGAAATTAGCCTACGAGTTACCTTAACGCAATAATGAAAAGAGACGATGGCAAAACTGAAAACATGGTGATTAGAGTTGTGCTCACCTGAACAAGCATTATCTTCAGCAGAAGAACTCGATAGATCCCCACGTGGAGGGATGAACAACATAAAATTTTCACGCCCAGAGTAATGTAACTATGAGAAACATCATAAAAGCCAAACTAAAGCAAAACCCGGCAACAACTGCGAAAGCCTGGATTACAAGATCACATGGTGAATTTCAAAAACATAGTTACATTGATGATCCCAGAAAACTCACAAATTCACTTACTTTCCCTTGTGATTTAAACTTCATCTTGGTTGTAAACCATGATAATCCTGTGTCCACAAAAGGAGCGAGAGCTAAAGCCCTATAGAGTCAGAAACATTGCCAGATTTCAAATTCTCAAAGATAACATACATACCATGTGGAAGAGCTAAAAAGTTTCAGCAGAGCTAATTTTTGAAGACTGAACTTCATACTAAAGAGAATATAACAAAAGAAACAAAATTCTATAACAACACAGAAATTAATTAATATACAGCCAGATTTATTCTATCTAAAACATGATCAGTAATTCCTCTTTTATCAACATTCGGTGGCGGAAATCTAGAAGGATGGAAGGAGGGTATACAACCTAGCATGTCCAGAAATGCAAATCTATGTCAAAGTATATGATGCAAAAACAAATTATTCACTCCTAGAAATATGGGATGATAAGGATTGACTCACAGGTCACAGCTCATAATTCCAATGTTTCTCATACAAAATAATCTGTAGAAGTCAAATATCTCTCATGACAGAACTTATCATGCTTATGATGTCCTTCTATCGGTAATTTTTTTTATCAGATGCAAAGTATCAGTATTAAGCAGCTGATCTAAGTTGTAGCATCATAGGCCAAACTGTCCTCTTTCCTGTCTATCCTTCATCACTTTGTTTTATATGCGTGTTCACTTCTAACACTTGAGTCCCAAACGAAAGGTTTGAAGATTCATAGTACTCTACTCTGTGGTTAACATGTGCAGCATTAGATTCTTACCCGCCTGCTCGGACAATCTTTGTAACCTGGCTACCAGCCCATACCATGGCCATTACTTTGAGAAACCTGCAGATAAAGTGGAACAACTAAAATTTTCTCCAAAGAAGACAGAACTTAAATCTACCAGAAAGGAAAAGAACCCATAAAGCTACAGTTACCATTCAACTGCAGCAAGGTAACCCATTCTTCCAGGTGATGGAGCAACATAAAACCTAGGGAAAAAACAAAAAAGCTAATGATAACAAGATGGATAAACCATATGCTATTTTGTAGCAGAGCAGTTGTATCATGCAGTCTGAAATAGTCTGACAGGTAGTTGTAATTCTGGTCTTTCAACAAATTTTGAGACTTGCTTTAGATAGGATTAAAATATTGTATACATTTTCTCCGCCGCTTGGTAATATTACTGTTATCAACTACCGCTTAATACTTATTTGGATTATTGCCTCTGGACACAAACTGGTTCACATTGAGCATCGACAAGAAAATCCTTTTCATTCTATTTATGGATGTTTGCTTATGAACTGAAAGATGAATTCTCTCACAGGATAAAACTGGGGGTAGGTAAGAATCTCCACATTCAGGCTTATAAGTTTCTATAAAGCGAATTCTGGTGAAAATAGTGTATCGCTGGTCAATAATACTATTAAAGATTGGAATAAAACTATTGGTCATGTTATTCATATCACTTGACATACCACACGATAAGAAAGGTAGTAAGGTAGTATGCAGTATTAAGTAGTCCATATGATAATACTCCTGCAACACCATATCTTCTCAGTCTCGTCAGAACCCTGATATCCAGCAAGGGGAAAAAGTTAGATCTCAACATTAGGTGTTCCACCAGATATTACCAGCTGCTCAGCATAACAAAGATGTAAAGTGAAAGCACAATTATACTTCCATTCCAGAAGAGTTAAGAAACGTAAATCAAGACCAGAGCAAAATTTTATGCCAATAATTGATAAGATGTTAATTGAACTTGAAAATGTGGCCCCTATCATTAGTTTAAAAACACATGACTCAATAGGCGATAAAGAATATTAGTACAATCCAGAAGAAGTTAATGGACAAATAAAATTCTCCTGCAGGTTCCTTTTTCAATATTCTGATACTTGTTCAACACATTGCTATGCTTCATTGAGAAGGAAGAAACTTCTCCAACAGTTATCCGATCCAAAAACAGAGGAGATTTTATAGAAGGGGTCAAATTTTCCCTTGTACTATTTGATATTGAGCAACTTTCCCATGCATTTGAATTTTTGGTCTAATATTATCCCTGTTGTCAGGAAAAAGTCTCAATTTGGCCCTTACCTCTAACAAAGCACCAATGTGAAGCAAATTTTGAACCATATTCAAAAGTTTTAAGGGTAAATCTTTGTCCCAAAGAATCTGGACATGTGGACTCCATGCATTTTGCGCTGGAGCTCCAATAATGGAATGGGAAAATATGAAATGATTTGCTAATGGCAAGGGCATGAATAAACCAAAAGTCAATCAAAGGAAAAATTAGCTCAACTTCAGATAGTATAGAAGCAAATTATAATTTTTCCCTATATTGAAATAATACTTTCACCAAATTTCTGCTGCTTCTGAGATCCTCTATCATATCTCTCCGATTTCACAAGTAGTTAACTGGTACAAATTCTTAAGACAATGCATTTTAGTACATAGAAGGAAGATTGTGCCTATAACACTACAAGAAATGATTAGCTCATCATGGTGGAGTCATTGTTAGACAGCGTAGCACTCCTTCAACTTATGAACACTCACTCCGTTTAAGTTACTACTCATCTTGTCACTGCTCTAACAAAGAGACATATTACACAAAAGCTAACTAATCAACAAGCGAAGCATATATAAATTAAGAAGATTACAGAAATTATGGGTTTTCCAACAAAATGGTCCTTTTATAACTAGAGATAGATTGAGAAAAAAAAAATTCTTACATATTGAACTTGAGCAAATAACAAAAAATACAGAAACATCAAACATAAATGCATAGATAGCAATTTCAATTGTCTCAGAATTTTCCAGACACTGTCAAAGCAATGCAAAAAGTAGCACTTACGTGTTTGATGTGGGTGATTCTGTTTGACTAATTTCATCTTTTTCTGCAGTACCTAGCAGTATTTGGAAGTATAGCCAATTACATGGTTTGGTTGGAAAGGAAAAGAAAAAATAAGCACTGTTTTGGAAGATATCAAAAACACATTTTACTTTTTAGGATAATACCTTTTTGATCTAGAGGACTGTTTTGAAATTCTGGTGACTCGTACACCTTGCCTTGCGAAACAGTAGAGAGGTTAGCTATGAGATAAATCACCACATCATGAATATATTATAGTAGGGACTTCATATGGATAAGAGTGGGGAAACATTACAATGGAAGACATTGATATTCTGAATAGGATTATTCAAAGCTACTATTTTTTTGCATTCCCTGATATGACAACCAATAACAACTGCACCTAAATTCCAAACTAGTTGAGGTTCGCTATATGACTCCCTTTTTCCACTCCGCTTCATTTTGGCATGTTTCCTTCGGCTACTGAATAATGTGCTTTTTAGTAAGCACACAAGTTTTGGCATGAATGCTGTGAGGTCGATCATTCCAAATAGAGGAATTCTAGCTATAAAGGTGATTGGTGTTTAAGGAATGAAAGACCTATGCAACTCATGAAAGAAAAATTAAAAATTGAACTAACATTCTCGTTATAACACACGCACTAAAAAGGAAAGTAAGACGCTTAAATTGCGAAGGAGGTAGTAGCGGAAAGAAAAGAGGAAATTACATTATGATCACTATTAACAGAGCAGAGACGAAGCAGATGCCTGGAAGAGAACTGTTTTTGCCGCAGGTACGAATGACGACTGCAGAGCACGTTGGAAATGCTAACCTTCACAAATGATATCAAACAAAAAATTGGCATATATCAACAACGTCTTGAATAAAAAAATATTCAAAATTTCAAATATTTTTTGTTCAAATTGAAGATACACTATGCTTTATCAAACTCACATTGGCAGAATCAACCAAAAAAATCGGTTAATTTTAGGTATTTTTCTAAACGGAAAATACGAAATGCAAATTGAAAAAGAATTGACAGGAGAAGGGCTTACATGGCGGTGGAGAGGTAACGAAGAGCGAAGGGATGATGAGAGTGTAACGATAAGAGGAGAAGACATGAGCAATTCAGAAGCTAAATGGAGAAAAAGAATATCATAAATCGTCACTCTCTGCAGAAAAATACTGTACGGGATAACTGCTTTTAATTACACAAATCTTGTATGTCTATTTGCAGAAAGCTTATGGTTTTTTTTCTTTCTGCTTATGCCCTAGCTTTTTTAGACGTCATACTTATAAATTCTTGTTTTAGACCATTTATGTTTGATCAATTATTAAAACACTTCTGTTAGCGTTGATAATTTTTTTTTAAAAATACTATTGTCACTCTCTCCAAAAGTGTTTTTGAACTATATATGCAAATAAAGAACATGTGAAACTGAAATAATAAATACTTAGACTTTAATTAATAAAATTGATTTAATTAACATACATAATTAGACCACAAATTAGAGAGGGATCATGTTTATTAGACTTGAAAACAGAATGGTACAGACTTTCTTCTTCTTTACCATCCGTATGGATATGAAGTAGATATAATGCCTGGCGAGGAGAGGAAATAGGGAGGGTAAACATTTACAACTACATTCAAAAAAATACAAAAAAATATGCAAAATACAAATTTTTATTTTTATTTTCGGTTCGTATAATATAAACTTTAAAACATATCTAATTGGCATTGAGCAACATCTAATTGATCTAGAGCTCCAGTTTTCTTATGCTGAATCCTGAAACTCCGACCAGCTTAACGCTTTATCAACTCGGCAAATTGAATGCTCTCAGACAGATTCTTCATCTCTTGAACATCAAAGCTCTTACAGTTCAACAGAAAACCTGAAACAAGAAGGTTGACTTAACTGGGGGAGTCTGCACAATGATAGGGTTCTCTGAACTGTTTGTTCAGCTACCATCAAGTTAGGGGTAATACAACCGTGAAAAACAAAATCTCAAGTACTTCCAAAACTTGTGCTAAAAATATCAATCATTCAACCTTGGCAACATTTAGTAAAAATGCAACTGAATAATTACTCCCTTCATCCCAATTTTATGTGTTGGCGTTTGACTGGGCGCGGAGTATAAGAATGAGAAGAAGACTACTGAAATTTGTAGTCTAAAATAAGCATAATAATCTATCTGGTGATAAATCATCTCATAAAAGGGAAATGAGAATTTTAAAGTTAAAATTGTCATTGAATGCCAAAGATGTCTTCTTTTCAGGAACGACTAAAAAAGAAAAGTGGTGTCACTCAAATTGGGACAAGAGTGAATAGTACTTTTTAGTCGGTAGCAGAAGAAAGTTAATTATACATCCATCTATCTACATAGACGAGAATTCTTTTAGCAACATGATGGTTGACTTTAGTGGTGAATTGCTCCATATCTACTGTTCATTCACGCTAGT
This sequence comes from Solanum chilense, assembly GCA_032847665.1. Taxonomy (NCBI): domain Eukaryota; kingdom Viridiplantae; phylum Streptophyta; class Magnoliopsida; order Solanales; family Solanaceae; genus Solanum; species Solanum chilense. The sequence goes on along the minus strand of CM064968.1, from coordinate 45,344,319 downwards.
ACACGGAATTATTTGGATTTCCACATACTCTACTTTGGTGTGGTACTGAGAGCTCATACAGCCAGCCTTCATATGTTCTTTTAATTATAAGATCTTTCAGCTTCGGTTTAACGAGTTCAATTGTTTATGTAGGGGGATGAATGAAGAAATTTGAAGGACTCACCTCTCAAACCGTTCTGATTCCAGAGGATAATACTTGTGCAACCCTCCCTTTGGATGGATAAGAGTTGTTTGCTTCGTAGGCAAGCAGTTATTTCCTTCTTCGTCAACAGAGGTTTGAAGGCCACTGTCTTTGCAGAAAGATGCTACATCCCATTCCTGAATAACCATACATTAGAGCAGCCAAACCAGATTGTGAAGAGCTGAACTTTTTCAGCTAGTCAAAATAGGATTTTACCTTCATCATTAGGAGTTTGGAAAGAGTCACCAAGGGAAAAGGCTGAGGCTTGTATCCTCCATGATTCACACAGGAAATAGCTAGTGATCGAACCTTAGTAATGCAGATGGAACAAATTAAGGGGACTCAAATTATCAAAAAGATAAAAAAGAACAATAAAAGAAGTTACAAAGGAATCATATTTACAAAGTAGAGATATTTGTGAAAGCACTAAAAATGGAGCATTTGGTTTCGCATTAGCTAAGGATGTTTCACACTATAAGTTAAAGTCTGCCATTACAGACCAGCCTCAGTTTTCAGTTTTCTTCCGAGTAAGAAGCAGACTCGTATGGTAGGAGAAGGATCAAAACCCCAATTATATTCCAACAGTGACGGAAAGTGGAGTGCTGAATAGATATTTGTCAGGCAAATGAGAGAGAGCATATACCACAGGAGCAATTTTTGCTATTATACAAGAACTCACCTCATTAATAGAAGGTTCAATAATGCAATACTGCAAGTACGATGCCTCGGACTCTGTTGTATGAATAAATTTCTTGTAGAAGCCCAAGTTAAAGTATCTGCCACAAAATAAGAAGTAAAAGTTGACCTTCCCATGTACAACAATAAATGTATTCTACTATCAACGGTAATTGACTCAAAATGCCATTGATCTACCTCAAGATCTTCCGAGCAAAATTCATTTCTGCCGACTTCATAATATGAGAAGGAACACGACGAAACCATAAAGATAGTGTCTCCCCCTGCAAATCAAGAAGTACAATGTTTAGTGAAATTGTACAAACAAAATGGTCACTGAGTAAGCACCTGATATTCAACTGCAACTCACAATCTTTGATAAATACAACGATAATATAAAAAAAACGCAACTGTTCCTTGGGTTTTGGAATCAAGGTGGAGAAGCACATAAAAGGAAAAAAATTCAGCTTCATTTTTGAAGATGGGCGCTGTAGTACGATTTGCTTCATAAAGATTAAATAAAGTCGCCAATGCCTTCGTTAGCTGCTCCATGTTGAGGTATGACAGCGAAGAAATATTTGAACCGCTACATCTTCTAAGTTTATGCTGGGAAATTATATGGAATTTAACCTGTAGAAAAAAATATATTAAAGCTACATAATTCTGAACTTTCTGCAGTTAAACTAATAGAAGGATCACTTGAACATTTTAAGCCTAGAATCCATTAAATTAAATAATTTTGCTAGGTTTCCTATATAGGAAGCCTCCTCTTCATTACACCAGCCAAACAAAAGATCAACAAAGCGGGTAATACGAATAAAGAGGAGGTATGAAGTTACATCCATCTCAAAAGAATTCTACCAAAACACCTAATGCTTACGTGAATCGGTAACCCTTGATACAAGTATATCAGCTACTGCAGTTGCAATGGCATGTTTAAGACTATAAGAGTCAGTATATTTTTGGTATGTTACGTATACTTTTAGCTCAAGACACATCAAAAGTCTTAAACTAAGACCCATAAAATGAAATAGAGGGAGTATGTCTTAGATCAAGAAAAGTTTGTTATATGGTAAAATGTTTCTAAATTTACAATATGTCTAGATTCATTGTATAAAATAACTGAACAAGCAGAGTAATTAATGTTGTAGTATATTAAAATACTATCTACACTGCAGGAGAACAAATACTTACCCTATAGCAATCACTTACCTTGTTGTATTAGATGAGGATTCCGATATAAAGGGCCCCTACTGTGTAATGTAAACAATCAGGTCAGTAATATTCCTTAATTCCCCCCCCCCTTTTTTTTTTCTTTTGTTTAAGGAACAGTAAAGAAAATCATTAACAAAAGCACCTTAAAGGTGCATCATTACGAAAGCTATTTACAACAGAATTCTTGCTCCCTAAAATAGACAAGGAACTGATAAAGTCGGTATGCAAGAAAAATAGCAGTAGGATAACACGGACAAGCGGTTAAGGTAGCGTTTTGCATCTATAAATAGTTTACGAATTGTATATAGTAGCGGATACACCATCCAAATCTAACAGCATATCCACTTCTTATTATCAATTCCATTCGTCTTTTGAATTCATTTTACAAGCTTCTCAAATTCCTGCATCAATTTTCTTTTGCTTTCTGCAATAGGTTCAGTGTTAAATATTCGCTCCCACTGGATCTGAAGACTTGAGCAACTAGATTGCGATTCAGGAAGCGTAGGACGTTCAGATGCAACAATATCATGATTCATACATCTAAATATATGTCTATCATTCCAGATCTAATTCAAGTTCTTTTGGATAAGATAACTTGAATAAATAAGCATACCATTCTCTCATACATAGAGACCACTCGACTGCAAGAGATATTTTGCATACTTAGATCTTGTCTAATGGACCTCATCCTATCAAAGATGAAATCATGAACCACCTCAAATGGATGCTCGGTAGAGTCCAGCAAGTTACACAGATAGTTCAAAGTATCTTCCAACACCGAGAGAGGCCTCACATCAGAATCTTGCAGAGTCTTCACGGATATAGTCCTACAGAACTAACAAAGAGAAATTCAATAAACCATCATTTAACAAAGACTGAAATTGCAAATAAAATTTAGGAAAGATCAAAAGCAATGCAGACCGAATCTAAGATCACTTTCGCGACAACTAACACTGGATATATAACTACAGATTGTAGAAGAGAAACTGACTAAAAACTATATTGCTCATACATGCTATAAGTAAAAAAACGTATTAATTATGTATCAAGTCAAGTTTGAACCTTAACCCCACACACACAAAAGGGGGTGAATTAGCCTGGACAAAATTCACTTGTATATGGACTTCATTATGTATAGAACTCCAACAATATTTGGCTGGGATAGGATTGAATCTTGGTTTCTTTTTTGTTTGAAAGAAACGATGTTACTTACGAACTGGTACATTATAATGGAAATAGGGAACTTTTTAAGATATGAATATGCTATTCTTTTTTTACCATTGAAATAAAATTCCATTGTCTTCACACGAAGCAAAAGAAATACTGTTTGGAATCTTTAGTACTGCTCTGGGGTATATTTCAACATGATAAAAATGAGAATGTTCAACAATCTATATTTGTTTACCCCTTCAGAGCTCAGCATTTTATCAATGTTACAAGTCCAGTTTGTTTTGAAACTTATTGCACAAAATTACTTTTATCCAAGTGACTTTGTTAGGTCTTTTATCCTCTCTAACATTATTGAGTAGCGTATCTATTTAATGCTTCTAGCTACGGACTGTAATGTTAATAATTCTTACATGTGAAAGTTGAAGCAGGTGGCCTTCTACCTCCAAAATTAATAAGAAAGGGCCTTCTAACTCTCAGGGAAAAAGCATGTTCTGTTATCCACGATGAAAAATGAGCTCGGCTTGGTTGGTATTAACCATTTGGCACTAATATCTAAAATTTGGCAGTAAGTAGTCAATGCATGGTAGGGAAAATTGTTTGGTATCGGATAAGTTACCAACTTTTTTCTACTTCATTATATTAAATTGCTTTACATTTGTCGTATTATCCAGCTGTTTCTTCATCTCTTTTACGGAACCTCAAAACTGGAGAGTCACTTAGACTGCCGTCTAACAAAGTTTTAGCCAAGGTGTATTATTGTATTCATACATGGTAGCGTCGTAAAACTGTTATATGACAGTCCAAAACTAAATGTTAACTTTTATGTCCCAGATGGCAACACAAGCACAACTTATCACCTGTATTATCGGCGAAGATTAAACATTTTATTTTTGATCCATTACTGTACATTGATGATCACAAAAAGGCCATATTAAATGCTTGATGAGCTATTACAATTTAGATTGTTTCCACATATTTGACAAGCTGGTTCGAACTAGAAATGTTTTGTGAAGTGAAACATAAAGCAAGTTCAGTTTAGCTGATCAAACAAATTAATAGAGTATCAACTATCAACTACACCTCAATACGAATCCAGTTGGGGTTAGCTACGTGAATCTATGTAACCAATGGCTATTTTAGTATTCAGAAGATTCATAATTCATTCACTGGTCATAAACCTTCTTCTATTAACTGGACTTGAGACTAGTTATCCTTAGAATTCAGTTGATCAAACAAACAGGGTAAAGAAATAACTAATAAAAATATTCATCCTACGTGCTAGCATACCAAAATGTTACTCAACTCATTCCATTTCAAATTTTTTTGTATTACTTTCTCTGTCAATTCGTTTTTAAAAAAATGTCTCTTTACTTTATTGGCAACTTTTTAATTTCAACACTCCATGTTCAAGTCCATGAGATGACATTTTGATACATTTTTTCATATCTTTAATCAAAGACCACAAGATTCAAAGTGTTACTTATTTATTTTCTTAAATTTTGTGTGAAGTCAAAAATAGATGAGCAAATAAAAAGGGAGGGAGTACCTTTTTAACCGCAAGGCTTGGTGATGATTGTCGAGGATTTCCATGTAGCCTCTCAAACACAGCTAAGTCTCGCAGCCTCTCTCTTTTCTCCCTCTCCTCAACTGCAATTTTTTTAAAGAAAAAACACTTTAACTTATTTAATATTGCAGGTTCACACGGTCCAGGATTTAAAGGCAGTAGAAGTACCTCCTTCTAGAGTTTACTTCAAATTAATAGTTTATGCATTTATTGGTTTACTTCCATTTTAGCGCACTTTAAAAAAAGCAGTCCATAAAGGAAAATAGAGGAGAATTGGTGTACCAGGACACATGAAAGGGCAAGTTCCAACTAAACTCTGAATGTCGTCAATATCTTCATCAATGACTTTGTCCCAATTGCTTGAGCTCGTCTTGTTGTCGGAAGCGTTATTCTGAATTGGGGTACCATTAGGTGTAGAAGAATTAACATTTTTGGTGTGGTGGGACTGAAAGTTGCGGGAAGGTTGAGAAGGGTGGTAGGATCTGGAAGAAGAAGAGGAAAAATTAGGTCTTGGCCTGTACGGAGGTTGACTCCTTCCGGCCATGGCTCGGCGTCTACTTTCACTGGCTGATCGGCTAAAAGAAGAACGAGCAACACCGTCAAATATAAAAATGGTTCAGTTACCCCCCTCAATTTGGACTATGTTTATTTGGTGCACAAGTAATAGTATAATGGATTAAATTGAAAATTAAATTAAATTTGTATTTGAACTAATTTTTTGGATTTTTGATTTAATTTTGAATTTATAATTTACTTTGTTTTGTTTTTTTATTTGGTTCCAGCTTTAGAAAAAGATAAACCGAAAAAAATGAATTTTATATATATATTAAGTTGGAGTTAACCACTTTTGTTTTTTTTTGTATTTAGTTTATTTTCTTATAGCATAATGTTTCATTTAACTCTTAAATTTCTTCTATTGATTTTATTCTATTAGATTTACAATATTTGACTGGTAATTTTAGTTTTAAATATTTTTAAAAAGATATTATATTATTATCGTATTAATATTCAGGATAGGTTGTTATTTTTTGGTTTAATTTTGTGTTATATGGTAGACAAATTAATAATATAGTTTTGTTGACTTTGACTTAAATATATACCTATAATAAAAGAACATCAAGATTTTGATCTTTTCATATATATATATATATATATATATATATAAAAATCAATTACACTAAAAAAAATACATTTCAATTATAATAAAATAATTAATCGCCTAATTGGGCTATTACTTGTCCATTTAAATTTAAATTAGAATAATATCTACTTGTAAATTAATCATCATATTCATAGTTTTATTTAATTATAAATCAATCAGATTCAATAAGAAAATCACATTATCAACTCTATTGTTGTGATCACTCCGTTGTGTCGTGCAAATTTCGGTGTTTTTCAGCATGCTAACCAAATGAGTTGATGTGTAGTGGATAGTTTCACTATGGAGAGCAAAGGAAAATTGAAAGAATGATTTATTTGAATAGTTAAGATTTTACAATCCAAAAATGGTTATTAGTTGTATATTATAAATAACTCACATGTGGAGAAGTAACAAAGTAATTTGTAGTTGTCTTATGGTTGAGCGATATTTCATTTTATACAAATTATATTTTTTCTTCTCATATTATAAAAACTCAGTAATTTCTCTTGTTAAATCATTCGGTCATATTATACTTTGCATTTTAAAATATCTTATTTCTCTCTTGATCGTGTTTTCTTTGACCTTATTTCGTTTTATACAAATCACATTTTTTTCTCTCATATTATAAAAAACTCAGTAATTTCTCTCATAAAATTACTCAATCATATTATACTTATGCATTTTAAAATATATTATTTCTCTCTTGATTGTGTTTCCTTTGACCTTATATCATTTTTTATGATTTTCTTAAAAAAATCATTTCTATATTTTATAATTTATTTATTCATTTTCATCTACCATATTTAATTTTTCAGAAAAATCAATAGGTATGTATATAAGAGAATCAGTTGAAGTATACAATTACATGTCAAAGAATTTGATGATTCATCCTCAATTCATTTATGTGATTTAAAAAATGAATGAAGGTTGGTAATTGTTCTTAAATGTCAAATACAAACTCCCTTAAAGATGTGATCAGCAATACACCAATGAAAAATAACTACTATAAACAATCATATTTTAATAAAATATTCTCTATAGTTGATATAAGTTAAAATTCTAAAGATTTACAGATTTAATATTTTTATTATTTTTTATGAAATCGCTGCTGGGAGCAGCGATTTATTTATTTAAAAAAAAAATTCTTTTTTGAAATTGCTTCTGGGACAGCAATTTCCTATTTTATTTTATTTTTTTATTTTTTGAAAAATCGCAGCGATTTCCTATCTTTAAGGTTGCAGTCTCTTTTCTTTAATTTTGTGATATTTGTAATTTAATTAGAGCTCAAGATTAGTGAAATTAACATTTACATAGTAAAAAATAAACTTTTTTGCTCCTATTTTAGAATTATTATGGATAAACTTTACATGATTTGGGACGTTGTTGATATGAGTTCGATTTATTATTTCTTTTTGAATCTATATGTGTTTGTAATGTGAAATTAAAATTAGAATTGAAATTGAAATTATTATAACAAAAGATTTAGGATTTAACCTCCATTAAAGTACTTTACATTATTTTAATTCCTACTTCACAATTCTTAAACTAAATATTTTAATATTTTGACTTCATATTATATATTAATTATAAGTGATATATTTAGCGTAGAAAAAAATTTCCCTAACATGTGCAAGGGTATTGCTGAGAAGCATTTCTCCAACCACTTTATTTCTGGGGAGTCAGTTTTAGATAATATAGAAAAGATGAAGGTACAATTTTCTATTATATATTGAGCGTCGTACAGAATATTGGACAGAAAGCGGAATACAAAGAATATAATTCTTTCAAAGAGAAACGTTTGACACTTGTCATGACATATATACTTGTCCATGGATCTAGCTAGCTAGCTAAAAAACCATTTATTCCAAAAGGCATTACAGAGAACGGAACTGAAACTACACACTACTACAGGATGCTGCTAAATTAGATATGGCCATGTGAAGTAGGAGGGTAGCCTCCAAGAGGATAGGTAGGAGCAACGGTCCCAGTAGTTGGAATGGTACTACCCACCACTGGATTTTGCTGGCCACCGACAGCATGATGGTGGTGGCCGTGGCCGTGAGGCCCTATAAGATGAGATTGCTTCGATTGCAGCGTCTCCGCTGCATGACGTGCTTTCGCTTGATGTAGCTCCATCTTCGCTTCCGCTTCTTTTGCTTTTCTCACCTCTTCTGCTATCCTCTTTTCTTCCCTTGTCCTTGCTACTGCTTTCTCCGCCTGTTTTAACGCAAATATATGAATTTTATTCCAAATGTAATTAAATATATAAATATTATCTATCTAATGGCTCAAAGTTTACTAATAGTAGTTACTCAATTTATTAAACAATTAAAATCACGCTCAATATAATTTCACAAAATAGTGTGTGAATGCAGGCCAACCTTATTAAGATTAGATTTTAGAGTTAACTCACCCTAAAAAAGTAATGGCCCGTTTGGATGGTCTTAATAAAAGCAGCTTTAAAAAAGTACTTTTGAAATTGCTGAAACTTATTTTTAAAATAAATAGTTATGTGTTTGGATAAAATACATAAGTAAAAAAAAAGTTGTTGATGTGTTCGGCATATAAGTGCTGATAAATAGCTTTTTAAATCAAAATGTCTGAAATACCCTTAAAAGCTATAAGTTAATTAATTTATATTTCATAACCATAAATAATTATATTTTGCTATCATTACATATTTCTTTCTCATCACAAATTATTTATAAGAGGAATATAAACTTATTATAGATTTTAAAGATATATAATTTGAATAGATCAAAAAATAATTTAAGATTTATTTTAATTTCATCCATAAATGATAATAATTGTCTATCATTCAAATATTTCTTTATTATCACAAGTTATTTATAAGAGGAATATAAATTTTTATTTAAGTTATATGTGCAACTTATTTTACATTTTATTAATATATAATTTAAATGGATTACTTGAAAGATTTAAGATTTATTTTATTTTCATTCATTAGTAATAGTAATGGTCTATTATCCGCATACTTCTTTATCAAAGATTACTTTAAGAGAAATATTAGTTCATATTTCAAAAGTAAGTTGTTTGATTCAGTACAAATGTCAAAATGAAAGAGAACACTTTACTAACATAAAAGTGAAAAAACTAAAATAATATAAATGTTAGGGTTATGTGAGTAATTTGGAGATTATATAAAAATATTAAGGACAAAAAGGTAAAAATGTGGTTAACTTAAAACAACTTATAAGCTAAAAAGAAAAAAGCACCCTTATCCCAGCTTTTAACTTTTGGCTTAAAATAATTTTTTTTTTAACTTAAAACAAATTACTTTGAGTATTGCCAAACAGCTAAATAAGTTAAAAATCAGCTTTTAAGTCAGTTTGATCAGCTTTTAAGCTGAGCCAAACAGACCCTAACTCAAAGGGAGAAAGATTTGACCAAACTTTATAAGGAGTTCAGCACTTTTATCATTCTTTAATATTGGACTTATAACGAATGAATGATCATATAAAGAAATGGGAATATAGAAGTAATAATATATATTGGGGCGTACCTTTTCTTCGGCTTTGGCTTTGAGGATGTCAACGTGCTCTTTACCAGCGGCAGCTGCGTTGCTTACTTTCTCCTTTACTGAGTGCATTTTCTTCTTTGTTTTTGATTGGAATTTAGTAATAATTTATTAATTGAAGATGTTCATTGCAAGGAAATTATAAATACGGTTTGTAAAGAAAGAAGATAGCTTCAGAAAGGCGGTTGGACTCTAGGAGTGCTGCCACATGTCCGTCATGCAACCGCCAAGCCTTGTTTGCTGCCACATCGCCCTGAAAAGTTATTTTTACTTTATTTTTTTCAATAATATTTAAATTGCTAGGATTCATATGAAATATCTAATAACGTGTGCCCATGGTTATGAAGTCAATATACTTTATTCATAAGTTAACATCATCAAGTGGTCGTGCCGGAGTGGTTATCGGGCATGACTAGAAATCATGTGGGCTCTGCCCGCGCAGGTTCGAATCCTGCCGACCACGTCTACTCTTTTCCTTTTTGGGGTTACTCTTCTCTTGAGGAGATGTTTACGTAACCAATAAATTATTAAAAAGTTATATATTTTTCAAGTATTTTGGATGATAAGTTAGTAAAATTACATTTTATTTTTTAGGAACAGACAGTTTTTAAGGAGTGTGTTCAAACTGAAAGACAATCAATAAACTACTCGTAAATAGCTATATATTTTTGAAGTTATTTACGAAAATAAGTCAGTAAAATTATGTTATACTTTGTAGGAATGAACCATTTCTCAAGGAGCTCTGTCAAAGTTAAAAGTACAATTTTTAAAAAAGCATTGCATTAATATTTTTTATTTAATATCTAGATGCTTGAAATTTTATTTTTATGTTTTACAATGTTTTCTCTTCGAAAACAACTCATCTAAATGTTAATTAATTTTAAATTAGCAGAAATTTAGTTCGCGAAGACAATTTTTTTTTTTTTTGTGAAGGAAAAAACAAGTTCCGTATAGATAACGAAATTGTGGCTTTTTAAAAAAATAAAAATGTTAAAATTGGATAGACTTAAATTAGTTAGAATTTTTTATTTATTTATGATTTTTATTAAGGGACCGGAAATGAAAAGGACAAATAAAATGTGATGAAAGGAGTAATAATATTTATAAACATATTTTATCTTTTTTTTAATACATTTATACATGAAATTGAATTTTATTATTCATTGAACGCTATGAATGGCGTGTAATAATTGGAATTGGGGTGTTAAAAGTTGTTCCTGCAATTTGAACCCATTGAAATAATTAGAGCACAACACACCAAATTAGTTTGGTTTACCAACAGAGGCACCGTCTGTAATTGCTTATTTTGACACGTACCTTCATAATTTAATTAGCTATGTTATAGATTAGCTGGCTAATTAGTCCAAATATTTTTGGTTTCTTTTTGACTTAATTCAACTTTGTACGTCTTCCAAGTGGAACTCTCCTTCTTCATAATAATTTGATTTCATATTTCATTTTATGAAGGTTAATTATTAGTTTGGTGTTTCTTTTACCAACATATCTTAATCGTATCATTCTAGAGATTGTTCGGTAGGATATTTATATTATAGTGTAGTAATAATATTGGACTTTGAGATTAGTAATGCAGAAAAATTTGTTATGTTGACATTGTATTCGTATTTAATATTTGATCAAGTAAATTAAAAATAATATATATCACATAATTTTTATATGAATATTTATTTATAAAAATATCTTTCATCGTATGCTTTTAAGATACAACTCTTATATTGTCAATACTATTTATTAATTATACATAGGATAATATCAAAAGGGTGCAATTTGTCATATCAAATAAGAGATTAATAATACAAAAACGAACACATATTAGATGTATCATTTCCTCTAATATATACTGCCAAACCAGCTCTATGTAGGTAAACTTATCTTTCCACCAAATTCATTTGGCTTCTCTTTTTTTTTTTTTACTTAATTAGGAAGCCTGTTAATCCACCTTCTATATAAACTACTCTAACATATACCCTTCTTTCCATATTTTATATAAATTAATAAAGGTGGGGAGGTACTAGATATATTTCCCAAAATTCGTGCAGCTAGCCTTCATAAAACTAGCTAGCTAGTGGTTCATCTTTATGAAATGGAGGTCATGAGTGGAAAAAATATTTGTTGCTGCTTGAATAATGGTGATGTTGTGGAGAAAATGAAGAGGTTAGGAAGATTAACATGTAGAAAAATTTGGAAAGTAGGGAAAGAAGATAAAAGAAGGGTTATTCACTCACTAAAAGTTGGAATCTCCTTGTCATTGGTCTCCTTGTTATATTTAATGGAGCCATTGTTCAAAGGCATTGGAGAAAATGCTATTTGGGCTGTCATGACTGTGGTGGTTGTTCTTGAATTCACAACAGGTAATTAATTTCATATTACTTTTAGTCGTGTTATTAAGTTTACTTTAGATCTTATACTAGCTCTCTCTAGAAGTTTTTTGACTTATATCGCCAGTGTAAAGAATTTTTATACTATTAGATCAGTTAAACTTTAAATCGATCTCAACTTGTTTGAGATTGAAGTGGAGTCGTTCATATTTTAAGTTTCCATATTGTTGGTTAATTATATTCTACTTATTATGAATAGATAAATGTTTATTAATTAGTTTCCTTTTGTAATTTTTGGAATATAGGGGCAACATTATATAAAGGGCTGAATAGAGGACTAGGGACACTATTAGCAGGATTATTGGCTTTCTTGATTGAACGTATTGCAAATGAATCAGGCCACATATTTCATGCTGCTTTCATTGGGACCGCAGTTTTTCTAGTTGGTAATAATAAGCTTCACTTATTGAATTATAATTTATTTTCATGATTAATTTTCGATTGAATAAAAGTGGATACATTATTTTTGTTTCTATTCTTCAGGAGCGGTGACTACATACATGAGATTCTTCTCTCACATAAAGAAAAATTATGATTATGGTGTAGTGATATTCCTCTTGACGTTCAACTTGATCACAGTCTCAAGTTATCGTGTTGATAGTGTGTTGAAGATCGCGCATGAGCGATTCTACACCATAGCCATTGGATGTGGTATCTGTCTCCTCATGAGCCTGTTTATATTTCCAATTTGGTCAGGAGAAGACCTCCATTTATCGACTGTTGCCAAGTTCGATGGCTTAGCAAAATCAATTGAAGGTATATAGGAGAAATTTGTTTTATACGTCTTATCAACTTAATTATTCATGTAACATACAAGATTGATGAGGATTTTTAACTAATTAAACCTTGCAGTTTGCATTAACGAGTATTTTAGCGACGATAATATTAATCAGCAAGAGGGAAAAGTGAGAGAAAATTCAATGGAAATGGAGGATCCTATTTATAAAGGTTACAAGGATGTTTTAGATTCCAAATCATCTGATGAAACTTTGGTAAGCTATCGAAAATTAATTAATTATCTCAAGTCTTGTGTTCTATTTAATTTAGTTATTAGAATTAATCAAATAAAAAAATGTGAATTGGATTAGGCACTATATGCAAGTTGGGAGCCAAGATATTTAAGAAGTAGTTCCTGGCAGCAATATGTTAAATTAGGGACTGTTCTTCGCCATTTTGGATACACAATAGTAGCTCTACATGGATCCCTGCAAACTGAAATTAAGGTAATTACTTTTATTTATTTATTTTTGAAGTTGGGGGTGTGCGCTCTTTAGGCTTCAATTACTAGAAAATCGAGTGTACTTGTTAACCCTTACCTGCTTCATGGAGAAACGTTCAAGGTTAAAAGTGAAAACTTGTTCAATTTGACGTTTTGCACATAAAATACAAGTAGGATTAAAAATTTAATATCAGTCATTTTCAAAAATATTATCATAAATTAGATAGACCCATTTATTTCGTCTACTTTAGGCTGTAAGATATATAATTATCTATCCTTTTAGCTCTAGACTAGAGTATATATACCTCAACAAAAGAGTTGCCACATTTAAAAAATCTGTTTAAATTTTATGTTCTTTAAGTCAACAAGTACAACATGCGATGCCTAATTTTTATGCTATGTCAACAAGAGCAATATGGGATGCTAGCCACTAAAGAAGGCTAAACATACTAATAGTTTGAATCTAGCTAGAAATCTGAAGAGCTTTTGATGCAATAAATTATATCAAAAAATAAATAATTTTTCTACCTAAATGTTGCATAAATTTCTATCTAAATGTTGCATAAACTCTATGTACACCAGACTTCTAGATTAAATTATATGTACAATTAGTTAAATCTAGCTAGAAATCTAAAGAGTTTTTGATGCAATAAATTGTTATTTAGATTTAGAAATACATCGAAAAAATAAAAAACTTTCTACCTGAATGTTGCATTCACTCTATGTACACCAGACCTCTAGATTAAATAAAATGTGATCTTTTTTTTGTTACTTTCTTAATTAAAGGTGTTTTTTTTATTACTATTTTTTGTAGACTCCTCAATCAGTTCGAGTACTATTCAAAGATCCATGCAATCGACTTGCCAGAGAAGTGACAACGACACTAAAGGAACTAGGCGATAGCATACGAAATCGTCGTAAATACTGCCCAGAAATCTCATCTAATCATGTCAATGAAGCCTTACAAGACCTCATCGACGCATTAAAATCCCAACCAAGACTCTTTCTCGGCACAAATAGTAATACAAACATACTATTAGCCTTAGCCACATTAGCCACAGGGCAAAAATCAGGCAAAGATTTTGTAGCCTCTTTATCAAGTGTAAATAATGACGATTCTGATCGTCTTGGACTTAGCCATGATAAAAAGAGTTTGAGGCCTACATTAAGCAAGATAGGCATGACTAGCTTGGAATTTTTGGAGGCCTTACCATTTGCAGCTTTTGCATCCTTGTTAGTTGAGATTGTTGCAAGACTTGATCTTGTTATTGAACAAGTAGTGGAATTGGGAAGAGTTGCGCAATTTAAGGAATATAGTCATGATGATGTTGTTATTAATGTAAGTTGTGATAATAATCCTAGAGTGGGAAGTGAGTTCCCCTCCTCCCATACAGCAACAGATTGAGTACTCTAGACTTTAGTGGCTACATTTTTTCAGTAGTCAAATGATATATATATATATATTATTTAGTGATGAGGGATACTGTATACGTATTTAATTATTTTCATTATAAATGATATACTACTTACAATTTTATATACCTTGTTCAAATTAATTTATGTACATGTGATCAGGGGCGGAATCACGTTAGGTCAAGGGTGTTCACTCGAACATCCTCGGTAAAAAAATACATGATATATATAAGGTATTTTCTGTATTTATGTAGATGCATATATTTTGAATCCCCTCAGTAACAAATAAAAGTAGATGTTTTAATGTAAGACTCTTGAATACTAAGCTGCACTCATGTCAAAAGTGTGGTTTTAAACCCAAAAAATTCAAAGAGCCCATTTAGAAAGACTTATTTACATTTTATATTTTTATTTTTCGAACCTCCTGAACAAAAATTCAAGGTCCGCCACTATATGTGATGAGTTTTTAATCTTATGCTCAATCATAATTTCCTTTACAAAAATATATTAAAAAATATAGATAAGTAGAAAGGGCCCAACCGGGTTCGAACCGGTGACCTCTTGATCTGCAGTCAAATGCTCTACCACTGAGCTATGGACCCCTTGATATTATTTATTGACTTAAAAAGTTATAGAAACGTAAAAATATTTGGACTGAAACTGGAAATAAGTAATACTCCACCGTTTAAAAAAGAATGACTTAGTTTGTCTTCACATGGAATTTGAATAATAAGAACTTTTTATCTTGTGATTCTAAATTAAAGTTATGATAAATGTATCATTATGTCCTTTAATCTTTTGCTTTAAACATGCCACGCTAGATTAAAGTGTTGTCGAGAAAGAAAATATCGTTCTTTTTTAACCGATTAAAATGGAAAGTGTATGTTATTTAACAATTAGATCACAATGTAAAATAAAAAAGATGTCAATGTTTTTATTATATGATATAGTGAATTAATTTGTGTTAAAAAGGTAGAGGCACACAAGTTTCAAATTTCATATACAATTACTCCACATATAGTAAGGATAAGATTATGTATAAAGAGAAATAAAGGTAAAGGAAGGAGAGTGGTCACTCTGCTTCAGCCATGAGTTGCTCCATAGCAATACTAAATTCTATATCCACTCCTTATTTTAATAAATATTGTACAAGAAGCTTATTTAAATGGAATTTTGGGGAAAATAACAAGATTGATGATAAGCCACAATTTACATATCATGATCTTGATCTCCCTTTTCCTCCTTCCCTCCTCACCAAAACATTCTTGAAAGGTACTTATTCTTTTCCTTCTCTTTTACATGATAAAGAAATGGGAAAAAACTCAGAGCCGATCCAGAATTTAGAAGTTGTGGATTCTTGAAATATATATATCTAATCAAAGTGGAACCAATGTTTTGAGTTTATTATGAGTTATGAACTCTAAAAAAAGTACCTTATTGGGTTCCGGATGAGTTATTTATACATATTAAGTGAATTTCTTAACGCAAATACAAGATTTCTACTAAAGCTATTGAGTTATGTCGAACTTTTGGCTTTCTCTCTAGCTCTGTCCTTGTATCTAATACTATCTATACTCAATTTCTTCTTGCTCGTATATTTTAATTAATAGTGGTGAATGTAGCCTTAATGCTGCTGGTTCATCCAAGTAGTGAGTTCAGTATTAAAATTGTGAAGGTTGAGTCCATCAAGTTAATATATATAGTGTTTGACCTAAAAACATCGAATTCTGTTGAATTCGCGAACCTGTTGTTAGATCTTTCACTGAGAAGAGTTCCATGCATGTTCTTTAATTTATAATTTGGCTGATGATCGATACGCAGGAAGGGAGCTGAAATGCTGCTATAAGGCCTCAGTGGATGGATTTAGTGCGACTGAATTCCATAACAGATCTGATTTCAAAGGACCATGTGTGATCATTGGCTACACAACAGAGGCCATTAAGTTTGGAGCATTTAATCCAGAAGGCTACAGAAGCACAGATGATTATTACGACACTTTTGATGCATTTCTGTTTTATTGGGATGAAGATGTTGAAAAACCAATAATGTTGCCTAAAGTAGGGGGAAGTGGTGCTGCTCTATTTGATTATGCTAGAGGAGGTCCACAGTTTGGTGCTGATGGATTGCTCATTGGTCCTCCATTGGCTCCTGTCATGGGTGGATTTGCTGGACCTGATACGAATTCTGGAGTGGGTGATTTAAGGCAAGCTAAATCAAGATTGGGACTTTCCTATGCTAAAAGGCCTGATGGTAAAGAATCATTGTTTGGAGATGAGTCTAAGGCTGTTATTGATGAAGTTCTTGTGTTTTGTAGTCCACAAATTGCTAGCTTATATTGATTATTCATGTTCTCCGTGAAGTTTTTGGTCTTTTTGGCGAATATGGATGTCAAACAAATTAAAAGTCTTAGTGATGGAAGTGACTAGAAAAATGTGAATTAATATGCTAGGTCATAAAATGAAGAGAATCCTTAGCAATGATAAAGTTGTCCTTCTATAGGTCACAGATTCGAGCGGTGGATCAGCCACTGACCCTTTGAGTATAGCCCTTCCCTGATCGATCCCTGCATGAACACGGGTGCACCGTGCTACCTTAATATACCAGGTCATAAGATGTAGCACTGTAAATTTCAAATTTTTTGTACAGAGATGGATGCAACATATTCTCTGTTCTGTGTTTCTCCCAAATTTAATTTCTCTAGTTATTCAACTCAATAATGAATTGAATGACTCTGTACAGATAGAAATGGCCAATATTCACCCCTGCTGTGAACTAGCAGCTAAGTCAGTACCTAATTTGGAGATATTGTGCTCTTTTGGTTTGCTATGTTCCCAGTTTGCTACTGATGGAGATGTTTACTATTTCCTGTAAATAATTATCATCATTCTTCAATGGGACCAACTAGTGGAGCTTTATTTTAAAGCACAGGCCAAAAAGATTACATTAAAGAAAACATAGATGAGTCCAAAAAGGAGATCTAAATTTATTGAGAGACTACTGCTTAATGATAAAGGGGCCACAGCTTCGTTGATTCCTCTCTAGCTATCTACCTATGGTATTATGTCTGAACTAATAGGGGGCGGGAAAGACGAATGGTTAATTAGTTAGTGCACCTATCTTTCTTTCTCTTTTTGAGTTAATGGCTTCTGAACTTTTGATTACACTTTTCTAAAGCTTTGTTAGGAGGAATAGTTTGGACATCTTTTGAAGTTTGAGTTCAAGGAGGTATAAAGTAGCAATTGATTGATTCTCACTTTTATGTGGCTTGCTTTTGTATTTCTTCTTGATTGGTCTATCAACTTCATCAGTTAAGTTACCTTGATTCCTTCCAGCATCAGATGTTTCCGAGGCATGAAATAATTACTGTTTAGTCTTCAGAATACCGTGAAGTACTCTTAGCTATCAATGATATATGAATTACTGCCATGAGCACATGATAAATATGACAGAGAACTTTTACTTTCCACTCTATAGTTAAAGAACAGTGTGATTAGTCGGGCCAGTGGGTTTCAGATAAGGGGTGCCTTATGAAAAATGAGTTTCATCAACACCCCTGAAGGTGTTACTGACACATCTGGTGTGGAAATAGACCTTCAATTTCCCAATATATGGGCAACTGCTTATTACCCCTTCGTTTGCATTTGTCGTCTTGCTAGATTTTATTTTGTTGTGCCTAAGAAAATGATACAAAGTTCAACAAACGTTTTTACTAACTTGCTTTCTTTTATCCTTTGCTTGTGAGTTACTTTTGTGTTCCCTAAAGCAATATCCTCTTTGTCATTTGCTATAGATTGTTGATCATGATTACTTGGAAGTTGGAACTATCACAATCATATCAAGATATAGTCTTTATAATGCTAATAAGTTGAGGAACTGTAACTTTTAAGAGATCACTTGAGTCTAAATTCTGCCTGTAATAAGTCAGCTGATGCATGTTGGCAAAATAATTTAGCCAAGAATGGAAGCAGTTTGCCTGATACAAGGGGCTTCTCACTAGCACTTCCTCAGCTGAAGTCAAAACAAAGTCCAAAGTAGCGACCATACATATTTTTTATCGAAATTTGCATCTCATCCATATATCTATGAGTACAAGTGATGCTATCAAGGCCATTATCAAACTAAAATTTAGCATATTGGGCAGATGAATCTCAGGGTGGATTTGGTTAGCTAGTTATCCAGTTATAAGCAGGCAACTCACCCTTTTAGAGCCTCAAACGATGTTTTTTCCCTTAAATCTTGATCACATAGGTTTAAACACTTCAATAGCTATGAATAATGCAACCAATAGTTGCTAAAGGGATGAATCGGTAGATGATAGAGAGGAAGTTCTGCTGATGAACATCAGTACTTCCCGTAACAAGTTTATATAAATATATAAGATTTGATGGTCAATAACACACCTAAATATTGTTTCTTGATGACAAATTTATACATGGAAACTGATCAGAATGAGAACATTGAACCATATCGGGAAGTTAATGGAGGCTTAATTCTATTTAAGAGATTCAGCTACTAACTTTACCATTTTTCTGTGAGATCATTAAAAAACGATCATCACTTGGTATCTCATACTTCAATGACAAAACAGCAGCTAGATTTGAACTTAGGAAACTAAACTCGAAGGTGATGTAATAACATCAAATGACTCTTAAGACAGACATTAAAAAGCTGTAGTCTCAGAGAACAACTTCAGATTATTTCAGTAGCATATTTAGTTGCATTTACCTATTCTTAGTAGATTCTTTCATCAACTACTTACATTATCTTCCTGTGACCATACACCATTAAAAATTCCCAAAATCCTACACCGCAATGTTCATCAGAAGAGATATGGATTGCCCAATAAGTTGTTCTGGTTATAACCTTTATATGAAATCTCCCCACTGCCATAGAACTCCATGCAGCTTCCGTCAACTGAGAAGGGAGATACATTGCCATAGCCACTGAGATCACCAGAAAGTTCAACTTCCCCTCTAAAATTCGGGAAAGATGAACTTGATGTGAAGTCATACTGATCACTTGGCTGCCATGAAGTTGAGTTTGAGAACATATGGGGATAGTTTCCAGATATACTTCTTCCTTGAGGACATTCCTATATACAGCCACCAAAATATTAGTATGAAGTTCATAGAAAAAACATGAAGAAATGCATAGAAAAAGGAACAACATCGATACCTTTGAAGGATCAAGAACCATATTCTGAGGCATCCAGAGGTTTGCAGAGTCATAGTCCTCTATTTGTGTTATCTTATAAGGAGAATTAGTAGGAGTTGAATAGTTGCTGTTCCCGGACACGTATGTAGATGGAGTTGGCATGTCATTAGAAAGGAGAAGGGGTTCATTTAAGGCTACCGTTGAGGTAAAACCTTCAATGCTTGAACTGCATTCAACTTGTTTAAAAGCTGTACCTCCATGAACATCACTTGTCTTCGATGAAATGCTGTCCTTTCTCTTGATGACACGACAAAGAGCAAAAGGCCCCTGAAGAATATAAATAGTACTTATATTATGCTCATGTTTTTTTTTGTTTGTTTGTAAAACTTCATGTTGAGATTTGTCAATAACCTGGAAACTAGGAGTGCCTTGTGAAACATCATCACAGAGACGATATTCATGCATTACCCAATCAGTTCTATCCCCTAGAGGAGCTCTTCCGCGGTAAAAAACTAGTGTCTTCCTGTATCCTACAACTGCAGACTTACATACAACTTTCTTGTCTTTCCCTGTGGCTTTCCAGTATCCAGAATTAGTGGCTCGATTTGTTCGCGAGCCATTCGGGTACTTCTTGTCCCGAGAGCAGAAGAAGTACCATTCCATATCACGTTTTGGCAAGAAAGATTTCTCTGCATCTCAAAGACATGATTATTATCAATATCCCAAAATACCAAGTTCATAATAAGCAAGAAGTATGAACCAAACCAGATGCTTTTAGACATGTTTTTTTCTTTCTTTTTGATATGTGGTTAGGGCATGTGTGAAAATAGAGATGCCCCACAGAGCACTCCATCTTGCGACAAGACAAAAAGATTAGATAAGCTATAAAGCAACAACTCATTTTTCAGTTCAAATTGTCATGAAAACAGCAAAAGGCACTATTTCTATAGCTTTTTGCTCCAACAACATAACCTATCAAATGAAAATATCATACATGAAGGCAATGACATTCCACCGTGAAAAGGCAGCCCGGTGCACAAAACATTCCAGTTTTACCCTAGTATGTGAATGTGACGTAGACAGTCTACCCTAATGCAATCTATGTGAGTGCAATTCGCGGAGTATTATTGTGAATGCTTAGATAAGTTTTTTTTAAGAGAAAGAGGTGATCAAGAATGTATACCTGGAAGGTCCCATGGGTCAAATTTGTACAAGTCTATTACTGGAATAACTTCCAACTCAATTTCAAGTTCATCAGTTTTTCTTTTCAGGTAATATCCAACCAATTCCTGATCAGTTGGATGGAAACGAAATCCGGGAGGTAACGATATTCCTGCCATATAAGTAAATAGTTTTCCAACTGCTATAACTACACACAAATTACAATATGAAATTTAGCTAAATGTTCAAACTGTACCTATTGAAAATTTGAAATATCCAAAAATAAAAACTTTTGGTTACACTGAATTTTGTAAGTTTACATAAGATGCAATATCCCTGGAAAAGTTCAATCATCTTCCGGGAAAAAAAAAAGGTTCAAAACTGCCTTTCAATCCTACAAGGCACAAAATGTCACTATATGGTTTGTCAAAACATGAAAAAAAGGTTTTTAATTTTTTCTAGTACTATCAATTCTAAATAGTTCAGAAGTTGCTAAATTTGAGTGATCAGAGTCTAAAAATAGAGGCCAGCTAAAGAGTCTATTTGAAGAGGATGAGAAGTTTTTGTAGAGTAAAAAAAAGAACAGAACCAATGAGCTTTTATAGGCTATGGAGAAACAAAAAGTTGCAAAAAAATAATAATATGAAAACCGAAAGATATGTAGCTTGTAAGCTTACCCCCACCAAAATCAGAACCAGATTCACACTAAAATCAGTTAATTTGTGTTTGTCTTGATTCAGAATATGAAAAAATCAAGTTTACTATTCTTTTTCTTCTCATTTTATATGACACAGTTTAACTTGACATGATATTTTTATAAAAAAAATTCTTTTAAAACTTATGTTCCAAAACAATCTTCAATGTTCATGTGATACTCGTTTGACTAAAATGAGAGAGAAATTTTGAATTTAAATTATTTTTAATTATAATAAAATTATGTTCTTTTTTACACCAAAGTAAAAAAAAAATTGACACATAAAATTAAATAAAGGAAATAATATTTAGTGTGGACTCAAATTTATTTGCATATCTCATGCGAAACATCAATTTAGGCGTAAAAAAGTGAAAGTACAGTAAAGTTCCAATAATTAGCAGGTACCTATGAACCTATACATATTTTAAAAAATATAATAAATTTAATATTAAAAATTTACAAATTAAACTGGTAAAGCTTAAAATCTGAATTAACCTATAAAGTATTCATCCATATACTTTGGTCAAGAGTCTTTCCATCCACATCATCATGAGTCGGACAAAACCACTTTTTGGTTGATTTAATGGGGACTCAACTTTTTCATCCTATGGCCCAGTCTTCCAAAAGAAGTGCTCCTTGCACATAAGTTTCGATATTTAAATTTTATTTTATTGTATTATTTAAATTTATTATTAAAATATTTTTTTAATATTTGTTTTTATTTATTATTTATTAATTTTATTTTAATATTTACACTATCTTTTTTAATAGTTCTATCTAATATCTTATAATTTTTGATAAATTTATCATCTAAATATACATAACATTATATTATGAATTTTTTAAAATAATACAATACAAAATATGGTGCGGTGACCAAAGTGGAAACTAGTATTCAGATTATATCAATTTACTTTTATTTTATTACTAGCATTATATGACAGCATATCTTGTTGAAGAAGCTTACAAACAAATGGCCTGCAACTAATTTCCTTAAGTAGCTTATAAAGCCTTTGCAAGCAGCTTACAAGTAGTTGTGCAAGCAGTTGTTTAAGTAACTTACAAATAATCATGCAAGCAGTTTCTAGAAGTAACTTGCACAACAACGTCTGTTTTTTATGAACAGAGAGCTACTCAATTCATTTTGTATAGCAATCTCAAG
Organism: Solanum chilense; assembly: GCA_032847665.1. Lineage (NCBI taxonomy): Eukaryota > Viridiplantae > Streptophyta > Magnoliopsida > Solanales > Solanaceae > Solanum > Solanum chilense. Next base: position 45,321,636 of record CM064968.1, on the reverse strand, counting down.
AAAAATAAAATCAGTAACACCTTGAAGGTAAATAGAGATTATATTATATTGCAAGCTCACACTAAAAATTATATTAACAAAAAGGAATTTAGCTTCTACGTAGTGAATGTATAGAATAACTCTACATATACATATGGAGAGGCATATTCAGAATTTCAATATAATTGGTTTAAATATTATGAAAATATAGATCTAATCGGTTGACATTTAGGTTCTTATCATTGGAAATAGTTTTAAAATTACAAGTCCAACATTGAAATGCTTAATTAATTAAAATGTCAAAAGTATATTTCTAATCGAGAGGTGCATCCAATCATCGTCACATTCTTCGAGTATGAATTCGCACATTTATAGTTAACAAACTATTAAAAAAATATCATTATATATAATTTCAGAAGAAAGCACAAATTTACGTGAATTCGATGACCCACAAATTTATTCAAACTGTGAGTAAGATGTGAGATTAGTAGTCAAGCTAATAAATAAGGTCAGTTACACATTACAAAATAGTAAAATACAAAATCATAGTGTGTAAGAAAATTTACGCTCTAATTGTATGCAAGTGTAATCCAATTGTAAAGGGCCAGTCATTTAGTTGGAGGGATGGAATGATGGGAAAGAATATCTCATGACTTTATGAAATAATTAATATATATTATCATTTTTATAGAAATGACCGAATATATATAATATAATTTTATATATTAGTCTAGAATTATTAGCTTTATCCGACAATCATACGAGTCCTATGTGTACATGGGCTGAAAAGGTACACTAAGGTTTTGATATTAATTATACGAAGTTGAGATGTTGCAGTTGCTAGGAAATGAGGTGATGCAACTTGTAAAATTATTACGATATGATTGTAATGTTATAAATTTAAAATGTAAATATAATCTCTTACGAAAATATAACATAAAACTCTATATAAGAGGTCATAGTGATCTTAACCTCTTCTGGTCCTCCAGAACCTATATATAGCGGGAGCTTTAATTTAATCTGAAATCTGTACCATCCAGATGGTTTTGGCTGTGTGTTATTTTAATATGTAACCTTTTATAGTATGGTCCCCTACTCTCATTATCCTCAAGAAAGAGTTTTGCAAGATTCTGAGATTAATTAATCATGTCATCTCGTAAGATTTACTTACTTTAATCCTTTTCACAGCTGACCATAAAACAAAAAAGAAAAAAAGAAGATAGGAGAGACATGTCAGAAATGTTCTGAGTCTGTTTTCAAAAAAAAAAAAAAAGAGTTACGTAATACGCGTTAGTTTCAAATAAATTAGACTCGTATTACGCTCTAGTTTGCTATTTCTTTTGTGTTATATTACTTGATATATTCGTTGAAAAATAATTTTAATAAATTGTTCTTATTAATAATTATATTTGAAATTTTAAATTTGATTATGTTTACTGTATATAGTTATTAAATTAAATTAAGACTAGTGAAAAAAGTGCATACAAAAATACTCTAAGATTTGTGAAAGGAGAAAAATCAGATATCTATTTTGGGAACAAGGACAAAAATATTTTTGAACTAGTCGCAAATGGTACGAAGATATCCTCCGTCATACTTTTGGGACATTGATGTTCCTACGTCCAAAAACTAGAGATATATACCCTTCACTTTCACGGAAGGACACGTGACACAATCTTATCCATCGATCCGACGTCGGACAGATGGATAAGATTATGACACGTGTATGTCCATTAGTATAAAGGGTATATATGCTTTAGTTTTTAACGGTAATCTCAAAAGTACAACGAAAGATATCTGCATATTATTTTAAATAGTTCGGGATTATATTTATTGTTTTCTCCATCTGTTTTTGATATATGAGTAAAAAACCATTTAGAGCTCAATTAAGATTTAAGAGTAAACTCTTCTGGTTAAATAAATGGTTAGTTTACATATTCTTATAGTTCCATAATTTGAAGAAAAGTAGTGTACAAGAACTGAGTTTGGCAAGTTAGGAATATTTTCTTGTTATTCGTTTTTGGAAAAGCCACATAAATTGGAAATTAAGGCTGCAGCCTTGTACGTACATAGAGAAGCTTCTACTGCATTAATTATGGGAATGATAAAGAAACAAATCATATGATCATATCTACCTTTTTCCTCAACTGATCGAATTACATGTTGATCGATGCAAAAAATGAAAAAGAAAAGCAAAGTTATAAAATATGAATAAATTGATGTGTTAAATCATAATGATATTTTCAGGATTAATGTCTTCATGGAATTTGCAATAATCAGGAACAGGAACAGGAAGAACCACAAAACACAATTTTTTTCAATTAGAAACAGAAGTAGTTATCCAAATAAATTAAAGGATGCTTTAACCAGAGCGTATCTAAGGAGATTCTGGAGTCACCACTTACGTGAACTCATGTTACCTTCCTAAATTATATATAATGGTGTCACATTTCTAATAAAATATTTAAATATAAATGTGTAAAACTGTGAATTCACGTTCAAAGTATCGTATAATGTGATGATGATTGGATGAGACTTCTCTATGTGAGAATAGAAGTTTAATCTTATATCTATTTTATTTTACAAAATTGAGTAACACCTCTTTAAGCAGTTTGGTAGAATTTTCGACGTTTTAATTAATATTAAAAAATTATTGAATCCATTAATAAAAACCTAAAAATCAAATTATTTTAAATTTATATTTTAAATACACAACTTTATAATAATGAATCTATTGTCTCAAAATTCTATATATACATCCTCCTTTTAACTATTGTAAGGATAAACAAATGATCGCACTTTTGAAGCAAAACTCTACTCTTTATAATTCAATTTTCATGGGGAGATTCAGATTAATGTGATGTAATTAAACGCGTTTTTGCTTTGTCCTCGTTCAAGTCATAAAATCATGATTATATATTTTATATAATTCTTGACTAGCCTTCTTTTTCCCAGATAATTAAGTCATAAAATCATGATTATATATTTTATATAATTGTTGACTAGCCTTCTTTATCCCAGATAATTAAGTCATCAAATCATGATTATACAATTCAACATGCATCTGCCGGATAATTAGGATTTCTGATTAGTCCACCCATTTCATTAGATTAGCCATATGTCACCTCAATTTTTAATTTTTTTCTCTTCTTTGTTCATTACTCTTCTTTCCTAGTAATTATTTGATGGCTGAACTTATCAAAATGTTGACAATGTAATGTCCGACTTAAAATATATAATGGTCCCTATTAAGCTAGATATAGTTGGAGGTTGTGTGGGGTTGTTGTAACCTTTTTCCAAACTATAATACTTTCTTTTATAGTTTAATTAATATTACTAGATTTTATTTTTAAAAAAGCTTTTATCAATAGTACCTATTAGGTTTATTTTTCACATCATCTAATACATACCGATAAAATATGAGTCCGAAACTCAAAGGGTACAAAATATTAATAAAAATTCCGAAACGGTATATAAAATTTTATATTAACCAAAACGGTAAAATCGCTGCCGGTGCAGCGATTTACTTTACCTGAAAAAGTAAAATCGCTGCTGAGGCAGCGATTTTGCAAAAATTTTTTTTTTTTAATAAAAAAATGAAATCGCTGCCCAAGCAGCGATTTCAAAATTTTTCTTCTTACAAATCGCTGCCATGGCAGCGATTTCATATTATTTTTTAATTTACTTTTTTTTTTTAATAAATCGCTGCTCTAGAAGCGATTTAAAAAAAAATTAATTAAATAAATCGCTACTGTAGCAGCGATTTATAAAAAAAAAATAAAATTTTGATATAAATCGCTGCTCTAGCAGCGATTTATTAAAAAATTTTTTTTTTTTTATAAATCGCTGCTACAGTAGCGATTTATTTAATTAATTTTTTTTTAAATCGCTTCTAGAGCAGCGATTTATTAAAAAAAAAATTTTTTTTATTAAATCGCTGCAATAAGCAATTTTTTAAATTAAAAAAAAATTAAAAATTTTAAAACAGCGATTTTATATATAAAAAAAAATTATAATATTTTTTAAAATTTATGTATATAACTTATAAGAAAATATACATTATTTTTAAAAAATTAAAAATAAGTAAAGTAATAAATATATTTTCTTTCTAAAAAAAGATATTATATTGAATTTAAATTTAAATAATATTTGAATTCAAATAATTAATTTTTTTAAATAAAAAATTAATGGAGAAAAATTATTTAATTGAATTCAAGTATATCCCTAATCACACCGATTAATTATAATTTTTTTTTATATATAAAATCGTTGTTTTAAAATTTTTAAATTTTTTTTTAGTTTAAAAAATTGCTTATTACAGCGATTTAATAAAAAAAAAAAAATTTAAAAAATAAATCGCTGCTACAGTAGCGATTTATTAAAATAAAATTTTTTGATATAAATCGCTGCTACTGTAGCAGCGATTTATATAAAAAAATATTTTTTTTTAATAAATCGCTGCTAAGGCAGCGATTTATATTAGAATTTTTTTTTTTTATAAATCGCTGCTACTGTAGCAGCGATATACCTTATTTTATATATAAAAAAAAAAGTAAATTAAAAAATTTATTTGCAAGAAGAAAAATTTTGAAATCGCTGCTTGGGCAGCGATTTCATTTTTTTTTGCAAAATCGCTGCCTCAGCAGCGATTTTACTTTTTCAGGTAAAGTAAATCGCTGCACCGGCAGCGATTTTACCGTTTTGGTTAAAATAAAATTTTATATACCGTTTTGGAATTTTTGTTAATATTTTGTACCATTTGAGTTTCGGACTCGATAAAATATAGTGACAAATTCTAAGCATAAACTAGAAGAATAAAGCTCACCGTAGACGTGTTTTTTTTATATAAGAATTCGCATAATAATATATTCAAATTTAACAAAACTAATGAATTACATCAACATCTTCAAGATCTAACTCTGTGCTGTAAAAATGTGACTTTTGAACAAAATCGTCGTATTGAGTTTTTTAGAAAAAAACTATTTTGAAATATGAAAGAATTAATCGCGAAGGTGTCAAATCAAGCTTTGGAATATGTAAACTAATACTCCAGATTCATCTTATAAAGACAATTTTTAATACAAACAAACGTTAAATTCTTAGTCAATATTATACTAATATTCATTTTGAACAACATTAATTAACTGAGTCTATAAACTATTCAGTGAATAAAAATTATAAAAACTCAAGGTCACGTAATAATATATATAGAATATTTAATTCTTTTTTGTTTTATCTCTTTTCCCATCGTCGAAGACATTAAAGGAACACCAAACACGGAAGAGAGTAATCCGCTAAATTTACGCGTGGAACAATCTTGACCATGTTAACACCTTATTGTGGCTATCTAAATGTGTATATATTATGTATACATATGTATATTATACGTATATATATATGTATATTAATATAAAGTATACACTATCTATACATTGTATACTTATATATTTTGTAAATCAGATAGTCGTCAACTATAATTTTCTTTTAAATCTTCCCTGCCTTATTGTCATTCCTATTGTTCAAACAGACACATCATATATATTCTGCAACACTCAATTTTGTACTACATTATTTGTAAACACTATATATAACGTCAAATTCTGATTTTATGTATGTGTATATGTATATTAAAATTCTGATTAAAGAAAGTGATAACGATAAAGATGAGAGAAGTAACTGATCTTCAAGTGGTACAATTCGACCGTTTCTCATAATTGAAAGGAAAATTGGCCCTTTTTCTTTGTAAAAGGTGTTAGAACTTTATTTAAAGGATAATCACATAAATACGCAAATTTCACTATTGTATTGTAAATTCTTTAAAAAAAATTATCATTTAAAAAAATTACAAATACCCCTATCGAGTTCATATATATCCTCTCTCGTGTACAACTCGGTTACATTCTTATCCCAACTCTGATACATATCACTCTCATTAAGTAATATATCATTCACAATCCATGAGTTGTGTATCCACAGTTTTCCTGATGTATCTGAGATTTTATAAATTTAAGAAATTTTTAAAATTTGGAAAAATATAGAATATGATGTAATTAGCTCTTAACAATGTGAAATTTATGTCATTTTTACTTTTAGTTACTGGATGATGATATAAATCAAATATTCATTCTCGAATTAATAGATTCATTCTCTGAAAATTAAGGCCCGTCAAGATTTCTTTACAAGGTTTGTTCTATGAAATTATAGTTAATCAAAGTACATTCCCCTAAATTAGAAATTTTTACTATTCGGACATTGTCATCTACCTTTGTATACGTATTTTCGTTTCTCTTCAATATGGAGAAATCCTTTCTTCTTCTCCGTTTAATTTTTTAAAACGATTGGTTTTTGCAAACTTGAAACTTTCGGTCTTAGGAGAATGCATTTGTAAGTGACTTTATTGAGTCACCTAAGTGAGTGTAAAAGTCATTTTTCTAAGAACTTATGAGATACAAGGTGTGTGCATGACCATCAAAGTACTTTGATAATATTTGAGAATTTGTTTGCGTAAAATTAAGGATGATTCTATATGTTGTGGGATCTCTGTATATTCATTTAGTTCGAGAGTACAATGTGTATATTTTAAATATTTTTTTTGTTGCCTCATTCGTTATGTGTCAATTAAAATAAATAAAATTAACTCATGAGTATATGGTCCTTTCTCTTTCCCATAGATCATTCCTATTTTTTATTTTTATTTTTGTCTTTGTTGGGAATTGTTGGTATTTTGAGTAGTAATGCAAAGTCAAACATTTATTTTCTGATCAAATTAATCATGTTCGGTCTTTGAAAATCAAAGTTAGTTAATGTTCATATTCTCCGAATTAGACAGGGCGTTTGCCGGAATTAAAGTTAATCAAGGTACATTTCTCTAAATTAAAAGACCTTAACTAACTAAACTGTATCATTCCTCTACGTATATATATATATACAGTTTGAGATTTCTCTTTGTCAAAATACCAAAAATCTTCTCATCTTTTTCAAAGTTGTTGTTCTTCTTCTTTATTTTTCTGACCAACTGATTTATGACAACTTCAATTAATTGTGTAGCATTAGAGAGCGATACAACGATTTAGATCCTTATCAGATTAAAATTGCTTTGAAGACAGTGACTTATCATGATCAATTTTTGTGATTATATGTAAACTCTTTTAATTTTAAATATGTTAATATTTTTCTGATAAAAAGTGCTTCTATATATAAGAAAAAAATTCAACCAATAAGTACAAATTTAGCCACTTCCATAACAACAACAATATATCTAGCAAATGATAAATTTGAATTACAAAATTGAAGTAAAATGTAGATCTCTTTTAAGTCGTAGTTCGATTTGGATTAATTTTTAATTAAAATAAAAACTAAATTAATTTACTCAATTTTTAAAATTTAACCAAATAAAATAAATTTGATGAATTTAGTTATTATTATCAAGTTTGCTCAATTTTTAATTTAGCTAATGAAAAATTGGTAATGGTAAATGAAGTGATATAAAGCACTTGGTTCGAGAGTTGAGTTCTTAGGATGAGGCTTGTATTTTCCACCGTTCATCCAAGATAAAGCAACTACTATAATATTTCTTTCTTTCTTCTTCTTCTTCAATTCTTCATTTGTGAAGATAGAAAAAATTATGGCTCTCAGAATGTGGGCTTCTTCAACAGCCAACGCACTAAGAATCTCTACAACTAACAGTATAATTGCCCCTTCCTTTTCTATCTCCAGATGTTTTTCAACTGGTAATTCACTTCTCTCTAAATTCTCATTTGCACAGTTTTTTATTTTCAAAATTGGGGGAACCTCAATCAATTGAGTTATTGAGATTCCTAATTTGCGATTTTCTTCTTCACCTTTATTAATTACTCCATATATATGTTGTGTTTACAGTAATTGATGGGTTGAAGTATGCATCTTCACATGAATGGGTGAAGCATGAGGGTTCAGTGGCCACAGTTGGCATCACTGATCATGCTCAGGTGAGTTTTCTGCTTATAAACCTTTTCGATTTAGCTTATATACACTGATGTGAATAAATACTGATACTTTCTGTTAGTACATTTTAGTTTACCTAAGAGTGTAAAACTTCCTTTCCATTGTCGGTGTATCTAAGTTATTACTCTGTTCGTTTCTATTTGTTTGTCTGGTATTGACTTGTAATAGTGACTTTTGAATTTTGTACTATATGTATTTTTTATCTTATCGTGGAAAGTTGAAATTAAAGAGTTGTTGAAAAAGTAAGGAGACGTTCATTTTTTAATTGCTAATCTGAATAGATCAATTATTGTATAATACATGTATGGCAGACTGGCAATAAAAGCTATGGTTTGCTTATGCTTGTCCATGAATGAATTTATACAAGATAAACGAGACGAACTTTGGGTATTTGTGATGCACTTTAACGAAAGATGAATGTTGGATTTCGTATACCAGAAATAAATTCCTGGATAATGTGTATACAAAACAGATCAGATAAGAAATGTTGATAATCTATGAACATTTGAATGTTTACTACAGGACCATCTTGGAGAAGTTGTGTTTGTGGATTTGCCAGATATTGGTGGTTCTGTTTCCCAAGGGAGCAGTTTTGGAGCTGTTGAAAGTGTCAAAGCCACCAGTGACATTAATTGTCCAATCTCTGGAGAGATTGTTGAGGTCAACACAAAGCTTTCTGAAACGCCCGGCTTGGTAAGAAATTTCATTCGTTGATAGAGTTCAATTGTTACTTCTCATTTTCTAGCTGGTTGAATGTCATTTTTGTACTATCAAGATAAATTCGAGCCCATATGAAGATGGATGGATGATTAAAGTGAAGCCAAGCAGCCCATCAGAACTAGAATCTTTGATGGGATCGAAAGAGTACACAAAATTCTGTGAAGAAGAGGATAGTCATTAACACATGAATTAAAGTGCTGCTTAATTCATCTTGGACTAACTCGTCATGTGCTTAAGGTTGATATTGTTATAAGATTTCCCAGTCAATGTATAAAATTGTTCAAGCATTATCGGCATCTTTGCCTATGCAGTTTTATAATTCAATCTTCTGTTATTAAGACCATCTGTGTCCTCTTAATTTCATCTTCCAATTCATTCTTAGACAATTTCCACTCTGTTACATAGATGTATCAATCTTCACTGAAAACACATGTGAAGCATTCAAGATAATTGTGGGGGAAACTGCTATATCATTGCTTCATCATGTATAAATGAAAGACCATTAGAAGGGTTAAATCATGTATTTAGTTATGTACATGATCGATCCATAGTGACTTTCAATAGCCAAGAATCAACAGTCTTTTCACTCATTATCTGCAGACAGCCTCCTAGTTCTTGCTAGGCCTAGCAATTCAGTATGCCTAAGTTAGAAAATATTGCACCTTGCTCTCTGTGTTAAGCTGTTCAAGCCTGCACGTCAAAACTCTGACTATGTCTCATTTATCGTCTCGCTTACACTTTGTTGGATCTCAGTTTCAAATGATAAAACATGCATGAGTCCTTGACAAGCTAGCTAGAGCTCTTTTTCATCCGATAATCAATCAGTAGTATTTCTGGATGAAGTAAAACTAGCAACATTATCTGCATTAGTATACATGGATGTTTGAAGAATACAAATGCACATTTACCTGTAGTTGATGAGAAAATAATGGAGGAGAACTGAAATTTCAAGTCTGCACCAGGACAAAACCTGTGTCCAGCTCCAAAAGGAAGATACTGCCGAGGCTTGGTTTCATTTGTCTGATCTCATTGAGGGTTAGCTTTGTTTGAGATTGACGATCTTCTCTTTACAATTATCCTCTTGTTCCTCCTGTAACAAATATATCCTCTCTAGTCAAATTTGATTAAATGAGTTTGAATATGAATACAATCTACTTAAAGCGATGCAGGAAAACTTTATCACGCTAATACTCTTATCAAAACATAGAGTATTATGACTTCGACAATTCAAAAAGGGTTACAACTGTAGCATACTAACACATTACACATGTAGCATACTAACAAAAAGTACAAACAACTCCTTTTAATCAATTACATTCAAAATACATTTCAATCAAAATAGAGTCATTAAGCATACTAACAGAAAGTACAAACAACTCCTTTTAATCAATTACATTCAAAATACATATCAAAATAGAGTCATCAAAGTTTCTGTATACTAATACTAGGTACTTCGGTATGAATATGTAGGGCTCTGGACTTAAAACCACCCGCTTTTAGAAGTCTAGAATGCAGCGCCTAAACCAGCCGGGCTTGCTTGAATCGATAGGCTTACCGGGCTACTATGTTTATTCAAAATAAGTATATTAGGAAACCCCATAAATCCACACAGCCCACTCGTAGTTGGAGATGGGGCTTTCCGGCCATTCACTGAGTTTTAGTTTCCATATGAACAATAACAAGAGATATTATGGACATCCAAGACCCTATCTATGTGTCTGCTCAAATTTTAACGGAAGGAATGAGACTAGGGATAAAAACCAATGATAACCATATGAATTTCCCTGGAAAATTCATGTGGTTGTCGTAGGCCTCTATCCCAGACTTCATTCCTTCTGTTATAATTTGAGTCAGGTACACGGGATCTTGATTAATGTTCATTATTATTTTTTAGTTGTTGTAAATATGGAAACTAAACATCGTAAATGACCAGAAAGCCCTATTCCCCAACTACAATTGAGGTGTTTGATCAACAAAACGGGAAATGGTACTATTGAATATTAGTGGTTGAGGCATTGGAGATAGTGATGGTGGAGGGGGATCAGATTGAATGATGGTAGATGTAAGGCATGATTTGTAAGTAGAAATGAAGTTGATTATTGTATGTGTGAAGATAAAATAGCTATGAGTATCTATTTATAGCTATAACTTGTGTACTTGGAATTGGGTGTATCTCTTTTAAATTTTGTTAGTAGGATTGGTCAATATATTTTTATTATTGGTCAATATTACAATAATGAGACCCTTTAATATTGGTCAACTTTACAACAATGAGGCTCCTTAAATTTATAACATATTCCATTTATATATTTGAATTAAGTCATATTTTAATTAAATATCTTAATTCTTAATAAAGTATTTAAATTGGATATTCAAATATTGATGACTGTGTATTCTTCCGCTATCTAGTTAAATTAATCATATTAAATATGGGATCTTATATTTATACAAATTCACCTCAATAAGCATTTTCTACCTTCTTTTCTAAATAATTTAAAAGGAATTTCTAACTAATATAAATGCCAAAATTTAGAAACATATTAGTCAAAGATTATAGAGATCTTGAATCATAAAAAATAAGAGGCTAAGCGCATTGACTCTTTTATTTTTAGTTTACAAACATTTGTTGTAACTTCTTATGCAAATTTAAAAATAGACCAGTCAAAGATGATAGTGATCTTTGAATTTTTTTTAAAAAAAAAGCTAACTGCAATAACTCAATTATGACTTTACAATAACCAGGCCTCTTGAATCTGTAATCAATATTATATCTTTTTTGGGAGAGTGAAATCTTTGATTGTTATTATTATTATTTTTTCTAATCATCCAAAAATATTGTTAATATACTTATTCTAATTCTACAAAATAATATATAATATATAAAATAATACTTAATATATAAACGTAAAATAAATTATAAAATTTATTATATAAAAATATAAAATAAAACTCTTAAATGATATTTAATCAAACTTATAAAACATGCTAATTAATCAGTAAGAGATATATTGATAAATATGTATACATGAAAATGATTTTGTAGTTTAAGAAAAAATTATTTTTGTTTCTGTTTCTCCCTTTTGTAAGAAGCAGAAATTTTTAGCTTCTTCCCAACAATAGAAAAACTGCTATCACCTCCATTTAAAATCACTTTTACTGATTTGTCAAACGTCTTATTTTTTAACAAAAGTGTTTTTTCGCTCAAAATAAGTGTTTCTAACCTCCCAACAACAATGACAAACATGCTCTTAGTTATATTAAAATTTGCAATATTACGAATCTTATCAGATGGTTCGTCCACATATGCTCATATACAGCTAGAATCATGTATCTTAAGATACATGGGGTCAAACTAGACGCAATTTGTTTAGATACACTTTATCCAAGTGGATTAGCTTGTATATATGGGATGCATAACAAATTCACTCACCACTCTCTTATGTATATGGGATATTCGATACATGTGAATCATACAAGATATATACAAATACATGTATATAGTATGCATTTGGTGTGATTATCATATATAACAAATCTCACTCGCCTCTCTCCTTATTTTAAAACTTATAATGAATATTATATATACATACATACATACGTACATACATACATACATACATACATACATACACACACACACACACACACACACACACACACATATATATATATATATATATATATATATATATATATATATATATATATATATATATATATTTACGTGTATAAACAGACATATTCTAGTGAATTAGTTAACATAACTATAGTTTTCCTTAATTCCAATCTACGACCTACTTTTAGTTATAATAACGTATCTCAACTTTATAGTTTTGTATAATTCACACATTTGTAATATAATTTGAAATTTCTATAACTTTATATAATTCAGAATTTGTATAATTGTTTACACTTTTGATGTTTGTAATTGTATAAATTCGTTATTTTAAATTTATACAAAAACAACTGAATTATACAGGTATCAGCAAATTATACAAATCCACAAGTTATATAAACGAGACAACTTAAATTGTAGCTACGACCCGTAAATATGTAAACATATTTAAATTTATTGCAGTGGTTATTTGCAGAAGTTCTCATACATATATATTATGCGGAATGACAAACATTACTATGTTATTATTCAGCGCGGGTAAAGTTTAATTTAATTACTTTGAATGAATACAGTTTTACAAATTTTGCCATTAAATAAGGGACCCACCTATTATTTGTATACCTAATCAATCACTCTTCTCTTCCGTTGCATAAAAGTTTATTTGTCTTCTCTCTATTTCCCTAACTTTCTCCTAAATTCACTCACTTACTTTTGATTTGAATTTCACTCTCTCCCTCCTAATTGTATTTTCATTGTTGCAGGTAACCACCTAAATCGTGTTTTTGATTTTATTTTTTCGTGTATATATATATATATATATATATATATATATATATATATATATATGTGTGTGTGTGTGTGTGTGTGTGTATTGTTGGCTTATGTTTATTTTTTTGGATATTTTTTTCTCAAAACATGAAGTTTCATTGCAGATGTCAAACATGACCTATTATGTCCCAGTACAAATCGTACCTACGGTTGATTCAAATCCAAAAACAATTATCAACGAATCTCAAGCCGAATTATCAGATCATATTGAGTCAAGTCTGAATCCTATGAGAAGCATTGTAATACATCAATCAACAGTTGTCGATGACCAACCATCATTACTGATCCATAAGAATAGACGTTCATGTCGTTTCGATACTTTGTTATACATGACATCATTTGGATCTGATTCTGGTAATGAACAATTTTTTATTTTTAATATATTTGTATGATATATACATTAATATCAATATTTTATACTTTTCAAGTAGTTTGTCAAAGTGTCCAGTAATTTCAAACTGATTCATCCTTCTGTTTCAACATCCGAAACGGATGAATTATCATTGTATACAACCTTCTAGAAATGATTGAATGAAGACCTAATGTTAGAATTACACAAGTAAATCAAATCATTATTTGTATATATAATCAAAGTAAACCATAATATTATACGAAATCAATTTAACACTATTTATACATATTCATAAATGATCAGCATACATATACAAATCAAAACACTTGTATACTGACAGAGTAATAGATACATCCTTCTGAGAATGGTTGAATGAAGGCCTAATGTTAAGCATTATACAAAGTAAACCATATCATCATTTGTATATATAATCAAATTAAACCATAGCATTATACAAAATCAATTTAACCCTCTTTATACATATTCATAAATGATCATTATACATATACAAATCAAAACACTTGTATACTGACAGAGTTATAGATTTACAATTATTTTACATAACAAAATATTTATACAATTACTTCAATTAACTTATTACTATTATATATTTATGTATATACATAATATAAAAAATATACAAATTTTAACAAAATATAAATCATATATGTTAATGAAAACAAAGCACAACCTTTTCTTCCATACATATTCAATTCATATATACATATGCCACGTATGCAAACGATAAAAGTTGATTAACAGACGAACAATTTCATTATATTTGTTGAACTAACAATTCGAGTAGATACAAAACAACCAAATTCGTATATGAAAATTTCAATTATATACTATGAAAATCAAAAGTATTCTTTTTATTGTTCAAAACATGAAGTTTCATTGAAAGAAATTTTTTATAGGCGTTGAATATACAAGAATATTAATCAACCATTTTTTTTTTGTTTAATTTCGCATCAGTAGTATGAAAAAAATAATTGTTATGGTGTTTGTATCATTATAGAATTCTTTTATAAAAAAATATTTAATTTAAAACGAATAGCTTGAATCATGGGATTAGGCAAATTTTCTGTTACCATATTTAGCGATTATGTATCAATTTATTAAAAAACAAAATTAATATTGCATAACAAATTAAATTATAACTATAAAACGTAATTAGATAAACTATAACTATAAAACATTATTTCCTTAAAGGACAATTTTCACATATAACAAACAAAAAATTTCATATTTGTATGTTATAGCAAAGTTTGCATAATTGCGCTCCATAGCAAACATAAAACTGTATAATTCGCTATACATATACAATTGTATAATTCGCTGGCCAAAATTGTATAATTCACTGGCCTATTTCGCTGCAATTGTATAATTTGCTATCCTATTTCACTGAGATTGTATAATGCACAATTGTAGAATTCGCTGCCTATTTCGCTGCAATATTTTTATAAAATTTGCTTTGCATACAGTTGAATCGAATTAAAATATATGTATATCGCATAATTATAAGTGTATATCAAGAAGATATATGTTTTTCTCTCGCTTTATACAAAAACAGAAACACAATATATACACTTCTGTTGTATAAAGCTAGAGAAAATTGTATTTCACTGCAATTGTATAATTCGCAATTGTATAATTCGTTGGCCTTTTTCTCTGCAATATTTGAAGTAAAATGTTTGTAAATTGTATAATTAAGTGTATAACATGAAGATATATATTTTTGCATGTGTATATACAATTTTCTCTCGCTTTATACAAAACAGAAACAGAATTATACACTTCTGTGTATAAAGCGAGAGAGGAGAGCGACAATGGATAGTGGCGAGCGAGATTTCTGTGTATAAAGCGAGATTCCATTTATTTTAGGTTATTAGTTTGCTATTATATACAATTTTTCCCTTCCTTAAATCTGTTTATGAAATATTTTAGGCCCATTTTCTTTAGCTTTAGGCCCAGTTTAAAGCCCAAATCAACATCCCGTCAACATAGCATCTACAGACTCAGCTTTTTCTCCAGAGCTTCTCTGCTTCACAATCTTGGTAAGGCAAGTATCCCCATAGACGTTAAGCTTCCATTTTACATTCAGAGAGAAAAACGATGAAGCTCTCACTGAAACTCCAAGAGAATTGTCAAACCCAGAATCACCAAAAACAATCACAAACACACCCACTTCTCCTCCGTGCCAAAATCCCCATTTCCATTTTCAATCTTCCTTTCCTTTCTTGCTTCTCTACCACCACCCATCACCCTTCTGATCTCTCCCTTTCTCTTGCCACCAGTTTCCCTTCTGGACCTACCCTTAAACTAGCTTACTCCACTGCATCAACCCCCACCACTCCCAGCTCCACCAACCCAATCGCCCCTCCTTTAACTCTGACGCTCAAATCTGGAATTGGGGTTTTTGGGTCTCCCAAGAACTCACCTTTAGTCATTTCAGCTAACTTTTCCTTCTCCCCTTTGAATTCTAATCAAAATCCCACTTTTACCCTTCTCTTCAAACCCCAATTGGGTTCCTTTTCGCTTCGTAAAAGCACTACTTCTGACCTGAATTCTAGTTCTACTGCCGTGGGTAAGCAGAACGGTGATGGGAATTCATTTGGGTTTGTTCCTTTGGAGAGGCCATCGAGTTTTAAGGAATTCTCGATGGAGGATTATGCGAAAGATTCTGTCTTTAAGGGGATTGCTGTAATGGCGAAGACGGAAATGCCTTTGACTAATAAGGTTGTGATGGATTGTCGTTGGGGTGTGAATTTTCCAAAGGATTTGGGAAGCAGGATGCCGTTTTTAAGTGTGAATAAGATCGGGATTAAGAGAGTTGAGGAAGTTAAGGAGGTGAAGGAGAAGAAGGATAATAATTCACGCGAAACAGAGTTGCTGAAAGGTATGTGCTTTTGGATGAAAAACGAGTTGGAGATGCTGCAGAGAGAGAATAGAGAGATGAAACATAGGTTGGAGGAAATGAAGATGGGGAATGGTGTTAGGAAGGGTGTTGGTGAGGCAGAGTTTGTAGGTGTGCAGGTGATTGAGAATTCAGGAGGATTTGAGCAGTGGAGGAATAAGAGGAATAGTGGGGGAGAGAATCCGAAGAAAGAGGTGAAGAAGAACTCCTCCAACGGGAATCGAGCTAGTGATGTTGAGAGTGAGTTGCAGAAAGCTATTAGGGCTGCTTCTTCATCATGAGGTTTGAACTGTCTGCTAATTACCTCGAGTAAATAGTTAAAGAATACTTCCTTTCTTAGTATGCAATGTATATATGAATGAGCTTGCTGTAACGTAAGTGTGATACTTATCTCCTTAAGGAGGGTTAGATTGATGAAGTATTTGAAGTTTTACTTCTCCAGACTATAGAGAAGGCTTCAGGTCCTCCCTCGCGAGCATTCCAATGTTAGCTTATATTTATTCCTTTATCTAACTGGGAAATTATTGTCCACGTAGTGTTTGGAATGGTTTATAGATTTCAATTGCTTTTCAACTGGAACTTGTTCTTGCAATATAGTTCTATTTCAGAATCGGACCGGAGAATGAGGAACACAATAGAAAATGTTGAGCTCCATTTTCTCTTATTCCTTACTCGATAGCAATCTTACATTATAATTTATGTTTCCTTACCTTGCGGCTTGCATCTACGTAATTTCTCTGTGAAATGCAGATGGCATCTCTTTTCTCATTTTGTAATAAATAGAGATGACTATGATTTGTTCAAAGAATAAATAGAGATAACTGTGATTTGATTCTTTGCTCATTCAGTATATCATTTACATAAAAACTTTCATCATGTTTATGTTTCTATCAACAAAAAGTAACACCTTGCCATTTCAATAGCAAAGAAGATTAGGAGTTCCATTTCTGGCTTATATGTACTATGTTAATGCAATAAAGACACTTCAAGCAGGTTGTTTTTGGTAAAAATGGTCTCTCTTTGGTACTTCATTCCCCTTAGCCGCTACTAGCTTCCTCCTTTTCATCCTTTTCGACTTTCCCCTTCCCTTGGTCTGTGAATGGGCAGGTGCTGAACTCCATCTGCACTCTCAAGTAACCTTGGTCAGCCGTCTGGAGCATCCCTTAGCTAATTACATGAGTACATCTCCACCCTACTGAGCAATAAGTCTCCTCGTGGCACCAAATTCCCCTCTCAAGTAGTTGTCTTTTTTTAAAATTTCCCACCCGGTGTCCAGTATTCACATTGGAGCCCGACTAAATCCTGATAAGCGCG